>CM053258.1:311479-341022 GCA_028583405.1 Pogonophryne albipinna
CCAGATCTGCTGCTACACCTCCACCCACAGGCCATAAGACTGCTACACACCAGATCTGCTGTTACACCTCCACCCACAGGCCATAAGGCTGCTACACACCCAGAGCTGCTGTTACACCTCCACCCACAGGCCATAAGGCTGCTACACAGAGCTGCTGTTACACCTCCACCCACAGGCCATAAGGCTGCTACACACCAGAGCTGCTGTTACACCTCCACCCACAGGCCATAAGGCTGCTACACCAGATCTGCTGTTACACCTCCACCCACAGGCCATAAGGGCTGCTACACACCAGAGCTGCTGTTACACCTCCCCCACAGGCCATAAGGCTGCTACACCAGAGCTGCTGTTACACCTCCACCCACAGGCCATAAGACTGCTACACACCAGATCTGCTGTTACACCTCCACCCCAGGCCATAAGGCTGCTACACCAGATCTGCTGTTTACACCTCCCCCACAGGCCATAATGCTGCTACACCAGATCTGCTGTTACACCTCCACCCACAGGCCATAAGACTGCTACACACCAGAGCTGCTGTTACACCTCCACCCACAGGCCATAAGGCTGCTACACACCAGAGCTGCTGTTACACCTCCACCCACAGGCCATAAGACTGCTACACACCAGATCTGCTGTTACACCTCCACCCACAGGCAATAAGGCTGCTACACCAGATCTGCTGTTACACCTCCACCCACAGGCCATAATGCTGCTACACCAGATCTGCTGTTACACCTCCACCCACAGGCCATAAGACTGCTACACACCAGAGCTGCTGTTACACCTCCACCCACAGGCCATAAGGCTGCTACACACCAGATCTGCTGTTACACCTCCACCCACAGGCCATAAGGCTGCTACACACCAGATCTGCTGTTACACCTCACCCACAGGCCATAAGACTGCTACACACCAGAGCTGCTGTTACAACTCCACCCCAGGCCATAAGGCTGCTACACCAGAGCTGCTGTTACACCTCCACCCACAGGCCATAAGACTGCTACACCAGATCTGCGTTACCCTCCACCCACAGGCCATAAGGCTGCTACACCTGATCTGCTGTTACACAACCACCCACAGGCCATAAGACTGCTACACACCAAAGCTGCTGTTACACCTCCACCCACAGGCCATAAGGCTGCTACACACCAGATCTGCTGTTACACCTCCACCCACAGGCCATAAGGCTGCTACACACCAGATCTGCTGTTACACCTCCACCCACAGGCCATAAGGCTGCTACACCAGATCTGCTGTTACACCTCCACCCACAGGCCATAAGACTGCTACACACCAGAGCTGCTGTTACACCTCCACCACAGGCCATAAGGCTGCTACACCATATCTGCTGTTACACCTCCACCCACGGCCATAATGCTGCTACACCAGATCTGCTGTTACACCTCCACCCACAGGCCATAAGGCTGCTACACACCAGAGCTGCTGTTACACTCCACCCACAGGCCATAAGGCTGCTACACCATATCTGCTGTTACACCTCCACCCACAGGCCATAATGCTGCTACACCAGATCTGCTGTTACACCTCCACCACAGGCCATAAGGCTGCTACACCTGAGCTGCTGTTACACCTCCACCCACAGGCATAAGGCTGCTACACACCAATCTGCTGTTACACCTCCACCCACAGGCCATAAGGCTGCTACACCATATCTGCTGTTACACCTCCACCCACAGGCCATAATGCTGCTACACCAGATCTGCTGTTACACCTCCACCCACAGGCCATAAGGCTGCTACACCTGAGCTGCTGTTACACCTCCACCCACAGGCCATAAGGCTGCTACACACCAGATCTGCTGTTACACCTCCACCCACAGGCCATAAGGCTGCTACACCTGAGCTGCTGTTACACCTCCACCCACAGGCCATAAGACTGCTACACACCAGAGCTGCTGTTACACCTCCACCCACAGGCCATAAGGCTGCTACACCTGAGCTGCTGTTACACCTCCACCCACAGGCCATAAGGCTGCTACACACCAGATCTGCTGTTACACCTCCACCCACAGGCCATAATGCTGCTACACCAGATCTGCTGTTACACCTCCACCCACAGGCCATAAGGCTGCTACACCTGAGCTGCTGTTACACCTCCACCCACAGGCCATAAGGCTGCTACACACCAGATCTGCTGTTACACCTCCACCCACAGGCCATAAGGCTGCTACACCAGAGCTGCTGTTACACCTCCACCCACAGACCATAAGACTGCTACACCAGATCTGCTGTTACACCTCCCCCCAGGCCATAAGGCTGCTACACCAGATCTGCTGTTACACCTCCACCCACAGGCCATAAGACTGCTACACACCAGATCTGCTGTTACACCTCCACCCACAGGCCATAAGACTGCTACACACCAGAGCTGCTGTTACACCTCCACCCACAGGCCATAAGGCTGCTACACCAGATCTGCTGTTACACCTCCACCCACAGGCCATAAGGCTGCTACACCAGATCTGCTGTTACACCTCCACCCACAGGCCATAAGGCTGCTACACCAGATCTGCTGTTACACCTCCACCCACAGGCCATAAGGCTGCTACACACCAGAGCTGCTGTTACACCTCCACCCACAGGCCATAAGGCTGCTACACACCAGATCTGCTGTTACACCTCCACCCACAGGCCATAAGGCTGCTACACCAGATCTGCTGTTACACCTCCACCCACAGGCCATAAGGCTGCTACACACCAGAGCTGCTGTTACACCTCCACCCACAGGCCATAAGGCTGCTACACCGATCTGCTGCTACACCTCCACCCACAGGCCATAAGACTGCTACACCAGATCTGCTGTTACACCTCCACCCACAGGCCATAAGGCTGCTACACCAGATCTGCTGTTACACCTCCACCCACAGGCCATAAGACTGCTACACCAGATCTGCTGTTACACCTCCACCACAGGCCATAAGGCTGCTACACCAGATCTGCTGTTACACCTCCACCCACAGGCCATAAGGCTGCTACACCAGATCTGCTGTTACACCTCCACCCACAGGCCATAAGGCTGCTACACACCAGAGCTGCTGTTACACCTCCACCCACAGGCCATAAGGCTGCTACACACCAGAGCTGCTGTTACACCTCCACCCACAGGCCATAAGGCTGCTACACCATATCTGCTGTTACACCTCCACCCACAGGCCATAATGCTGCTACACCAGATCTGCTGTTACACCTCCACCCACAGGCCATAAGGCTGCTACACCTGAGCTGCTGTTACACCTCCACCCACAGGCCATAAGGCTGCTACACACCAGATCTGCTGTTACACCTCCACCCACAGGCCATAAGGCTGCTACACCATATCTGCTGTTACACCTCCACCCACAGGCCATAATGCTGCTACACCAGATCTGCTGTTACACCTCCACCCACAGGCCATAAGGCTGCTACACCTGAGCTGCTGTTACACCTCCACCCACAGGCCATAAGGCTGCTACACACCAGATCTGCTATTACACCTCCACCCACAGGCCATAAGGCTGCTACACCTGAGCTGCTGTTACACCTCCACCCACAGGCCATAAGGCTGCTACACACCAGATCTGCTGTTACACCTCCACCCACAGGCCATAAGGCTGCTACACCAGAGCTGCTGTTACACCTCCACCCACAGACCATAAGACTGCTACACCAGATCTGCTGTTACACCTCCACCCACAGGCCATAAGGCTGCTACACCAGATCTGCTGTTACACCTCCACCCACAGGCCATAAGACTGCTACACACCAGATCTGCTGTTACACCTCCACCCACAGGCCATAAGACTGCTACACACCAGAGCTGCTGTTACACCTCCACCCACAGGCCATAAGGCTGCTACACCAGATCTGCTGTTACACCTCCACCCACAGGCCATAAGGCTGCTACACCCAGATCTGCTGTTACACCTCCACCCACAGGCCATAAGGCTGCTACACACCAGATCTGCTGTTACACCTCCACCCACAGGCCATAAGGCTGCTACACCAGATCTGCTGCTACACCTCCACCCACAGGCCATAAGGCTGCTACACACCAGAGCTGCTGTTACACCTCCACCCACAGGCCATAAGGCTGCTACACACCAGATCTGCTGTTACACCTCCACCCCACAGGCCATAAGGCTGCTACACCAGATCTGCTGCTACACCTCCACCCACAGGCCATAAGACTGCTACACCAGATCTGCTGTTACACCTCCACCCACAGGCCATAAGGCTGCTACACACCAGATCTGCTGTTACACCTCCACCCACAGGCCATAAGGCTGCTACACCAGATCTGCTGCTACACCTCCACCCACAGGCCATAAGACTGCTACACCAGATCTGCTGTTACACCTCCACCCACAGGCCATAAGGCTGCTACACCAGATCTGCTGTTACACCTCCACCCACAGGCCATAAGACTGCTACACCAGATCTGCTGTTACACCTCCACCCACAGGCCATAAGGCTGCTACACCAGATCTGCTGTTACACCTCCACCCACAGGCCATAAGGCTGCTACACACCAGAGCTGCTGTTACACCTCCACCCACAGGCCATAAGGCTGCTACACCAGATCTGCTGCTACACCTCCACCCACAGGCCATAAGACTGCTACACCAGATCTGCTGTTACACCTCCACCCACAGGCCATAAGGCTGCTACACCAGATCTGCTGTTACACCTCCACCCACAGGCCATAAGGCTGCTACACACCAGAGCTGCTGTTACACCTCCACCCACAGGCCATAAGACTGCTACACCAGATCTGCTGTTACACCTCCACCCACAGGCCATAAGGCTGCTACACCAGATCTGCTGTTACACCTCCACCCACAGGCCATAAGACTGCTACACCAGATCTGCTGTTACACCTCCACCCACAGGCCATAAGGCTGCTACACCAGATCTGCTGTTACACCTCCACCCACAGGCCATAAGGCTGCTACACACCAGAGCTGCTGTTACACCTCCACCCACAGGCCATAAGGCTGCTACACACCAGATCTGCTGTTACACCTCCACCCACAGGCCATAAGGCTGCTACACCAGATCTGCTGCTACACCTCCACCCACAGGCCATAAGACTGCTACACCAGATCTGCTGTTACACCTCCACCCACAGGCCATAAGGCTGCTACACCAGATCTGCTGTTACACCTCCACCCACAGGCCATAAGACTGCTACACCAGATCTGCTGTTACACCTCCACCCACAGGCCATAAGGCTGCTACACCAGATCTGCTGTTACACCTCCACAATATTCATCTGGCTGCTACTAGCACTTATTGCACTATTTCACTTTTTTAAACTGTTTTTCTTTTTGTGTTTACTATTTACTTGCACTATATTTATCTGTGTTTTGTGTTGCACTGTTGGAGAAGCCTGTGACACAAGATTTCCATCGACATAACTACACTGTAGATACGTTTGTTTGACAAATAAAGAGCCTTGAACCCGAGAGAAGGAGCCTCGCTGCGAGACTTCAGACGGAGGGGGAGTGGGGAGGGGGCGGTTTGGAACTGGGCCTCTCGCTCCACACACACTTCCTCCCCCCTCCTCTCTCTCTCTCTTAAAGGGACAGGTGACCTCGCTGTTATAAACAGGACAACCAGAGAGAGAGATCCGGAGAGAGAGAGAGAGAGAGAGAGAGAGAGATCCGGAGAGAGAGAGAGAGAGAGAGAGAGAGAGAACCGGAGAGAGAGAACCGGAGAGAGAGAGAGAGAGAGAGAGAGAGATCCGGAGAGAGAGAGAGAGAGAGAACCGGAGAGAGAGAACCGGAGAGAGAGAGAGAGAGAGAGAGAGAACCGGAGAGAGAGAGAGAGAGAACCGGAGAGAGAGAACCGGAGAGAGAGAGAGAGAGAGAGAGAGAGAGAGAACCGGAGAGAGAGAGAGAGAGAGAGAGAACCGGAGAAGTCCCGGTCCCTCTGCTCGCTGGGTGTGAGCAGCATGGAGTTGTTTTGACCGGACACAGAGCGACCTGCTCCCGGTGAGAGGATGACAGGAGCTGTCACCGTGCTGCTGCTCAGCGCTGCCTTCACTGCCGCCCGGTCCCTGAACGCACCGCCGGACAGGCTGACCGGTAAGGCTTTAAGTTTGTTTTTGTCTTTTAGCCACGTTTTTCAAACCGTATTATTTTACATGTATGAGATCAGCTGTTAGTGTATCCAGAGGAGGGGAGTACATTTACTCAAGTACCGGACTGAAGTACACTTTAATGTACTTTCTTAAGTACATTCAATGCTTTGTTCTTAAAATCCATTATAATTAAAAGGGAAATCTTGTAAATTAACTCCACGTCATTGATTTAACAGCTTTGGCTGCTTTGAACAATATGCACCTCCTTTGTTCGTGTTGTTTAATGTCATTATATATATATATATGTATTGTTGGAGGAGCTCAGGACTCCAGACGTCTGACCTGTAGCTCTGAGCATGTGATGATAAAGCCTTTAAAAAGGAAACTAGTGAAGTCACAGAAAGAGTGAACACTTCGCTAAAAGTCTGTGTTAGTCTACCACAGTCAGATGTGACGCAACAATATGATGTAGAAATGTCTCAGGACTATAACTAGTAAATGTCTCAGGACTATAACTAGTAAATGTCTCAGGACTATAACTAGTAAATGTCTCAGGACTATAACTAGTAAATGTCTCAGGACTATAACTAGTAAATGTCTCAGGACTATAACTAGTAAATGTCTCAGGACTATAACTAGTAAATGTCTCAGGACGATAACTAGTAAATGTCTCAGGACTATAACTAGTAAATGTCTCAGGACTATAACTAGTAAATGGACTATAACTAGTAAATGTCTCAGGACTATAACTAGTAAATGTCTCAGGACTATAACTAGTAAATGTCTCAGGACTATAACTAGTAAATGTCTCAGGACGATAACTAGTAAATGTCTCAGGACGATAACTAGTAAATGTCTCAGGACGATAACTAGTAAATGTCTCAGGACTATAACTAGTAAATGTCTCAGGACTATAACTAGTAAATGTCTCAGGACTATAACTAGTAAATGTCTCAGGACTATAACTAGTAAATGTCTCAGGACTATAACTAGTAAATGTCTCAGGACTCTGATCTCTGATCCTCAGAATCTCAGATCCATAGCTTTTCCCTTTCCTGCTGTTTTAATGTGTCCTAGATCATTTTACTCTGTGAAGCACCTTCAGATGACGTATTACTATTATATACATATAAATACTTAACTGCCTTTTTACTTGAGCACAATTTTGATTGCAAAGTATTTGTAAACTGTAGTATTGCTAGTTTTACTCAAGTTAATATCTTATCTATCCAAGTAAAAAGCTCAACACACGGACCATTAACTCTTACACAACATGTCATTATGAATCACACGGAGACACTACGCATACAGACCGTGTGTGTGTGTGTGAGACTGTGTGTGTGTGTGTGAGAGAGACCGTGTGTGTGAGACCTTGTGTGTGTGTGTGTGTGTGTGTGTGTGTGTGTGTGTGTGTGTGTGTGAGAGAGACCATGTGTGTGAGAGAGACCGTGTGTGTGTGTGAGACCGTGTGTGTGTGTGTGTGTGTGTGTGTGTGTGAGAGAGACCATGTGTGTGAGAGAGACTGTGTGTGTGTGTGTGTGTGTTTGTGTGAGACTGTGTGTGTGTGTAAGTGGGGTGAAGTGTGAGTGTGTGTGTGTGTGTGTGTAAGTGGGGGAAAGTGAGTGAGTGTGTGTGTGTGTGTGTGTGTGTGTGTGTGTGTGTGTGTGTGTGTGTGTGTGTGTGTGTGTGTGTGTGAGAGAGACCATGTGTGTGAGAGAGACCGTGTGTGTGTGTGAGACCGTGTGTGTGTGTTTGTGTGAGACTGTGTGTGTGTGAGAGAGACCGTGTGTGTGAGACCTTGTGTGTGTGTGTGTGTGTGTGTGTGTGTGTGTGTGTGAGAGAGACCATGTGTGTGAGAGAGACCGTGTGTGTGTGTGAGACCGTGTGTGTGTGTTTGTGTGAGACTGTGTGTGTGTGTAAGTGGGGTGAAGTGTGAGTGTGTGTGTGTGTGTGTGTAAGTGGGGGAAAGTGAGTGAGTGTGTGTGTGTGTGTGTGTGTGTGTGTGTGTGTGTGTGTAAGTGGGGGAAAGTGAGTGTGTGAGCATGTGTGTGTAAGTGGGGGGAAATGAGTGTGAGCTTTAACTTAATTGAAAGCTTGCCCGTTGCTAGGTAGCTAATCTGAGGCTAAGCTAGCAGCTAACGGTAACGCCTCTGCTCACCTTCCTGCTGATTGGTTTAGAAGTTGCAGTGAATCAGAATGAAACTTGAACGGCTTCCTCTGGAATCACACGTGGAGGCTTTCTGCTTCTAAACTACGCCGTCTACATTATGAACAAGAACAAACTAAATCTCTCAGTACATCTGAACAATGTCTCAGATCTCCGTTGAATCGTCTCAGTGTGATTACTCCGTGTTCAGAGCCTGTTAGCAGCTCATAGGCAGACTGTATGTTGGGACATTCACACAAGTAGCTTCAATTAGCATCTGCAGGCAATAGCTCAACATGGCTTGAAGTGTTTTTGGGGTTTCTTGAGGATTGATTCCATTTCTGACTCACACACACACACACACACACACACACACACACACACACACACACACACACACACACGGTTGAATCACCATTGAAACATGCAATATAATGAAATACACCGTTTTTAAATAGAGATTGTTCATTTTTTTCATTTCAAACCTTTATTTAACCAGATTGGGTTGCTCCACCTCTCACTACTCTTTTTAACCTCTCCCTCAGCACGAACACAATTCCAAAAGTATGGATGTCAGCGTATGTCCTGCCTTTGCTAAAAGGAGGGGAGGCCACCTTATTAAATAACTATAGGCCAATCTCTAAGTTGTCAGTTCTGGCTAAGGTTCTTGAACGCCTAGTGAGTGAACAGGTAAAGGAGTTTTTATGTACAAATGACATCCTGTCTAAACATCAGTCAGGCTTCAGAAAGCAACACAGCACCATCACTGCCACAATGAAAGTGCTGAATGATGTGGAGAGTATCTTAGATAATAAGCAGAGTTGTGCAGCTCTATTTATTGACCTGTCCAAAGCGTTTGATATCGTCGATCATCTCATCTTAAAGCAGAGGCTACTCAGTATAGGCATGTCCAGCCATGCAGTGGGTGGTTTGTGAACTACCTCTCTGAAAGGTCCCAATGTGTTCACTTTGATGGGCTGTCTTCTGAGTGGTTGAACATTGCAAATGGTGTTCCTCAAGGTTCTGTTTTAGGCCCACTTTTATTCTCCATCTACATCAACAGTTTAGGTGAAAATGTGGATGAAGCTACTTTACATTTGTATGCGGATGATACCGTGATGTCCTGTGCAGGTCCCTCCATTCAGGAGGCTGGTGTTAAATTACAGGCTGTTTTTAACATTATTCAGACTCAGCTCTCTGAACTAAAGCTTCTTTTAAATGTTGATAAAACCAAGGTAATGCTCTTTTCTAAAGCTAAAAATACACCAGAGCCTGTTTTGGATATTGTTACTATGCAAGGACAAGTACTCAAGGTGGTTACTTGTTATAAATACCTTGGTATCTGGCTTGATGATTGTCTCACTTTTAAACTTCATGTCAATAACCTGCTTAAAAGGCTGAAGGTTAGACTAGGTTTCTTCTACAGGAACAAGTCCTGTTTCTCGCTTGAGGCCAGGAAAAGGCTCTGTGACCTTTTGACCTGTGCTGGACTATGGTGATCTGATGTATATGAATGCACCTGCCTATCGCCTGAACAAGTTAGATGCTGTGTATCACAGCGCACTGAGGTTTGTCACAAACTGTAAAGCACTTACTCATCACTGTACCCTGTATGCCAGGGCAGGTCTGCATCACTTACTGTACGGAGGCTCAGTCACTGGTACACGTTTATTTATAAAGCTTTGTTGGGTAAACTCCCGTATTATATCTGCTCTCTGAAAACACAGAGTTGCAAGCAGCTATTGTCTGAGATGGCATGATGTAGTATTGTTAGATGTGCCAAGAGCAAGGACTGTCTCAGGTAAGACAGCTTTTATGCGCAGCTCCACTTGCTTGGAACAATCTTCAGCAAGAATTGAAACTGAGCAATCTCATTCCTCTGCATGTTTTTAAAGCTAAGCTAAATGAAATGCTCGTTGATACTATGGGCACTTGTAAATGTCTATATGTAAATGTATCCTGTAAATATAATGTATAATGTCCTTTATTGTTTCATGTGGAACCTAAATGCTGCAGGTCTCCCTTGAAAAAGAGATCTATGATCTCAATGGGACCAATCTGGTTAAATAAAGGTTTGAAATGAAATGAACCAGAGGGAACGCTGCGGAGGAGAAGGAGTGTTTCATGAGATCGATAGACCTTCCTCTCACAGGAGAGCTGCTCTGAACACGGTGGAACTAAACCCTTTGTGTTTGCAGAGCTTTGAGTAGACTTCATAATTAGGTTCAGAGAAATGCCCTGGGTTTACTGACGGATTCATTGAGTCTGTAAATAAGGTCACAACAAGCGTACAGTAAACCTGTGTGTGCAGCTCGAGGGAAACGCATCAGCCCGATGTCATGACGCTCACTAACCAGCTTTCATATTGATACTGTTTTACCCCGTATTACATTCATTTAATAAATATAATAATACATGGGATTTGTATAGCGCTTTTCCTAATGCTCAAAGACGCTTATGGCTCATAGTTCTCTCTCAAATCTATTTCACATTGCTGAAAGATCCCCTTCAAACAACTCAGATTTCTCATCCCAAACTACATTTTACAAGATGACATTGAACACATCATGGTTAAGCAATAATTTACATTCGCCAAATTCTAAAAGCCTGAACGCACCGTAGTGCAACTCAATCGAAACTTCGTTAGCTGTTAGCTTCTCGCTATTTAGCACAACTGAACTTCGACTGCTAACCGCTAACGGTAGCTCTGCTGCTGATTGGTTGTCACGGCGCAGCGTTATCAGGTGTCCAGTAATAATGATAAATCAGTGTAAACGTCTTCCCACTTCTTTTCGGAT
Source organism: Pogonophryne albipinna (assembly GCA_028583405.1). Lineage (NCBI taxonomy): Eukaryota > Metazoa > Chordata > Actinopteri > Perciformes > Artedidraconidae > Pogonophryne > Pogonophryne albipinna. Next base: position 322,508 of record CM053258.1, read on the forward strand.
GTGTAGTTAGATCATTTGTTTATAGATCATTTGCAAGTCAATCATATTTTAGTTTATCAATCTGAAACTGCTGGAGTTTATACAGTCTCATAATTCTCTTCTTTCATTATTATTATTATTTGGATTATTGTTTTACACGTTCTAATCAAAGCAAATGAGAAGTCCCGAATGCTTATGTTCTGTTAGCATAGTCTTCTGAATGTTGTCCGGTATCCTGCTGTTCCGACCAATCGCTGACCTGCGTGTTTGTGCTCAGACAGGCGCCCCCTGCTGGAGAAAACCCGTCCCTTCATCCTGGTGGACGGAGAGAGGAGGAGCCTCGCTGAAGCTCTGCAGGTATGATTGGCTCTCCATTATCCAGGGATATGATTGGCTCGCCATTATCCAGGGATGGCATTGGCTGTTGGTCTCTATTATCAAGGGATGTCATTGGCTGTTGGTCTCTATTATCAAGGGACGTTATTGGCTGTTGGTCTCTATTATCAAGGGATGTCATTGGCTGTTGGTCTCTATTATCAAGGGATGTCATTGGCTGTTGGTCTTTATTATCAAGGGATGTCATTGGCTGTCTACATTATCAAGGGACGTCATTGGCTGTTGGTCTTTATTATCAAGGGACGTCATTGGCTGTCTACATTATCAAGGGACGTCATTGGCTGTTGGTCTTTATTATCAAGGGATGTCATTGGCTGTTGGTCTACATTATTAAGGGATGTCATTGGCTGTTGGTCTTTATTATCAAGGGATGTCATTGGCTGTTGCTCTCCATTATCAAGGGATGTCATTGGCTGTTGGTCTTTATTATCAAGGGATGTCATTGGCTGTTGGTCTATATTATCAAGAGATGTCATTGGCTGTCGGTCTCTATTATCAAGGGATGTCATTGGCTGTTGGTCTACATTATCAAGGGATGTCATTGGCTGTTGGTCTCTATTATCAAGGGATGTCATTGGCTGTTGGTCTACATTATCAAGGGATGTCATTGGCTGTTGGTCTACATTATCAAGGGATGTCATTGGCTGTTGGTCTCTATTATCAAGGGATGTCATTGGCTGTTGGTCTCTATTATCAAGGGATGTAATTGGCTGTTGGTCTTTATTATCAAGGGATGTCATTGGCTGTTGGTCTACATTATCAAGGGATGTCATTGGCTGTTGGTCTACATTATCAAGAGATGTCATTGGCTGTTGATCTTTATTATCAAGGGATGTCATTGGCTGTTGGTCTCTACTATCAAGGGATGTCATTGGCTGTTGGTCTTTATTATCAAGAGGTGTCATTGGCTGTTGGTCTACATTATCAAGAGATGTCATTGGCTGTTGATCTTTATTATCAAGGGATGTCATTGGCTGTTGGTCTCTATTATCAAGGGATGTAATTGGCTGTTGGTCTTTATTATCAAGGGATGTCATTGGCTGTTGGTCTACATTATCAAGGGATGTCATTGTCTGTTGGTCTACATTATCAAGAGATGTCATTGGCTGTTGATCTTTATTATCAAGGGATGTCATTGGCTGTTGGTCTCTACTATCAAGGGATGTCATTGGCTGTTGGTCTTTATTATCAAGAGGTGTCATTGGCTGTTGGTCTACATTATCAAGAGATGTCATTGGCTGTTGATCTTTATTATCAAGGGATGTCATTGGCTGTTGGTCTACATTATCAAGGGATGTCATTGGCTGTTGGTCTCTATTATCAAGGGATGTCATTGTCTGTTGGTCTACATTATCAAGGGATGTCATTGGCTCTTGGTCTACATTATCAAGAGATGTCATTGTCTGTTGGTCTACATTATCAAGGGATGCCATTGGCTGTTGGTCTCTATTATCAAGGGATGTCATTGGCTGTTGGTCTCTATTATCAAGGGATGTCATTGGCTGTTGGTCTCTATTATCAAGGGATGTCATTGTCTGTTGGTCTCTATTATCAAGGGATGTCATTGTCTGTTGGTCTACATTATCAAGGGATGCCATTGGCTGTTGGTCTCTATTATCAAGGGATGTCATTGGCTGTTGGTCTCTATTATCAAGGGATGTCATTGGCTGTTGGTCTCTATTATCAAGGGATGTCATTGTCTGTTGGTCGACATTATCAAGGGATGTCATTGGCTGTTGGTCTCTATTATCAAGGGATGTCATTGGCTGTTGGTCTCTATTATCAAGGGATGTCATTGGCTGTTGGTCTCTATTATCAAGGGATGTCATTGGCTGTTGGTCTCTATTATCAAGGGATGTCATTGGCTGTTGGTCTCTATTATCAAGGGATGTCATTGGCTGTTGGTCTTTATTATCAAGGGATGTCATTGGCTGTTGGTCTACATTATCAAGAGATGTCATTGGCTGTTGGTCTACATTATCAAGGGATGTCATTGTCTGTTGGTCTACATTATCAAGGGATGTCATTGGCTGTTGGTCTTTATTATCAAGAGGTGTCATTGGCTGTTGGTCTACATTATCAAGAGATGTCATTGGCTGTTGATCTTTATTATCAAGGGATGTCATTGGCTGTTGGTCTCTATTATCAAGGGATGTCATTGGCTGTTGGTCTTTATTATCAAGGGATGTCATTGGCTGTTGGTCTCTATTATCAAGGGATGTCATTGGCTGTTGGTCTCTATTATCAAGGGATGTCATTGGCTGTTGGTCTTTATTATCAAGAGATGTCATTGGCTGTTGGTCTACATTATCAAGAGATGTCATTGGCTGTTGGTCTACATTATCAAGGGATGTCATTGTCTGTTGGTCTACATTATCAAGGGATGTCATTGGCTGTTGGTCTTTATTATCAAGAGGTGTCATTGGCTGTTGGTCTACATTATCAAGAGATGTCATTGGCTGTTGATCTTTATTATCAAGGGATGTCATTGGCTGTTGGTCTCTATTATCAAGGGATGTCATTGGCTGTTGGTCTACATTATCAAGGGATGTCATTGGCTGTTGGTCTCTATTATCAAGGGATGTCATTGGCTGTTGGTCTACATTATCAAGGGATGTCATTGTCTGTTGGTCTACATTATCAAGGGATGTCATTGGCTCTTGGTCTACATTATCAAGAGATGTCATTGGCTGTTGGTCTACATTATCAAGGGATGTCATTGTCTGTTGGTCTACATTATCAAGGGATGCCATTGGCTGTTGGTCTCTATTATCAAGGGATGTCATTGGCTGTTGGTCTCTATTATCAAGGGATGTCATTGTCTGTTGGTCTACATTATCAAGGGATGTCATTGGCTGTTGGTCTCTATTATCAAGGGATGTCATTGGCTGTTGGTCTCTATTATCAAGGGATGTCATTGGCTGTTGGTCTCTATTATCAAGGGATGTCATTGGCTGTTGGTCTCTATTATCAAGGGATGTCATTGGCTGTTGGTCTCTATTATCAAGGGATGTCATTGGCTGTTGGTCTACATTATCAAGGGATGTCATTGGCTGTTGGTCTCTATTATCAAGGGATGTCATTGTCTGTTGGTCTACATTATCAAGGGATGTCATTGGCTGTTGGTCTCTATTATCAAGGGATGTCATTGTCTGTTGGTCTACATTATCAAGAGATGTCATTGGCTGTTGGTCTACATTATCAAGGGATGTCATTGTCTGTTGGTCTACATTATCAAGGGATGTCATTGGCTGTTGGTCTTTATTATCAAGAGGTGTCATTGGCTGTTGGTCTACATTATCAAGAGATGTCATTGGCTGTTGATCTTTATTATCAAGGGATGTCATTGGCTGTTGGTCTCTATTATCAAGGGATGTCATTGGCTGTTGGTCTACATTATCAAGGGATGTCATTGGCTGTTGGTCTCTATTATCAAGGGATGTCATTGTCTGTTGGTCTACATTATCAAGGGATGTCATTGGCTCTTGGTCTACATTATCAAGAGATGTCATTGGCTGTTGGTCTACATTATCAAGGGATGTCATTGTCTGTTGGTCTACATTATCAAGGGATGCCATTGGCTGTTGGTCTCTATTATCAAGGGATGTCATTGGCTGTTGGTCTCTATTATCAAGGGATGTCATTGGCTGTTGGTCTCTATTATCAAGGGATGTCATTGTCTGTTGGTCTACATTATCAAGGGATGTCATTGGCTGTTGGTCTCTATTATCAAGGGATGTCATTGGCTGTTGGTCTCTATTATCAAGGGATGTCATTGGCTGTTGGTCTCTATTATCAAGGGATGTCATTGGCTGTTGGTCTTTATTATCAAGGGATGTCATTGGCTGTTGGTCTCTATTATCAAGGGATGTCATTGGCTGTTGGTCTCTATTATCAAGGGATGTCATTGGCTGTTGGTCTTTATTATCAAGAGATGTCATTGGCTGTTGGTCTTTATTATCAAGGGATGTCATTGGCTGTTGGTCTACATTATCAAGAGATGTCATTGGCTGTTGGTCTACATTATCAAGGGATGCCATTGGCTGTTGGTCTCTATTATCAAGGGATGTCATTGGCTGTTGGTCTCTATTATCAAGGGATGTCATTGGCTGTTCGTCTTTATTATCAAGAGGTGTCATTGGCTGTTGGTCTACATTATCAAGAGATGTCATTGGCTGTTGGTCTTTATTATCAAGGGATGTCATTGGCTGTTGGTCTACATTATCAAGAGATGTCATTGGCTGTTGGTCTCTATTATCAAGGGATGTCATTGGCTGTTGATCTCTATTATCAAGGGACGTTATTGGCTGTTGGTCTCTATTATCAAGGGATGTCATTGGCTGTTGGTCTACATTATCAAGGGACGTCATTGGCTGTTGGTCTTTATTATCAAGGGACGTCATTGGCTGTCTACATTATCAAGGGATGTCATTGGCTGTTGGTCTTTATTATCAAGGGATGTCATTGGCTGTTGGTCTACATTATCAAGAGATGTCATTGGCTGTTGGTCTCTATTATCATGGGATGTCATTGGCTGTTGGTCTACATTATCAAGAGATGTCATTGGCTGTTTGTCTTTATTATCAAGGGATGTCATTGGCTGTTGGTCTACATTATCAAGAGATGTCATTGGCTGTTGGTCTCTATTATCAAGGGATGTCATTGGCTGTTGGTCTACATTATCAAGAGATGTCATTGGCTGTTTGTCTTTATTATCAAGGGATGTCATTGGCTGTTGGTCTACATTATCAAGAGATGTCATTGGCTGTTGGTCTCTATTATCATGGGATGTCATTGGCTGTTGGTCTACATTATCAAGAGATGTCATTGGCTGTTTGTCTTTCTTATCAAGGGATGTCATTGGCTGTTGGTCTACATTATCAAGAGATGTCATTGGCTGTTGGTCTCTATTATCAAGGGATGTCATTGGCTGTTGGTCTACATTATCAAGAGATGTCATTGGCTGTTTGTCTTTATTATCAAGGGATGTCATTGGCTGTTGGTCTACATTATCAAGAGATGTCATTGGCTGTTGGTCTACATTATCAAGGGATGTCATTGGCTGTTGGTCTCTATTATCAAGGGATGTCATTGGCTGTTGGTCTCTATTATCAAGGGATGTCATTGTCTGTTGGTCTACATTATCAAGGGATGTCATTGGCTGTTGGTCTCTATTATCAAGGGATGTCATTGGCTGTTGGTCTCTATTATCAAGGGATGTCATTGGCTGTTGGTCTCTATTATCAAGGGATGTCATTGGCTGTTGGTCTCTATTATCAAGGGATGTCATTGGCTGTTGGTCTTTATTATCAAGGGATGTCATTGGCTGTTGGTCTCTATTATCAAGGGATGTCATTGGCTGTTGGTCTCTATTATCAAGGGATGTCATTGGCTGTTGGTCTTTATTATCAAGAGATGTCATTGGCTGTTGGTCTTTATTATCAAGGGATGTCATTGGCTGTTGGTCTACATTATCAAGAGATGTCATTGGCTGTTGGTCTACATTATCAAGGGATGCCATTGGCTGTTGGTCTCTATTATCAAGGGATGTCATTGGCTGTTGGTCTCTATTATCAAGGGATGTCATTGGCTGTTCGTCTTTATTATCAAGAGGTGTCATTGGCTGTTGGTCTACATTATCAAGAGATGTCATTGGCTGTTGGTCTTTATTATCAAGGGATGTCATTGGCTGTTGGTCTACATTATCAAGAGATGTCATTGGCTGTTGGTCTCTATTATCAAGGGATGTCATTGGCTGTTGGTCTCTATTATCAAGGGACTGTTATTGGCTGTTGGTCTCTATTATCAAGGGATGTCATTGGCTGTTGGTCTACATTATCAAGGGACGTCATTGGCTGTTGGTCTTTATTATCAAGGGACGTCATTGGCTGTCTACATTATCAAGGGATGTCATTGGCTGTTGGTCTTTATTATCAAGGGATGTCATTGGCTGTTGGTCTACATTATCAAGAGATGTCATTGGCTGTTGGTCTCTATTATCATGGGATGTCATTGGCTGTTGGTCTACATTATCAAGAGATGTCATTGGCTGTTTGTCTTTATTATCAAGGGATGTCATTGGCTGTTGGTCTACATTATCAAGAGATGTCATTGGCTGTTGGTCTCTATTATCAAGGGATGTCATTGGCTGTTGGTCTACATTATCAAGAGATGTCATTGGCTGTTTGTCTTTATTATCAAGGGATGTCATTGGCTGTTGGTCTACATTATCAAGAGATGTCATTGGCAGTTGGTCTACATTATCAAGGGATGTCATTGGCTGTTGGTCTTTAATTATCAAGGGATGTCATTGGCTGTTGCTCTCCATTATCAAGGGATGTCATTGGCTGTTGGTCTACATTATCAAGGGATATCATTGGCTGTTGGTCTCTATTATCCAGGGATGTCATTGGCTGTTGTTTTCCATTATCCAAGGTTATGATTGGCTGTTAAGGAGTAATCTTTATTTTATTTGATGCATCCCATTGAATATTCGTTATATGATTTCCTGGCAGACTTTAAGGCATTTAAGTGAGGAAGTCCACCTCTTTTCTCTCTGCCTTTATCTGGTTCTCCTCATGTTTAATGGATCTCTGTTTAAAGAAAGTTATTCAAAGCGTTCTGTCTCTCGTCAGGAAGACGCTTTTGTACATTTCAGTGGCAGGAAGTCTCTCTTCATTAACGGTCGGGAGTGTTTCAGTCATAAGAGACAGGAAGGAAGGCAACGTTTCATCAGGAGGGGGGGAGGGTGTTAGAGGACGGACATTTCCTGTGCAGCTGACAGCAGCTCTGACATAATTTCCTGTTCAAACCCCCCCCCCCCCCCAACCCCACCCGGCCGGAGGGAACCAGGAGAGAGGTGATTCAGTAAATGAGCAGAACACCAAACCAAACACTCAGCAACTTTTAAACGGCTGAATTATTATTAACTTCATGGTTTTTCAAGTCAATTCATTATAAAGACAGGAAGTTAATAGGAAGAGTTCAAACCATTCCCTGGTGGATGTTTCATTTGGATTATTGGTGGGATACAATTCATTATTTGAAAACGTAAGGTTTAACTATTTAAGATTTTGAGTCGAAAAATGTAAGTACAATCATGAGACAAAATGAAAGATACACCTGAACATCAGCAGGAGAGGACTCTTTAAAGTAGAGACACTACATACTGATATACACCTGAACATCAGCAGGAGAGGACTCTTTAAAGTAGAGACCACTACGTACTGATATACACCTGAACATCAGCAGGAGAGGACTCTTAAAGTAGAGACACTACATACTGATATACACCTGAACATCAGCAGGAGAGGACTCTTTAAAGTAGACACACTACATACTGATATACACCTGAACATCAGCCAGGAGAGGACTCTTTAAAGTAGAGACACTACATACTGATATACACCTGAACATCAGCAGGAGAGGACTCTTTAAAGTAGAGACACTATATACTGATATACACCTGAGCATCAGGAGGAGAGGATCTCTTTAAAGTAGAAACACTACATACTGATATACACCTGAACATCAGCAGGAGAGGACTCTTTAAAAGTAGAGACACTACATAATCGATATACACCTGAACATCAGCAGGAGAGGACTCTTTAATAGTAGAGACACTCCATAACTGATATACACCTGAACATCAGCAGGAGAGGACTCTTTAAAGTAGAGACACTACATACTGATATACACCTGAACATGAGCAGGAGAGGACTCTTTAAAGTAGAGACACTATATACTGATATACACCAGAACATCAGCAGGAGAGAACTCTTTAAAGTAGAGACACTACATACTGATATACACCTGAACATCAGCAGGAGAGGACTCTTTAAAGTAGAGACACTACATACTTGATATACACCTGAACATCAGCAGGAGAGGACTCTTTAAAGTAGAGACACTATATACTGATATAACCTGAGCATCAGCAGGAGAGGACTCTTTAAAGTAGAAACACTACATACTGATATACACCTGAACATCAGCAGGAGAGGACTCTTTAAAGTAGAGACACTACATAATGATATACACCTGAACATCAGCAGGAGAGGACTCTTTAAAGTAAAGACACTCCATACTGATATACACCTGAACATCAGCAGGAGAGGACTCTTTAAAGTAGAGACACTACATACTGATATAAACCTTAACATCAGCAGGAGAGGACTCTTTAAAGTAGAGACACTACATACTGATATACACCTGAACATCAGCAGGAGAGGACTCTTTAAAGTAGAGACACTACATACTGATATACACCTGAACATCAGCAGGAGAGGACTCTTTAAAGTAGAGACACTACATACTGATAGAAACCTGAACATCAGCAGGAGAGGACTCTTTAAAGTAGAGCACACTACATACTGATATACACCTGAACATTCAGCAGGAGAGGACTCTTTAAAGTAGAGACACTACATACTGATATACACCTGAACATCAGCAGGAGAGGACTCTTTAAAGTAGAGGACACTACATACTGATATACACCTGAACATCAGCAGGAGAGGACTCTTTAAAGTAGAGACACTACATACTGGTATACACCTGAACATCAGCAGGAGAGGACTCTTTAAAGTAGAAACACTACATACTGATATACACCTGAACATCAGCAGGAGAGGACTCTGTAAAGTAGAAACACTACATACTGATATACACCTGACAATCAGCAGGAGAGGACTCTTTAAAGTAGAGACACTACATACTGATATACACCTGAACATCAGCAGGAGAGGACTCTTTAAAGCAGAGGACACTACATACTGATATACACCTGAACATCAGCAGGAGAGGTCTCTTTAAAGTAGAGACACTACATAATGATATACACCTGAACATCAGCAGGGAGAGGGACTCTTTTAAAGTAGAGACACTCCATACTGATATACACCTGAACATCAGCAGGAGAGGACTCTTTAAAGTAGAGACACTACATACTGATATACACCTGAAACATGAGCAGGAGAGCGACTCTTTAAGTAGAGACACTATATACTGATATACACCAGAACATCAGCAGGAGAGAACTCTTTAAAGTAGAGGACACTACATACTGATATACACCTGAACATCAGCAGGAGAGGACTCTTTAAAGTAGAGACACTACATACTGATATACACCTGAACCATCAGGCAGGAAGAGGACTCTTTAAAGTAGAGACACTATATACTGATATACACCTGAGCATCAGCAGGAGAGGACTCTTTAAAGTAGAAACACTACATACTGATATACACCTGAACATCAGCAGGAGAGGACTCTTTAAAGTAGAGACACTACATAATGATATACACACTGAACATCAGCAGGAGAGGACTCGTTAAAGTAAAGACACTCCATACTGATATACACCTGAACATCAGCAGGAGAGGACTCTTTAAAGTAGAGACACTACATACTGATATAAACCTAAACATCAGCAGGAAGAGGACTCTTTAAAGTAGAGACACTACATACTGATATACACCTGAACATCAGCAGGAGAGGACTCTTTAAAGTAGAGACACTACTACTGATATACACCTGAACATCAGCAGAGGAGGACTCTTTAAAGTAGAGACCCTACATACTGATAGAAACCTGAACATCAGCAGGAGAGGACTCTTTAAAGTAGAGACACTACATACTGATATACACCTGAACATCAGCAGGAGAGGACTCTTTAAAGTAGAGACACTACATACTGATATACACCTGAACATCAGCAGGAGAGGACTCTTTAAAGTAGAGACACTACATACTGATATACACCTGAACATCAGCAGGAGAGGACTCTTTAAAGTAGAGACACTACATACTGGTATACACCTGAACATCAGCAGGAGAGGACTCTTTAAAGTAGAAACACTACATACTGATATACACCTGAACATCAGCAGGAGAGGACTCTGTAAAGTAGAAACACTACATACTGATATACACCTGAACATCAGCAGGAGAGGACTCTTTAAAGTAGAAACACTACATACTGATATACACCTGAACATCAGCAGGAGAGGACTCTTTAAAGTAGAGACACTACATACTGATATACACCTGAACATCAGCAGGAGAGGACTCTTTAAAGTAGAGACACTACATACTGATATACACCTGAACATCAGCAGGAGAGGACTCTTTAAAGTAGAGACACTACATACTGATATACACCTGAACATCAGCAGGAGAGGACTCTTTAATACCTACGCTTACAGAGACACTACATACTGATATACACCTGAACATCAGCAGGAGAGGACTCTTTAAAGTAGAGACACTACATACTGATATACACCTGAACATCAGCAGGAGAGGACTCTTTAAAGTAGAGACACTCATACTTGATATACACCTGAACATCAGCAGGAGAGGACTCTTTAAAGTAGAGACACTACATACTGATATACACATGAACATCAGCAGGAGAGGACTCTTTAAAGTAGAGGACACTACATACTGATATACACCTGAACATCAGCAGGAGAGGACTCTTTAAAGTAGAGACACTACATACTGATATACCCCTGAACATCAGCAGGAGAGGACTCTTTAAAGTAGAGGACACTACATACTGATATACACCTGAACATCAGCAGGAGAGGACTCTTTAAAGTAGAGACACTAACATACTGATATACACCTGATCATCAGCAGGAGAGGACTCTTTAAAGTAGAGACACTACACACTGATATACACCTGAACATCAGCAGGAGAGGACTCTTTAAAGTAGAGACACTACATACTGATATACACCTGAACATCAGCAGGAGAGGACTCTTTAAAGTAGAGACACTACATACTGATATACACCTGAACATCAGCAGGAGAGGACTCTTTAAAGTAGAGACACTACATACTGATATACACCTGAGCATCAGCAGGAGAGGACTCTTTAAAGTAGAAACACTACATACTGATATACACCTGAACATCAGCAGGAGAGGACTCTTTAAAGTAGAGACACTACATACTGATATACACCTGAACATCAGCTGGAGAGGACTCTTTAAAGTAGAGACACTACAGACTGATATACACCTGAACATCAGCAGGAGAGGACTCTTTAAAGTAGAGACACTACATACTGATATACACCTGAACATCAGCAGGAGAGGACTCTTTAAAGTAGAGACACTACATACTGATATACACCTGAACATCAGCAGGAGAGGACTCTTTAAAGTAGAGACACTACATACTGATATACACCTGAACATCAGCAGGAGAGGACTCTTTAAAGTAGAGACACTACATACTGATATACACCTGAACATCAGCAGGAGAGGACTCTTTAAAGTAGAGACACTATATACTGATATACACCTGAACATCAGCAGGAGAGGACTCTTTAAAGTAGAGACACTACATACTGATATACACCTGAACATCAGCAGGAGAGAACTCTTTAAAGTAGAGACACTACATACTGATATACACCTGAACATCAGCAGGAGAGCACTCTTTAAAGTAGAGACACTACATACTGATATACACCTGAACATCAGCAGGAGAGGACTCTTTAAAGTAGAGACACTACATACTGATATACACCTGAACATCAGCAGGAGAGGACTCTTTAAAGTAGAGACACTACATACTGATATACACCTGAACATCAGCAGGAGAGACTCTTTAAAGTAGAGACACTACATACTGATATACACCTGAACATCAGCAGGAGAGCACTCTTTAAAGTATAGACACTACATACTGATATACACCTGAACATCAGCAGGAGAGGACTCTTTAAAGTAGAGACACTACATACTGATATACAACTGAACATCAGCAGGAGATGACTCTTTAAAGTAGAGACACTACATACTGATATACACCTGAACATCAGCAGGAGAGGACTCTTTAAAGTAGAGACACTACATACTGATATACACCTGAACATCAGCAGGAGAGGACTCTTTAAAGTAGAGGCACTACATACTGATATACACCTGAACATCAGCAGGAGAGGACTCTTTAAAGTAGAGACACTACATACTGATATACACCTGAACATCAGCAGGAGAGGACTCTTTAAAGTAGAGGCACTACATACTGATATACACCTGAACATCAGCAGGAGAGGACTCTTTAAAGTAGAGACACTACATACTGATATACACCTGAACATCAGCAGGAGAGGACTCTTTAAAGTAGAGACACTACATACTGATATACACCTGAACATCAGCAGGAGAGGACTCTTTAAAGTAGAGACACTACATACTGATATACACCTGAACATCAGCAGGAGAGGACTCTTTAAAGTAGAGACACTACATACTGATATACACCTGAACATCAGCAGGAGAGGACTCTTTAAAGTTGAGAAACTACATACTGATATACACCTGAACATCAGCAGGAGAGGACTCTTTAAAGTAGAGACACTACATACTGATATACACCTGAACATCAGCAGGAGAGGACTCTTTAAAGTATAGACACTACATACTGATATACACCTGAACATCAGCAGGAGAGGACTCTTTAAAGTAGAGGCACTACATACTGATATACACCTGAACATCAGCAGGAGAGGACTCTTTAAAGTAGAGACACTACATACTGATATACACCTGAACATCAGCAGGAGAGGACTCTTTAAAGTAGAGGCACTACATACTGATATACACCTGAACATCAGCAGGAGAGGACTCTTTAAAGTAGAGACACTACATACTGATATACACCTGAACATCAGCAGGAGAGGACTCTTTAAAGTAGAGACACTACATACTGATATACACCTGAACATCAGCAGGAGATGACTCTTTAAAGTAGAGACACTACATAATGATATACACCTGAACATCAGCAGGAGAGGACTCTTTAAAGTAGAGACACTATATACTGATATACACCTGAACATCAGCAGGAGAGGACTCTTTAAAGTAGAAACTACATACTGATATACACCTGAACATCAGCAGGAGAGGACTCTTTAAAGTAGAGACACTACATACTGATATACACCTGAACATCAGCAGGAGAGGACTCTTTAAAGTAGAGACACTACATACTGATATACACCTGAACATCAGCAGGAGAGGACTCTTTAAAGTAGAGACACTACATAATGATATACACCTGAACATCAGCAGGAGAGGACTCTTTAAAGTAGAGACACTACATACTGATATACACCTGAACATCAGCAGGAGAGGACTCTTTAAAGTAGAGACACTACATACTGATATACACCTGAACACAGAGGAGAGAACTCTTTAAAGTAGAGACACTACATACTGATATACACCTGAACATCAGCAGGAGAGGACTCTTTAAAGTAGAGACACTACATACTGATATACACCTGAACATCAGCAGGAGAGGACTCTTTAAAGTAGAGAACTACATACTGATATACACCTGAACATCAGCAGGAGAGGACTCTTTAAAGTAGAGACACTACATACTGATATACACCTGAACATCAGCAGGAGAGGACTCTTTAAAGTAGAGACACTACATACTGATATACACCTGAACATCAGCAGGAGAGGACTCTTTAAAGTAGAGACACTACATACTGATATACACCTGAACATCAGCAGGAGAGGACTCTTTAAAGTAGAGACACTACATACTGATATACACCTGAACATCAGCAGGAGAGGACTCTTTAAAGTAGAGACACTAACTATATGATATACACCTGAACATCAGCAGGAGAGGACTCTTTAAAGTAGAGACACTACATACTGATATACACCTGAACATCAGCAGGAGAGGACTCTTTAAAGTAGAGACACTACATACTGATATACACCTGAACATCAGCAGGAGAGACTCTTTAAAGTAGAGACACTACATACTGATATACACCTGAACATCAGCAGGAGAGACTCTTTAAAGTAGAGACACTACATACTGATATACACCTGAACATCAGCAGGAGAGGACTCTTTAAAGTAGAGACACTACATACTGATATACACCTGAACATCAGCAGGAGAGGACTCTTTAAAGTAGAGACACTACATACTGATATACACCTGAACATCAGCAGGAGAGACTCTTTAAAGTAGAGACACTACATACTGATATACACCTGAACATCAGCAGGAGAGGACTCTTTAAAGTAGAGACACTACGTACTGATATACACCTGAACATCAGCAGGAGAGGACTCTTTAAAGTAGAGACACTACATACTGATATACACCTGAACATCAGCAGGAGAGGACTCTTTAAAGTAGAGACACTACATACTGATATACACCTGAACATCAGCAGGAGAGGACTCTTTAAAGTAGAGACACTACATAATGATATACACCTGAACATCAGCAGGAGAGGACTCTTTAAAGTAGAGACACTACATACTGATATACACCTGAACATCAGCAGGAGAGGACTCTTTAAAGTAGAGACACTACATACTGATATACACCTGAACATCAGCAGGAGAGGACTCTTTAAAGTAGAGACACTACATAATGATATACACCTGAACATCAGCAGGAGAGGACTCTTTAAAGTAGAGACACTACATACTGATATACACCTGAACATCAGCAGGAGAGGACTCTTTAAAGTAGAGACACTACATACTGATATACACCTGAACATCAGCAGGAGAGACTCTTTAAAGTAGAGACACTACATACTGATATACACCTGAACATCAGCAGGAGAGGACTCTTTAAAGTAGAGACACTACATACTGATATACACCTGAACATCAGCAGGAGAGGACTCTTTAAAGTAGAGACACTACATACTGATATACACCTGAACATCAGCAGGAGAGGACTCTTTAAAGTAGAGACACTACATACTGATATACACCTGAACATCAGCAGGAGAGGACTCTTTAAAGTAGACACTACGTGATATACACCTGAACATCAGCAGGAGAGGACTCTTTAAAGTAGAGACACTACATACTGATATACACCTGAACATCAGCAGGAGAGGACTCTTTAAAGTAGAGACACTACATACTGATATACACCTGATCATCAGCAGGAGAGGACTCTTTAAAGTAGAGACACTACATACTGATATACACCTGATCATCAGAGAGAGGACTCTTTAAAGTAGAGACACTACATACTGATATACACCTGAACATCAGCAGGAGAGGACTCTTTAAAGTAGAGACACTACATACTGATATACACCTGAACATCAGCAGGAGAGGACTCTTTAAAGTAGAGACACTACATACTGATATACACCTGAACATCAGCAGGAGAGGACTCTTTAAAGTAGAGACACTACATACTGATATACACCTGAACATCAGCAGGAGAGGACTCTTTAAAGTAGAGACACTACATACTGATATACACCTGAACATCAGCAGGAGAGGACTCTTTAAAGTAGAGACACTACATACTGATATACACCTGAACATCAGCAGGAGAGGACTCTTTAAAGTAGAGACACTACATACTGATATACACCTGAACATCAGCAGGAGAGGACTCTTTAAAGTAGAGACTACATACTGATATACACCTGAAAGCATCAGCAGGAGAGGACTCTTTAAAGTAGAGACACTACATACTGATATACACCTGAACATCAGCAGGAGAGGACTCTTTAAAGTAGAGACCTACATACTGATATACACCTGAACATCAGCAGGAGAGGACTCTTTAAAGTAGAGACACTACATACTGATACACCTGAACATCAGCAGAGAGGACTCTTTAAAGTAGAGACACTACATACTGATATACACCTGAACATCAGCAGGAGAGGACTCTTTAAAGTAGAGACACTACATACTGATATTATTATTATTATTATTATTATGATGATTATTGTTTCAATAATATTAAGGCTAAAATCTAGACTTTGATCTTCATTCTGAATAAAAGAGATTTATTTTGGGTGTTTCTCTAAACGAGCAGAAATCCCCTCCGAGGCGTGTTTGTTTTCCCCACCCTGTACTCTGAGGGGGGGGGGCATTGTGTGCAGGATAGAGGTGTGTGTGTGTGTGTGTGTGTGTGTGTATGCTGAGTCATGTTCAGGTCAGAACGCCAAGTATCTACTAAAGCATTTTTCCTGGTGAGGAGGCGTTCACTGACCTCTTAAGAGAAACCACCGCAGCTTAAACACTTAGAGCTGAAACTATCCTCCGTTCATCAGAATCAGAAATAATTCAGACTGTTAATGAATCGAATCTTAAGTTAAAATGTTCATGTTTACACTGAAGATCTGTCGATAAATGAAACGACGTGAAACATGGAGCTGTGGAAATGATAACAACATAATCATAACGTTGTGGTTCCTCCATGTTTATAAGTTACCATTCTCTCATTGTATTATCGCTGAATTGCTCCCTCTACACACACACACACACACACACACACACACACACACACACACACACACACACACACACACACACACACACACACACACACACACACACACACACACACTCAGGAGTCAGGAGTGTTTGAATCAGCCAATAGTTCTGCTTTTTATACGTTTTGACAGTTGAAGCTTCATTAGCTCTGATTTCTCCGTTGGTTTTAATCTCAGCTCTTCCAGTCCTCTGAGCGTTACTGATGAGCTCATGTTTCCGGATGATGTCAGACTCTGGGCGAGGCCGGCACCACAGAAGAAGAGAGGAGGAGGGTAACATTCCTCCTGAAACAGTGAGAGTCCATACAGAGAGGAAGAAACAGAGAAACTGAACCAGAAACTAAAGATAACATTTAAAGAGTCTGATGTTCAGGTGTATATCAGTATGTAGTGTCTCTACTTTAAAGAGTCCTCTCCTGCTGATGTTCAGGTGTATATCAGTATGTAGTCTCTAGTTTAAAGAGTCCTCTCCTGCTGATGTTCAGGTGTATATCAGTATGTAGTGTCTCTACTTTAAAGAGTCCTCTCCTGCTGATGTTCAGGTGTATATCAGTATGTAGTCTCTAGTTTAAAGAGTCCTCTCCTGCTGATGTTCAGGTGTATATCAGTATGTAGTGTCTCTACTTTAAAGAGTCCTCTCCTGCTGATGATCAGGTGTATATCAGTATGTAGTCTCTAGTTTAAAGAGTCCTCTCCTGCTGATGTTCAGGTGTATATCAGTATGTAGTGTCTCTACTTTAAAGAGTCCTCTCCTGCTGATGTTCAGGTGTATATCAGTATGTAGTGTCTCTACTTTAAAGAGTCCTCTCCTGCTGATGTTCAGGTGTATATCAGTATGTAGTGTCTCTACTTTAAAGAGTCCTCTCCTGCTGATGTTCAGGTGTATATCAGTATGTAGTGTCTCTACTTTAAAGAGTCCTCTCCTGCTGATGTTCAGGTGTATATCAGTATGTAGTGTCTCTACTTTAAAGAGTCCTCTCTGCTGATGTTCAGGTGTATATCAGTACGTAGTGTCTCTACTTTAAAGAGTCCTCTCCTGCTGATGTTCAGGTGTATATCAGTATGTAGTGTCTCTACTTTAAAGAGTCCTCTCCTGCTGATGTTCAGGTGTATATCAGTATGTAGTCTCTAGTTTAAAGAGTCCTCTCCTGCTGATGTTCAGGTGTATATCAGTATGTAGTGTCTCTACTTTAAAGAGTCCTCTCCTGCTGATGTTCAGGTGTATATCAGTATGTAGTGTCTCTACTTTAAAGAGTCCTCTCCTGATGATCAGGTGTATATCAGTATGTAGTGTCTCTACTTTAAAGAGTCCTCTCCTGCTGATGTTCAGGTGTATATCAGTATGTAGTCTAGTTTAAAGAGTCCTCTCCTGCTGATGTTCAGGTGTATATCAGTATGTAGTGTCTCTACTTTAAAGAGTCCTCTCCTGCTGATGATCAGGTGTATATCAGTATGTAGTCTCTAGTTTAAAGAGTCCTCTCCTGCTGATGTTCAGGTGTATATCAGTATGTAGTGTCTCTACTTTAAAGAGTCCTCTCCTGCTGATGTCAGGTGTATATCAGTAGTAGTGTCTCTACTTTAAAGAGTCCTCTCCTGCTGATGTTCAGGTGTCTATCAGTATGTAGTGTCTCAATTTAAAGAGTCCTCTCCTGCTGATGTTCAGGGTATATCGTAGTATAGTGTCTCTACTTTAAAGAGTCCTCTCCTGCTGATGTTCAGGTGTATATCAGTATGTAGTGTCTCTACTTTAAAGAGTCCTCTCTGCTGATGTTCAGGTGTATATCAGTACGTAGTGTCTCTACTTTAAAGAGTCCTCTCCTGCTG
>CM053258.1:342022-369798 GCA_028583405.1 Pogonophryne albipinna
TACTTTAAAGAGTCCTCTCCTGCTGATGTTCAGGTGGTATATCAGTATGTAGTGTCTCTACTTTAAAGAGTCCTCTCCTGCTGATGTTCAGGTGTATATCAGTATGTAGTGTCTCTACTTTAAAGAGTCCTCTCCTGCTGATGTTCAGGTGTATATCAGTACGTAGTGTCTCTACTTTAAGAGTCCTCTCCTGCTGATGTTCAGGTGTATAATCAGTATGTAGTGTCTCTACTTTAAAGAGTCCTCTCCTGCTGATGTTCAGGTGTATATCAGTATGTAGTGTCTCTACTTTAAAGAGTCCTCTCCTGCTGATGTTCAGTGTATATCAGTATGTAGTGTCTCTACTTTAAAGAGTCCTCTCCTGCTGATGTTCAGGTGTATATCAGTATGTAGTGTCTCTACTTTAAAGAGTCCTCTCCTGCTGATGTTCAGGTGTATATCAGTATGTAGTGTCTCTACTTTAAAGAGTCCTCTCTGCTGATGTTCAGGTGTATATCAGTATGTAGTGTCTCTACTTTAAAGAGTCCTCTCCTGCTGATGTTCAGGTGTATATCATATGTAGTGTCTCTACTTTAAAGAGTGCTCTCCTGCTGATGTTCAGGTGTATATCAGTATGTAGTGTCTCTACTTTAAAGAGTCTCTCCTGCTGATGTTCTGTATATCAGTATGTAGTGTCTCTACTTTAAAGAGTCCTCTCCTGCTGATGTTCAGGTGTATATCATTATGTATGGTCTCACTCTTTAAAGTCTCTCCTGCTGATGTTCAGGTGTATATCAGTATGTAGTGTCTCTACTTAAAGAGTCCTCTCCTGCTGATGTTCAGGTGTATATCAGTATGTAGTGTCTCTACTTTAAAGAGTCCTCTCCTGCTGATGTTCAGGTGTATATCAGTATGTAGTGTCCTCTACTTTAAAGAGTCCTCTCCTGCTGATGTTCAGGTGTATATCAGTATGTAGTGTCTCTACTTTAAAGAGTCCTCTCCTGCTGATGTTCAGGTGTATATCAGTACGTAGTGTCTCTACTTTAAAGAGTCCTCTCCTGCTGATGTTCAGGTGTATATCAGTATGTAGTGTCTCTACTTTAAAGAGTCCTCTCCTGCTGATGTTCAGGTGTATATCAGTATGTAGTGTCTCTACTTTAAAGAGTC
Organism: Pogonophryne albipinna; assembly: GCA_028583405.1. NCBI lineage: Eukaryota > Metazoa > Chordata > Actinopteri > Perciformes > Artedidraconidae > Pogonophryne > Pogonophryne albipinna. The sequence continues at coordinate 343,169 of CM053258.1, forward strand.
CTCTCCTGCTGATGTTCAGGTGTATATCAGTATGTAGTGTCTCTACTTTAAAGAGTCCTCCCTGCTGATGTTCAGGTGTATATCAGTATGTAGTGTCTCTACTTTAAAGAGTCCTCTCCTGCTGATGTTCAGGTGTATATCATATGTAGTGTCTCTACTTTAAAGAGTCCTCTCCTGCTGATGTTCAGGTGTATACAGTATGTAGTGTCTCTACTTTAAAGAGTGCCTCTCCTGCTGATGTTCAGGTGTATATCAGTATGTAGTGTCTCTACTTTAAAGAGTGCTCTCCTGCTGATGTTCAGGTGTATATCATATTAGTATCTCTACTTTAAAGAGTCTCTCCTGCTGATGTTCAGGTGTATATCAGTATGTAGTGTCTCTACTTTAAAGAGTGCTCTCCTGCTGATGTTCAGGTGTATATCAGTATGTTGTCTCTACTTTAAAGAGTCCTCTCCTGCTGATGTTCAGGTGTATATCAGTATGTAGTGTCTCTACTTTAAAGAGTGCCTCTCCTGCTGATGTTCAGGTGTATATCAGTATGTAGTGTCTCTACTTTAAGAGTGCTCTCCTGCTGATGTTCAGGTGTATATCAGTATGTAGTGTCTCTACTTTAAAGAGTCCTCTCCTGCTGATGTTCAGGTGTATATCAGTATGTAGTGTCTCTACTTTAAAGAGTCTCTCCTGCTGATGTTCAGGTGTATATCAGTAGTAGTGTCTCTACTTTAAAGAGTCCTCTCCTGCTGATGTTCAGGTGTATATCAGTTGTAGTGTCTCTACTTTAAAGAGTCCTCTCCTGCTGATGTTCAGGTGTATATCAGTATGTAGTGTCTCTACTTAAAGAGTCCTCTCCTGCTGATGTTCAGGTGTATATCATATGTAGTGTCTCTACTTTAAAGAGTCCTCTCCTGCTGATGTTCAGGTGTATATCATATGTAGTGTCTCTACTTTAAAGAGTCCTCTCCTGCTGATGTTCAGGTGTATATCAGTATGTAGTGTCTCTACTTTAAAGAGTCCTCTCCTGCTGATGTTCAGGTGTATATCAGTATGTAGTGTCTCTACTTTAAAGAGTCCTCTCCTGCTGATGTTCAGGTGTATATCAGTATGTAGTGTCTCTACTTTAAAGAGTCCTCTCCTGCTGATGTTCAGGTGTATATCAGTATGTAGTGTCTCTACTTTAAAGAGTCCTCTCCTGCTGATGTTCAGGTGTATATCAGTATGTAGTGTCTCTAACTTAAAGAGTCCTCTCCTGCTGATGTTCAGGTGTATATCAGTATGTAGTGTCTCTACTTTAAAGAGTCTCTCCTGCTGATGTTCAGGTGTATATCAGTATGTAGTGTCTCTACTTTAAAGAGTCCTCTCCTCTGATGTTCAGGTGTATATCAGTATGTAGTGTCTCTACTTTAAAGAGTCTTCTCCTGCTGATGTTCAGGTGTATATCAGTATGTAGTGTCTCTACTTTAAAGAGTCCTCTCCTGCTGATGTTCAGGTGTATATCAGTATGTAGTTCTCAACTTTAAAGAGTCTCTCCTGCTGATGTTCAGGTGTATATCAGTATGTAGTGTCTCTACTTTAAAGAGTCTCTCCTGCTGATGTTCAGGTGTATATCATATGTATGTCTCTACTTTAAAGAGTCATCCTCCTGCTGATGTTCAGGTGTATATCAGTATGTAGTGTCTCTACTTTAAAGAGTCCTCTCCTGCTGATGTTCAGGTGTATATCATATGTAGTGTCTCTACTTTAAGAGTCCTCTCCTGCTGATGTTCAGGTGTATATCATATGTAGTGTCTCTACTTTAAAGAGTCCTCTCCTGCTGATGTTCAGGTGTATATCAGTATGTAGTGTCTCTACTTTAAAGAGTCCTCTCCTGCTGATGTTCAGGTGTATATCAGTATGTAGTGCCTCTACTTTAAAGAGTCCTCTCCTGCTGATGTTCAGGTGTATATCAGTATGTAGTGTCTCTACTTTAAAGAGTCCTCCTGCTGATGTTCAGGTGTATATCAGTATGTAGTGTCTCTACTTTAAAGAGTCCTCTCCTGCTGATGTTCAGGTGTATATCAGTATGTAGTGTTCTCTTTAAAGAGTCCTCTCCTGCTGATGTTCAGGTGTATATCAGTATGTAGTGTCTCTACTTTAAAGAGTCTCTCCTGCTGATGTTCAGGTGTATATCAGTATGTAGTGTCTCTACTTTAAAGAGTCCTCTCCTGCTGATGTTCAGGTGTATATCAGTATGTAGTGTCTCTACTTTAAAGAGTCCTCTCCTGCTGATGTTCAGGTGTATATCAGTATGTGTGTCTCTACTTTAAAGAGTCCTCTCCTGCTGATGTTCAGGTGTATATCAGTATGTAGTGTCTCTACTTTAAAGAGTCCTCTCCTGCTGATGTTCAGGTGTATATCAGTATGTAGTGTCTCTACTTTAAAGAGTCCTCTCCTGCTGATGTTCAGGTGTATATCAGTATGTAGTCTCTACTTTAAAGAGTCCTCTCCTGCTGATGTTCAGGTGTATATCAGTATGTAGTGTCTCTACTTTAAAGAGTCCTCTCCTGCTGATGTTCAGGTGTATATCAGTATGTAGTGTCTCTACTTTAAAGAGTCCTCTCCTGCTGATGTTCAGGTGTATATCAGTATGTAGTGTCTCTACTTTAAAGAGTCCTCTCCTGCTGATGTTCAGGTGTATATCAGTATGTAGTGTCTCTACTTTAAAGAGTCATCTCCTGCTGATGTTCAGGTGTATATCAGTATGTAGTGTCTCTACTTTAAAGAGTCCTCTCCTGCTGATGTTCAGGTGTATATCAGTATGTAGTGTCTACTTTAAAGAGTCTCTCCTGCTGATGTCAGGTGTATATCAGTATGTAGTGTCTCTACTTTAAAGAGTCTCTCCTGCTGATGTTCAGGTGTATATCAGTATGTAGTGTTCTACTTTAAAGAGTCCTCTCCTGCTGATGTTCAGGTGTATATCAGTATGTAGTGTCTCTACTTTAAAGAGTCCTCTCCTGCTGATGTTCAGGTGTATATCAGTATGTAGTGTCTCTACTTTAAAGAGTCCTCCCTGCTGATGTTCAGGTGTATATCAGTATGTAGTGTCTCTACTTTAAAGAGTCCTCTCCTGCTGATGTTCAGGTGTATATCAGTATGTAGTGTCTCTACTTTAAAGAGTCCTCTCCTGCTGATGTTCAGGTGTATATCAGTATATAGTGTCTCTACTTTAAAGAGTCCTCTCCTGCTGATGTTCAGGTGTATATCAGTATGTAGTGTCTCTACTTTAAAGAGTCCTCTCCTGCTGATGTTCAGGTGTATATCAGTATGTAGTGTCTCTACTTTAAAGAGTCCTCTCCTGCTGATGTTCAGGTGTATATCAGTATGTAGTGTCTCTACTTTAAAGAGTCCTCTCCTGCTGATGTTCAGGTGTATATCAGTATGTAGTGTCTCTACTTTAAAGAGTCCTCTCCTGCTGATGTTCAGGTGTATATCAGTATGTAGTGTCTCTACTTTAAAGAGTCCTCTCCGCTGATGTTCAGGTGTATATCAGTATGTAGTGTCTCTACTTTAAAGAGTCCTCTCCTGCTGATGTTCAGGTGTATATCAGTATGTAGTGTTCTACTTTAAAGAGTCTCTCCTGCTGATGCTTCAGGTGTATATCAGTATGTAGTGTCTCTACTTTAAAGAGTCCTCTCCTGCTGATGTTCAGGTGTATATCAGTATGTAGTGTCTCTACTTTAAAGAGTCCTCTCCTGCTGATGTTCAGGTGTATATCAGTATGTAGTGTCTCTACTTTAAAGAGTCCTCTCCTGCTGATGTTCAGGTGTATATCAGTGTGTAGTGTCTCTACTTTAAAGAGTCCTCTCCTGCTGATGTCAGGTGTATATCAGTGTGTAGTGTCTCTACTTTAAAGAGTCCTCTCCTGCTGATGTTCAGGTGTATATCAGTATGTAGTGTCTCTACTTTAAAGAGTCTCTCCTGCTGATGTTCAGGTGTATATCAGTATGTAGTGTCTCTACTTTAAAGAGTCCTCTCCTGCTGATGTTCAGGTGTATATCAGTATAGTGTCTCTACTTTAAAGAGTCCTCTCCTGCTGATGTTCAGGTGTATATCAGTATGTAGTGTCTCTACTTTAAAGAGTCCTCTCCTGCTGATGTTCAGGTGTATATCAGTGTGTAGTGTCTCTACTTTAAAGAGTCCTCTCCTGCTGATGTTCAGGTGTATATCAGTATGTAGTGTCTCTACTTTAAAGAGTCCTCTCCTGCTGATGTTCAGGTGTATATCAGTATGTAGTGTCTCTACTTTAAAGAGTCCTCTCCTGCTGATGTTCAGGTGTATATCAGTATGTAGTGTCTCTACTTTAAAGAGTCCTCTCCTGCTGATGTTCAGGTGTATATCAGTATGTAGTGTCTCTACTTTAAAGAGTCCTCTCCTGCTGATGTTTCAGGTGTATATCAGTATGTAGTGCTGTCTTACTTTAAAGCGTCCCTCTCCTGCTGATGTTCAGGTCGTATACTCAGTACTGTTAGTGTCTCTACTTTAAAGAGTCCTCTCCTTGCTGATGTTCAGTGTGTATATCAGTATTTAGTGTCTCTACTTTAAAGATTCCTCTCCTGCTGATGTTCAGGTGTATATCAGTATTTGTAGTGTTCTCTACTTTAACGAGTCCTCTTCCTGCTGCTGTTCAGGTTGTATATCAGTATGTAGTGTTCTCTACTTTACAGAGTCCTACTCCGCTGATGTTCAGGTGTATATCAGATGTAGTTGGACGTTCTACTTTAAAGAGTCTCTCCTGCTGATCTTAGGTGTATACCAGCTAGTGTGTCTCTACTTTAAAGAGTCCTCTCCTGCTTGATGCTTCAGGTGTATAATCAGTATGTAGTGTCTCCTACTTTAAGAGTCCTCTCCTGCTGGATGTTCAGGTGTATATCAGTATGTAGGTTCTCTACTTTAAGCGTCCTCTCCTGCTGATGTTCAGGGTTTATATCAGTATGTAGTGTCTCTACTTTAAAGAGTCCTCTCCTGCTGATGTTCAGGTGTATATCAGTATGTAGTGTCTCTACTTTAAAGAGTCCCTCTCCTGCTGATGTTCAGGTGTATATCATTATGTAGTGTCTCTACTTTAAAGAGTCCTCTCCTGCTGATGTTCAGGTGTATATCAGTATGTAGTGTCTCTACTTTAAAGAGTCCTCTCTGCTGATGTTCAGGTGTATATCAGGATATAGTTGTCTCTACTTTAAAGAGTCCTCTCCTGCTGATGTTCAGGTGTATATCAGTATGTAGTGTCTCTACTTAAAGAGTCCTCTCCTGCTGATGTTCAGGTGTATATCAGTATGTAGTGTCTCTACTTTAAAGAGTCCTCTCCTGCTGATGTTCAGGTGTATATCAGTATGTAGTGTCTCTACTTTAAAGAGTCCTCTCCTGCTGATGTTCAGGTGTATATCAGTATGTAGTGTCTCTACTTTAAAGAGTCCTCTCCTGCTGATGTTCATGGTGTATATCAGTATGTAGTGTCTCTACTTTAAAGAGTCCTCTCCTGCTGATGTTCAGGTGTATATCAGTATGTAGTGTCTCTACTTTAAAGAGTCCTCTCCTGCTGATGTTCAGGTGTATATCAGTATGTAGTGTCTCTACTTTAAAGAGTCCTCTCCTGCTGATGTTCAGGTGTATATCAGTATGTAGTGTCTCTACTTTAAAGAGTCCTCTCCTGCTGATGTTCAGGTGTATATCAGTATGTAGTGTTCTCTACTTTAAAGAGTCCTCTCCTGCTGATGTTCAGGTGTATATCAGTATGTAGTGTCTCTACTTTAAAGAGTCCTCTCCTGCTGATGTTCAGGTGTATATCAGTATGTAGTGTCTCTACTTTAAAGAGTCCTCTCCTGCTGATGTTCAGGTGTATATCAGTATGTAGTGTCTCTACTTTAAAGAGTCCTCTCCTGCTGATGTTCAGGTGTATATCAGTATGTAGTGTCTCTACTTTAAAGAGTCCTCTCCTGCTGATGTTCAGGTGTATATCCAGTATGTAGTGTCTCTACTTTAAAGAGTCCTCTCCTGCTGATGTTCAGGTGTATATCAGTATGTAGTGTCTCTACTTTAAAGAGTCCTCTCCTGCTGATGTTCAGGTGTATATCAGTATGTAGTGTCTCTACTTTAAAGAGTCCTCTCCTGCTGATGTTCAGGTGTATATCAGTATGTAGTGTCTCTACTTTAAAGAGTCCTCTCCTGCTGATGTTCAGGTGTATATCAGTATGTAGTGTCTCTACTTTAAAGAGTCCTCTCCTGCTGATGTTCAGGTTGTATATCAGTATGTAGGTCTCTACTTTAAAGAGTCCTCTCCTGCTGATGTCAGGTGTATATCAGTATGTAGTGTCTCTACTTTAAAGAGTCCTCTCCTGCTGATGTTCAGGTTTATATCAGTATGTAGTGTCTCTACTTTAAAGAGTCCTCTCCTGCTGATGTTCAGGTGTATATCAGTATGGAGTGTCTTACTTTAAAGAGTCCTCTCCTGCTGATGTTCAGGTGTATATCATTATGTAGTGTCTCTACTTTAAAGAGTCCTCTCCTGCTGATGTTCAGGTGTATATCAGTATGTAGTGTTTCTACTTTAAAGAGTCCTCTCCTGCTGATGCTCAGGTGTATATCAGTATATAGTGTCTCTACTTTAAAGAGTCCTCTCCTGCTGATGTTCAGGTGTATATCAGTATGTAGTGTCTCTACTTTAAAGAGTCCTCTCCTGCTGATGTTCAGGTGTATATCAGTATGTAGTGTCTCTACTTTAAAGAGTTCTCTCCTGCTGATGTTCTGGTGTATATCAGTATATAGTGTCTCTACTTTAAAGAGTCCTCTCCTGCTCATGTTCAGGTGTATATCAGTATGTAGTGTCTCTACTTTAAAGAGTCCTCTCCTGCTGATGTTCAGGTGTATATCAGTATGGAGTGTCTCTACTTTAAAGAGTCCTCTCCTGCTGATGTTCAGGTGTATATCATTATGTAGTGTCTCTACTTTAAAGAGTCCTCTCCTGCTGATGTTCAGGTGTATATCAGTATGTAGTGTTTCTACTTTAAAGAGTCCTCTCCTCCTGATGCTCAGGTGTATATCAGTATATAGTGTCTCTACTTTTAAAGAGTCCTCTCCTGCTGATGTTCAGGTGTATATCAGTATGTTAGTGTCTCTACTTTAAAGAGTCCTCTCCTGCTGATGTTCAGGTGTATATCAGTATGTAGTGTGTCTACTTTTAAAGAGTCCTCTCCTGCTGATGTTCAGGTTGTATATCAGTATGTAGTGTCTCTACTTTAAGAGTCCTCTCCTGCTGATGTTCAGGTGTATATCAGTATGTAGTGTCTCTACTTTAAAGAGTCCTCTCCTGGTGTTCAGGTGTATATCAGTATGTAGTGTCTCTACTTTAAAGAGTCCTCTCCTGCTGATGTTCAGGTGTATCTTTCATTTTGTCTCATGATTGTACTTACATTTTTCGACTCAAAATCTTAAATAGTTAAACCTTACGTTTTCAAATAATGAATTGTATCCCACCAATAATCCAAATGAAACATCCACCAGGGAATGGTTTGAACTCTTCCTATTAACTTCCTGTCTTTATAATGAATTGACTTGAAAAACCATGAAGTTAATAATAATTCAGCCGTTTAAAAGTTGCTGAGTGTTTGGTTTGGTGTTCTGCTCATTTACTGAATCACTCTCTCCTGGTTCCCTCCGGCCGGGTGGGGTTGGGGGGGGGGGGGGTTGAACAGGAAATTATGTCAGAGCTGCTGTCAGCTGCACAGGAAATGTCCGTCCTCTAACACCCTCCCCCCCTCCTGATGAAACGTTGCCTTCCTTCCTGTCTCTTATGACTGAAACACTCCCGACCGTTAATGAAGAGAGACTTCCTGCCACTGAAATGTACAAAAGCGTCTTCCTGACGAGAGACAGAACGCTTTGAATAACTTTCTTTAAACAGAGATCCATTAAACATGAGGAGAACCAGATAAAAGGCAGAGAGAAAAGAGGTGGACTTCCTCACTTAAATGCCTTAAAGTCTGCCAGGAAATCATATAACGAATATTCAATGGGATGCATCAAATAAAATAAAGATTACTCCTTAACAGCCAATCATAACCTTGGATAATGGAAAACAACAGCCAATGACATCCCTGGATAATAGAGACCAACAGCCAATGATATCCCTTGATAATGTAGACCAACAGCCAATGACATCCCTTGATAATGGAGAGCAACAGCCAATGACATCCCTTGATAATAAAGACCAACAGCCAATGACATCCCTTGATAATGTAGACCAACTGCCAATGACATCTCTTGATAATGTAGACCAACAGCCAATGACATCCCTTGATAATAAAGACAAACAGCCAATGACATCTCTTGATAATGTAGACCAACAGCCAATGACATCCCTTGATAATAGAGACCAACAGCCAATGACATCTCTTGATAATGTAGACCAACAGCCAATGACATCCCTTGATAATAAAGACAAACAGCCAATGACATCTCTTGATAATGTAGACCAACAGCCAATGACATCCCATGATAATAGAGACCAACAGCCAATGACATCTCTTGATAATGTAGACCAACAGCCAATGACATCCCTTGATAATAAAGACCAACAGCCAATGACATCCCTTGATAATGTAGACAGCCAATGACGTCCCTTGATAATAAAGACCAACAGCCAATGACGTCCCTTGATAATGTAGACCAACAGCCAATGACATCCCTTGATAATAGAGACCAACAGCCAATAACGTCCCTTGATAATAGAGACCAACAGCCAATGACATCCCTTGATAATAGAGACCAACAGCCAATGACATCTCTTGATAATGTAGACCAACAGCCAATGACATCCCTTGATAATAAAGACCAACAGCCAATGACATCTCTTGATAATGTAGACCAACAGCCAATGACACCTCTTGATAATAAGACGAACAGCCAATGACATCCCTTGATAATAGAGACCAACAGCCAATGACATCCCTTGATAATAGAGACCAACAGCCAATGGCATCCCTTGATAATGTAGACCAACAGCCAATGACATCTCTTGATAATGTAGACCAACAGCCAATGACATCCCTTGATAATAAAGACCAACAGCCATGACATCTCTTGATAATAAAGACCAACAGCCAATGACATCCCTTGATAATAGAGACCAACAGCCAATGACATCCCTTGATAATAGAGACCAACAGCCAATGACATCCCTTGATAATAAAGACCAACAGCAATGACATCCCTTGATAATAGAGACCAACAGCCAATGACATCCCTTGATAATAGAGACCAACAGCCAATGACATCCCTTGATAATAGAGACCAACAGCCAATGACATCCTTGATAATAGAGACCAACAGCCAATGACATCCCTTGATAATGTAGACCAACAGACAATGACATCCCTTGATAATAGAGACCAACAGCCAATGACATCCCTTGATAATAGAGACCAACAGCCAATGACATCCCTTGATAATGTAGACCAACAGCCAATGACATCTCTTGATAATGTAGACCAACAGCCAATGACATCCCTTGATAATAAAGACAAACAGCCAATGACATCTCTTGATAATGTAGACCAACAGCCAATGACATCCCTTGATAATAGAGACCAACAGCCAATGACATCTCTTGATAATGTAGACCAACAGCCAATGACATCCCTTGATAGAAAGACAAACAGCCAATGACATCTCTTGATAAATGTAGACCAACAGCCAATGACATCCATGATAATAGAGACCACAGCCAATGACATCTCTTGATAATGTAGACCAACAGCCAATGACATCCCTTGATAATAAAGACAAACAGCCAATGACATCTCTTGATAATGTAGACCAACAGCCAATGACATCCCTTGATAATAGAGACCAACAGCCATGACATCTCTTGATAATGTAGACCACAGCCAATGACATCCCTTGATAATAAAGACAAACAGCCAATGACATCTCTTGATAATGTAGACCAACAGCCAATGACATCCCATGATAATAGAGACCAACAGCCAATGACATCTCTTGATAATGTAGACCAACAGCCAATGACATCCCTTGATAATAAGACCAACAGCCAATGACATCCCTTGATAATGTAGACAGCCAATGACGTCCCTTGATAATAAAGACCACAGCCAATGACGTCCCTTGATAATGAGACCAACAGCCAATGACATCCCTTGATAATAGAGACCAACAGCCAATAACGTCCCTTGATAATAGAGATCAACAGCCAATGACATCCCTTGATAATAGAGACCAACAGCCAATGACATCTCTTGATAATGTAGACCAACAGCCAATGACATCCCTTGATAATAAAGACCAACAGCCAATGACATCTCTTGATAATGTAGACCAACAGCCAATGACACCTCTTGATAATAAAGACGAACAGCCAATGACATCCCTTGATAATAGAGACCAACAGCCAATGACATCCCTTGATAATAGAGACCAACAGCCAATGGCATCCCTTGATAATGTAGACCAACAGCCAATGACATCTCTTGATAATGTAGACCAACAGCCAATGACATCCCTTGATAATAAAGACCACAGCCAATGACATCTCTGATAATAAAGACCAACAGCCAATGACATCCCTTGATAATAGAGACCAACAGCCAATGACATCCCTTGATAAGAGAGACCAACAGCCAATGACATCCCTTGATAATAAAGACCAACAGCCAATGACATCCCTTGATAATAGAGACCAACAGCCAATGACATCCCTTGATAATAGAGACCAACAGCCAATGACATCCCTTGATATAGAGACCAACAGCCAATGACATCCCTTGATAATGTAGACCAACAGACAATGACATCCCTTGATAATAGAGACCAACAGCCAATGACATCCCTTGATAATAGAGACAACAGCCAATGACATCCCTTGATAATAGAGACCAACAGCCAATGGCATCCCTTGATAATGTAGACCAACAGACAATGACATCCCTTGATAATGTAGACCAACAGCAATGACATCTCTTGATAATGTAGACCAAGAGCCATGACATCCCTTGATAATGTAGACAACAGCCAATGACATCCCTTGATAATAGAGACCAACAGCCAATGACATCCCTTGATAATAGTAGACCAACAGCCAATGACATCCCTTGATAATAGAGACCAACAGCCAATGACATCCCTTGATAATAAGACTCAACAGCCAATGACATCCTCTTGATAATAGAGACCAACAGCCAATGACATCCTCTTGATAATAGAGACCAACAGCCAATGGACATCCCTTGATAATGTAGACCAACAGACAATGACATCCCTTGATAATGTAGACCAACAGCCAATGACATCTCTTGATAATGTAGACCAAGAGCCAATGACATCCCTTGATAATGTAGACCAACAGACAATGACATCCCTTGATAATAGTAGACCAACAGCCAATGACATCCCTTGATAATAGAGACCAACAGCAATGACATCCCTTGATAATGTAAGACCAACAGCCAATGACATCCCTTGATAATAGAGACCAACAGCCAATGACATCCCTTGATAATAGAGACCAACAGCCAATGACATCCCTTGATAATAGAGACCAACAGCCAATGACATCCCTTGATAATAGAGACCAACAGCCAATGACATCCCTTGATAATAGAGACCAACAGCCAATGACATCCCTTGATAATAGAGACCAACAGCCAATGACATCCCTTGATAATAGAGACCAACAGCCAATGACATCCCTTGATAATAGAGACCAACAGCCAATGGACATCCCTTGATAATAGTAGACCAACAGACAATGACATCCCTTGATAATGTAGACCAACAGCCAATGACATCTCTTGATAATAGTAGACCAAGAGCCAATGACATCCCTTGATAATGTAGACCAACAGACAATGACATCCCTTGATAATAGTAGACCAACAGCCAATGACATCCCTTGATAATAGAGACCAACAGCCAATGACATCCCTTGATAATGTAAGACCAACAGCCAATGACATCCCTTGATAATAGAGACCAACAGCCAATGACATCCCTTGATAATAGAGACCAACAGCCAATGACATCCCTTGATAATAGAGACCAACAGCCAATGACATCCCTTGATAATAAAGACCAACAGCCAATGACATCCCTTGATAATAGAGACCAACAGCCAATGACATCCCTTGATAATAGAGACCAACAGCCAATGACATCCCTTGATAATGTAGACCAACAGACAATGACATCCCTTGATAATAGAGGACCAACAGCCAATGACATCCCTTGATAATAGAGACCAACAGCCAATGACATCCCTTGATAATAGAGACCAACAGCCAATGACATCCCTTGATAATAGTAGACCAACAGACAATGACATCCCTTGATAATGTAGACCAACAGCCAATGACATCCTCTTGATAATGTAGACCAAGAGCCAATGACATCCCTTGATAATGTAGACCAACAGACAATGACATCCCTTGATAATAGAGACCAACAGCCAATGACATCCCTTGATAATAGAGACCAACAGCCAATGACATCCCTTGATAATAAAGACCAACAGCCAATGACATCCCTTGATAATGTAGACCAACAGCCAATGACATCCCTTGATAATAGAGACCAACAGCCAATGACATCCCTTGATAATAGAGACCAACAGCCAATGACATCCCTTGATAATAAAGACCAACAGCCAATGACATCCCTTGATAATAGAGACCAACAGCCAATGACATCCCTTGATAATGTAGACCAACAGCCAATGACATCCCTTGATAATAGAGACCAACAGCCAATGACATCCCTTGATAATAAGACCAACAGCCAATGACATCCCTTGATAATAGAGACCAACAGCCAATGACATCCCTTGATAATAGAGACCAACAGCCAATGACATCCCTTGATAATAGAGACCAACAGCCAATGACATCCCTTGATAATAGAGACCAACAGCCAATGACATCCCTTGATAATGTATACCAACAGCCAATGACATCCCTTGATAATAGAGACCAACAGCCAATGACATCCCTTGATAATGTAGACCAACAGACAATGACATCCCTTGATAATAGAGACCAACAGCCAATGACATCCCTTGATAATAGAGACCAACAGCCAATGACATCTCTTGATAATGTAGACCAACAGCCAATGACATCCCTTGATAATAGAGACCAACAGACAATGACATCCCTTGATAATGTAGACCAACAGCCAATGACATCTCTTGATAATGTAGACCAACAGCCAATGACATCCCTTGATAATAAAGACCAACAGCCAATGACATCCCTTGATAATGTAGACCAACAGCCAATGACATCTCTTGATAATAAAGACCAACAGCCAATGACATCCCTTGATAATAGAGACCAACAGCCAATGACATCCCTTGATAATAGAGACCAACAGCCAATGACATCCCTTGATAATAAAGACCAACAGCCAATTACATCCCTTGATAATAGAGACCAACAGCCAATGACATCCCTTGATAATAGAGACCAACAGCCAATGACATCCCTTGATAATGTAGACCAACAGCCAATGACATCCCTTGATAATGTAGACCAACAGCCAATGACATCCCTTGATAATAGAGACCAACAGCCAATGACATCTCTTGATAATATAGACCAACAGCCAATGACATCCCTTGATAATAAAGACCAACAGCCAATGACATCCCTTGATAATGGAGAGCAACAGCCAATGACATCCCTTGATAATAAAGACCAACAGCCAATGACATCCCTTGATAATGTAGACCAACAGCCAATGACATCCCTTGATAATAAAGACCAACAGCCAATGACGTCCCTTGATAATGTAGACACAGCCAATGACGTCCCTTGATAATAAAGACCAACAGCCAATGACGTCCCTTGATAATGTAGACAGCCAATGACATCCCTTGATAATAAAGACCAACAGCCAATGACATCCCTTGATAATAGAGACCAACAGCCAATGACATCCCTTGATAATAGAGACCAACAGCCAATAACGTCCCTTGATAATGTAGACCAACAGCCAATGACATCCCTTGATAATAAAGACCAACAGCCAATGACGTCCCTTGATAATGTAGACAGCCAATGACGTCCCTTAATAATAAAGACCAACAGCCAATGACATCCCTTGATAATGTAGACCAACAGCCAATGACATCCCTTGATAATAAAGACCAACAGCCAATGACGTCCCTTGATAATGTAGACAGCCAATGACGTCCCTTGATAATAAAGACCAACAGCCAATGACGTCCCTTGATAATGTAGACAGCCAATGACATCCCTTGATAATAAAGACCAACAGCCAATGACATCCCTTGATAATAGAGACCAACAGCCAATGACATCCCTTGATAATAAAGACCAACAGCCAATAACGTCCCTTGATAATGTAGACCAACAGCCAATGACATCCCTTGATAATAAAGACCAACAGCCAATGACGTCCCTTGATAATGTAGACAGCCAATGACGTCCCTTAATAATAAAGACCAACAGCCAATGACGTCCCTTGATAATGTAGACAGCCAATGACATCCCTTGATAATAAAGACCAACAGCCAATGACATCCCTTGATAATAGAGACCAACAGCCAATGACATCCCTTGATAATAGAGACCAACAGCCAATAACGTCCCTTGATAATAGAGACCAACAGCCAATGACATCCCTTGATAATAGAGACCAACAGCCAATCATATCCCTGGATAATGGAGAGCCAATCATACCTGCAGAGCTTCAGCGAGGCTCCTCCTCTCTCCGTCCACCAGGATGAAGGGACGGGTTTTCTCCAGCAGGGGGCGCCTGTCTGAGCACAAACACGCAGGTCAGCGATTGGTCGGAACAGCAGGATACCGGACAACATTCAGAAGACTATGCTAACAGAACATAAGCATTCGGGACTTCTCATTTGCTTTGATTAGAACGTGTAAAACAATAATCCAAATAATAATAATAATGAAAGAAGAGAATTATGAGACTGTACAAACTCCAGCAGTTTCAGATTGATAAACTAAAATATGATTGACTTGCAAATGATCTATAAACAAATGATCTAACTACACATCCGAAAAGAAGTGGGAAGACGTTTACACTGATTTATCATTATTACTGGACACCTGATAACGCTGCGCCGTGACAACCAATCAGCAGCAGAGCTACCGTTAGCGGTTAGCAGTCGAAGTTCAGTTGTGCTAAATAGCGAGAAGCTAACAGCTAACGAAGTTTCGATTGAGTTGCACTACGGTGCGTTCAGGCTTTTAGAATTTGGCGAATGTAAATGATTGCTTAACCATGATGTGTTCAATGTCATCTTGTAAAATGTAGTTTGGGATGAGAAATCTGAGTTGTTTGAAGGGGATCTTTCAGCAATGTGAAATAGATTTGAGAGAGAACTATGAGCCATAAGCGTCTTTGAGCATTAGGAAAAGCGCTATACAAATCCCATGTATTATTATATTTATTAAATGAATGTAATACGGGGTAAAACAGTATCAATATGAAAGCTGGTTAGTGAGCGTCATGACATCGGGCTGATGCGTTTCCCTCGAGCTGCACACACAGGTTTACTGTACGCTTGTTGTGACCTTATTTACAGACTCAATGAATCCGTCAGTAAACCCAGGGCATTTCTCTGAACCTAATTATGAAGTCTACTCAAAGCTCTGCAAACACAAAGGGTTTAGTTCCACCGTGTTCAGAGCAGCTCTCCTGTGAGAGGAAGGTCTATCGATCTCATGAAACACTCCTTCTCCTCCGCAGCGTTCCCTCTGGTTCATTTCATTTCAAACCTTTATTTAACCAGATTGGTCCCATTGAGATCATAGATCTCTTTTTCAAGGGAGACCTGCAGCATATAGGTTCCACATGAAACAATAAAGGACATTATACATTATATTTACAGGATACATTTACATATAGACATTTACAAGTGCCCATAGTATCAACGAGCATTTCATTTAGCTTAGCTTTAAAAACATGCAGAGGAATGAGATTGCTCAGTTTCAATTCTTGCTGAAGATTGTTCCAAGCAAGTGGAGCTGCACATAAAAGCTGTCTTACCTGAGACAGTCCTTGCTCTTGGCACATCTAACAATACGACATCATGCCATCTCAGACAACAGCTGCTTGCTACTCTGTGTTATCAGAGAGCAGATAGAATACGGGAGTTTACCCAACAAAGCTTTATAAATAAACGTGTACCAATGACTGAGCCTCCGTACAGTAAGTGATGCAGACCTGCCTTGGTATACAGGGTACAGTGATGAGTCAGTGCTTTACAGTTTGTGACAAACCTCAGTGCGCTGTGATACACAGCATCTAACTTGTTCAGGCAATAGGCAGGTGCATTCATATACAACAGATCACCATAGTCCAGCACAGGTCAAAAGGTCACAGAGCCTTTTCCTGGCCTCAAGTGAGAAACAGGACTTGTTCCTGTAGAAGAAACCTAGCCTAACCCTCAGCTTTTTAAGCAGGTTATTGACCTGAAGTTTAAAAGTGAGACAATCATCAAGCCAGATACCAAGGTATTTATAACAAGTAACCACCTTGAGTACTTGTCCTTGCATAGTAACAATATCCAAAACAGGCTCTGGTGTCTTTTTAGCTTTAGAAAAGAGCATTACCTTGGTTTTCTCAACATTTAAAAGAAGCTTAAGCTCAGCGGGCTGAGTCTGAATAATGTTAAAAACAGCCTGTAATTTAACACCAGCCTCCTGAATGGAGGGACCTGCACAGTACATCACGGTATCATCCACATACAAATGTAAAGTAGCTTCATCCACATTTTCACCTAAACTGTTGATGTAGATGGAGAATAAAAGTGGACCTAAAACAGAACCTTGAGGAACACCATTAGCAATGTTTAACCACTCAGAAGACAGCCCATCAAAGTGAACACATTGGGACCTTTCAGAGAGGTAGTTCACAAACCACCCACTGCATGGCTGGATATGCCAATACTGAGTAGCCTCTGCTTTAAGATGAGATGATCAACGGTATCAAACGCTTTGGACAGGTCAATAAATAGAGCTGCACAATCTGCTTATTATCTAAAATACTCTCCACATCATTCACCACTTTCATTGTGGCAGTGATGGTGCTGTGTTGCTTTCTGAAGCCTGACTGATGTTTAGACAGGATGTCATTTGTACATAAAAACACCTTTACCTGTTCACTCACTAAGCGTTCGAGCACCTTAGCCAGAACAGACAACTTAGAGATGGGTCTATAGTTATTTAATAAGGTGGCCTCCCCTCCTTTTAGCAAAGGCAGGACATACGCTGACTTCCATACTTTTGGAATTGCGTTTGAGCTGAGGGAGAGGTTAAAAAGAGTAGTGAGAGGTGGAGCAACCCAATCTGGTTAAATAAAGGTTTGAAATGAAAAAAATGAACAATCTCTATTTAAAAACGGTGTATTTCATTATATTGCATGTTTCAATGGTGATTCAACCGTGTGTGTGTGTGTGTGTGTGTGTGTGTGTGTGTGTGTGTGTGAGTCAGAAATGGAATCAATCCTCAAGAAACCCCAAAAACACTTCAAGCCATGTTGAGCTATTGCCTGCAGATGCTAATTGAAGCTACTTGTGTGAATGTCCCAACATACAGTCTGCCTATGAGCTGCTAACAGGCTCTGAACACGGAGTAATCACACTGAGACGATTCAACGGAGATCTGAGACATTGTTCAGATGTACTGAGAGATTTAGTTTGTTCTTGTTCATAATGTAGACGGCGTAGTTTAGAAGCAGAAAGCCTCCACGTGTGATTCCAGAGGAAGCCGTTCAAGTTTCATTCTGATTCACTGCAACTTCTAAACCAATCAGCAGGAAGGTGAGCAGAGGCGTTACCGTTAGCTGCTAGCTTAGCCTCAGATTAGCTACCTAGCAACGGGCAAGCTTTCAATTAAGTTAAAGCTCACACTCATTTCCCCCCACTTACACACACATGCTTACACACTCACTTTCCCCCACTTACACACACACACACACACACACACACACACACTCACTCACTTTCCCCCACTTACACACACACACACACACACACACACACACACACACTCACTCACTTTCCCCCACTTACACACACACACACACACACACACACACACACACACACACACACACACACACTCACTCACTTTCCCCCACTTACACACACACACACATACACACACACACACACACACACACACACACACACACACACACACACACACACACACACACACACATACACACACTTCTCCCCACTTACACACACATGCTCACACACTCACTTTCCCCCACTTACACACACACACACACACACACACACACACACACACACACACACACACACACACACACACACTCACTCACTTTCCCCCACTTACACACACACACACACACACTCACACTTCACCCCACTTACACACACACACAGTCTCACACAAACACACACACACGGTCTCACACACACACACGGTCTCTCTCACACACATGGTCTCTCTCACACACACACACACACACACACACACACACACACACACACACACACACACAAGGTCTCACACACACGGTCTCTCTCACACACACACACACACAGTCTCACACACACACACACGGTCTGTATGCGTAGTGTCTCCGTGTGATTCATAATGACATGTTGTGTAAGAGTTAATGGTCCGTGTGTTGAGCTTTTTACTTGGATAGATAAGATATTAACTTGAGTAAAACTAGCAATACTACAGTTTACAAATACTTTGCAATCAAAATTGTGCTCAAGTAAAAAGGCAGTTAAGTATTTATATTTATATAATAGTAATACGTCATCTGAAGGTGCTTCACAGAGTAAAATGATCTAGGACACATTAAAACAGCAGGAAAGGGAAAAGCTATGGATCTGAGATTCTGAGGATCAGAGATCAGAGTCCTGAGACATTTACTAGTTATAGTCCTGAGACATTTACTAGTTATAGTCCTGAGACATTTACTAGTTATAGTCCTGAGACATTTACTAGTTATAGTCCTGAGACATTTACTAGTTATAGTCCTGAGACATTTACTAGTTATAGTCCTGAGACATTTACTAGTTATAGTCCTGAGACATTTCTACATCATATTGTTGCGTCACATCTGACTGTGGTAGACTAACACAGACTTTTAGCGAAGTGTTCACTCTTTCTGTGACTTCACTAGTTTCCTTTTTAAAGGCTTTATCATCACATGCTCAGAGCTACAGGTCAGACATCTGGAGTCCTGAGCTCCTCCAACAATACATATATATATATATATATATATATATATATATATATATATATATATAATGACATTAAACAACACGAACAAAGGAGGTGCATATTGTTCAAAGCAGCCAAAGCTGTTAAATCAATGACGTGGAGTTAATTTACAAGATTTCCCTTTTAATTATAATGGATTTTAAGAACAAAGCATTGAATGTACTTAAGAAAGTACATTAAAGTGTACTTCAGTCCGGTACTTGAGTAAATGTACTCCCCTCCTCTGGATACACTAACAGCTGATCTCATACAAGTAAAATAATACGGTTTGAAAAACATGGCTAAAAGACAAAAACAAACTTAAAGCCTTACCGGTCAGCCTGTCCGGCGGTGCGTTCAGGGACCGGGCGGCAGTGAAGGCAGCGCTGAGCAGCAGCACGGTGACAGCTCCTGTCATCCTCTCACCGGGAGCAGGTCGCTCTGTGTCCGGTCAAAACAACTCCATGCTGCTCACACCCAGCGAGCAGAGGGACCGGGACTTCTCCGGTTCTCTCTCTCTCTCTCTCTCTCTCTCTCTCTCTCTCTCTCTCTCTCTCTCTCTCTCTCCGGTTCTCTCTCTCCGGTTCTCTCTCTCTCTCTCTCTCCGGTTCTCTCTCTCCGGTTCTCTCTCTCTCTCTCTCTCTCTCTCTCTCTCCGGATCTCTCTCTCTCTCTCTCTCTCTCTCCGGTTCTCTCTCTCCGGTTCTCTCTCTCTCTCTCTCTCTCTCTCTCTCCGGATCTCTCTCTCTCTCTCTCTCTCTCTCTCTCCGGATCTCTCTCCGGATCTCTCTCTCTGGTTGTCCTGTTTATAACAGCGAGGTCACCTGTCCCTTTAAGAGAGAGAGAGAGGAGGGGGGAGGAAGTGTGTGTGGAGCGAGAGGCCCAGTTCCAAACCGCCCCCTCCCCACTCCCCCTCCGTCTGAAGTCTCGCAGCGAGGCTCCTTCTCTCAGGTTCAAGGCTCTTTATTTGTCAAACAAACGTATCTACAGTGTAGTTATGTCGATGGAAATCTTGTGTCACAGGCTTCTCCAACAGTGCAACACAAAACACAGATAAATATAGTGCAAGTAAATAGTAAACACAAAAAGAAAAACAGTTTAAAAAAGTGAAATAGTGCAATAAGTGCTAGTAGCAGCCAGGTGAATATTGTGGAGGTGTAACAGCAGATCTGGTGTGTAGCAGCCTTATGGCCTGTGGGTGGAGGTGTAACAGCAGCTCAGGTGTAGCAGCCTTATGGCCTGTGGGTGGAGGTGTAACAGCAGCTCTGGTGTGTAGCAGCCTTATGGCCTGTGGGTGGAGGTGTAACAGCAGATCTGGTGTAGCAGCCTTATGGCCTGTGGGTGGAGGTGTAACAGCAGATCTGGTGTAGCAGCCTTATGGCCTGTGGGTGGAGGTGTAACAGCAGATCTGGTGTAGCAGCCTTATGGCCTGTGGGTGGAGGTGTAACAGCAGCTCTGGTGTGTAGCAGTCTTATGGCCTGTGGGTGGAGGTGTAACAGCAGATCTGGTGTGTAGCAGCCTTATGGCCTGTGGGTGGAGGTGTAACAGCAGATCTGGTGTGTAGCAGCCTTATGGCCTGTGGGTGGAGGTGTAACAGCAGATCTGGTGTGTAGCAGCCTTATGGCCTGTGGGTGGAGGTGTAACAGCAGATCTGGTGTGTAGCAGCCTTATGGCCTGTGGGTGGAGGTGTAACAGCAGATCTGGTGTGTAGCAGTCTTATGGCCTGTGGGTGGAGGTGTAACAGCAGATCTGGTGTAGCAGCCTTATGGCCTGTGGGTGGAGGTGTAACAGCAGATCTGGTGTAGCAGTCTTATGGTCTGTGGGTGGAGGTGTAACAGCAGCTCTGGTGTAGCAGCCTTATGGCCTGTGGGTGGAGGTGTAACAGCAGATCTGGTGTGTAGCAGCCTTATGGCCTGTGGGTGGAGGTGTAACAGCAGCTCAGGTGTAGCAGCCTTATGGCCTGTGGGTGGAGGTGTAACAGCAGATCTGGTGTGTAGCAGCCTTATGGCCTGTGGGTGGAGGTGTAACAGCAGATCTGGTGTGTAGCAGCCTTATGGCCTGTGGGTGGAGGTGTAACAGCAGATATGGTGTGTAGCAGTCTTATGGCCTGTGGGTGGAGGTGTAACAGCAGATCTGGTGTAGCAGCCTTATGGCCTGTGGGTGGAGGTGTAACAGCAGATCTGGTGTAGCAGTCTTATGGTCTGTGGGTGGAGGTGTAACAGCAGCTCTGGTGTAGCAGCCTTATGGCCTGTGGGTGGAGGTGTAACAGCAGATCTGGTGTGTAGCAGCCTTATGGCCTGTGGGTGGAGGTGTAACAGCAGCTCAGGTGTAGCAGCCTTATGGCCTGTGGGTGGAGGTGTAACAGCAGATCTGGTGTAGCAGCATTATGGCCTGTGGGTGGAGGTGTAACAGCAGATCTGGTGTAGCAGTCTTATGGCCTGTGGGTGGAGGTGTAACAGCAGATCTGGTGTGTAGCAGCCTTATGGCCTGTGGGTGGAGGTGTAACAGCAGCTCTGGTGTGTAGCAGCCTTATGGCCTGTGGGTGGAGGTGTAACAGCAGATCTGGTGTAGCAGCCTTATGGCCTGTGGGTGGAGGTGTAACAGCAGATCTGGTGTAGCAGCCATATGGCCTGTGGGTGGAGGTGTAACAGCAGATCTGGTGTGTAGCAGCCTTATGGCCTGTGGGTGGAGGTGTAACAGCAGATCTGGTGTAGCAGCATTATGGCCTGTGGGTGGAGGTGTAACAGCAGATCTGGTGTAGCAGCATTATGGCCTGTGGGTGGAGGTGTAACAGCAGATCTGGTGTGTAGCAGCATTATGGCCTGTGGGTGGAGGTGTAACAGCAGATCTGGTGTAGCAGCCTTATGGCCTGTGGGTGGAGGTGTAACAGCAGATCTGGTGTAGCAGCCTTATGGCCTGTGGGTGGAGGTGTAACAGCAGCTCAGGTGTAGCAGCCTTATGGCCTGTGGGTGGAGGTGTAACAGCAGATCTGGTGTAGCAGCATTATGGCCTGTGGGTGGAGGTGTAACAGCAGCTCAGGTGTAGCAGCCTTATGGCCTGTGGGTGGAGGTGTAACAGCAGCTCAGGTGTAGCAGCCTTATGGCCTGTGGGTGGAGGTGTAACAGCAGATCTGGTGTGTAGCAGCCTTATGGCCTGTGGGTGGAGGTGTAACAGCAGCTCAGGTGTAGCAGCCTTATGGCCTGTGGGTGGAGGTGTAACAGCAGATCTGGTGTAGCAGCATTATGGCCTGTGGGTGGAGGTGTAACAGCAGATCTGGTGTAGCAGCCTTATGGCCTGTGGGTGGAGGTGTAACAGCAGATCTGGTGTAGCAGCCTTATGGCCTGTGGGTGGAGGTGTAACAGCAGATCTGATGTGTAGCAGCCTTATGGCCTGTGGGTGGAGGTGTAACAGCAGCTCAGGTGTAGCAGCCTTATGGCCTGTGGGTGGAGGTGTAACAGCAGATCTGGTGTAGCAGCATTATGGCCAGTGGGTGGAGGTGTAACAGCAGCTCAGGTGTAGCAGCCTTATGGCCTGTGGGTGGAGGTGTAACAGCAGATCTGGTGTAGCAGCCTTATGGCCTGTGGGTGGAGGTGTAACAGCAGATCTGGTGTAGCAGCCTTATGGCCTGTGGGTGGAGGTGTAACAGCAGATCTGGTGTAGCAGCATTATGGCCTGTGGGTGGAGGTGTAACAGCAGCTCAGGTGTAGCAGCCTTATGGCCTGTGGGTGGAGGTGTAACAGCAGATCTGGTGTAGCAGCCTTATGGCCTGTGGGTGGAGGTGTAACAGCAGATCTGGTGTGTAGCAGCCTTATGGCCTGTGGGTGGAGGTGTAACAGCAGCTCAGGTGTAGCAGCCTTATGGCCTGTGGGTGGAGGTGTAACAGCAGATCTGGTGTAGCAGCATTATGGCCTGTGGGTGGAGGTGTAACAGCAGCTCAGGTGTAGCAGCCTTATGGCCTGTGGGTGGAGGTGTAACAGCAGATCTGGTGTGTAGCAGCCTTATGGCCTGTGGGTGGAGGTGTAACAGCAGCTCAGGTGTAGCAGCCTTATGGCCTGTGGGTGGAGGTGTAACAGCAGATCTGGTGTAGCAGCATTATGGCCTGTGGGTGGAGGTGTAACAGCAGATATGGTGTAGCAGCCTTATGGCCTGTGGGTGGAGGTGTAACAGCAGATCTGGTGTGTAGCAGCCTTATGGCCTGTGGGTGGAGGTGTAACAGCAGCTCAGGTGTAGCAGCCTTATGGCCTGTGGGTGGAGGTGTAACAGCAGATCTGGTGTAGCAGCATTATGGCCTGTGGGTGGAGGTGTAACAGCAGATATGGTGTAGCAGCCTTATGGCCTGTGGGTGGAGGTGTAACAGCAGCTCTGGTGTGTAGCAGTCTTATGGCCTGTGGGTGGAGGTGTAACAGCAGATCTGGTGTAGCAGCCTTATGGCCTGTGGGTGGAGGTGTAACAGCAGCTCTGGTGTGTAGCAGCCTTATGGCCTGTGGGTGGAGGTGTAACAGCAGATCTGGTGTAGCAGCCTTATGGCCTGTGGCAGAGTCCTGCATCGGGTCGGGTACCCGACGGGTGACCCGCAAAAAAGGTGATTCGCGGGTGGTATTTTTTCAAACGCTTTTTTCCGGGTTCGGGTCTGGGTAAAACAAAGAAGATGCGGGTCGGGTCGCGGGTGTTGCATAATATCTATATTAAAATAATAATAATTTAATGTTTAAATCCTCAGACCTCTCCCCCGCGGGACCGCGCATAATCATAACCTCTGCAGCACATCAGTCTGCTGCTGCATTGGAAATGGCTGAGCTGAAGCTCTCAGCGGAGAATACAGCATTTTCAATAACACTTCCTCAAGAGCGAAACCCAACGTCTGGAGGCTTTTGGTTCCTAGATGAGAAAATAACCAACATACCACGCTTTGAGACAAATATGCACCTGCGTGTGTTAACAATTGCACGTTTTCACTGCTCATATATAGGCGGGTTCGGGTCGGGTTGCGGATCTAATTGGCAATATGTGCGGGTAGCGGGGCGGGTTCGGTATTGCACGTCGCGGGTGCGGGGCGGGAGCGGGTCTTGAAAATCAGACCCGTGCAGGACTCTGGCCTGTGGGTGGAGGTGTAACAGCAGATCTGGTTTGTAGCAGTCTTATGGCCTGTGGGTGGAGGTGTAACAGCAGATCTGGTGTGTAGCAGCCTTATGGCCTGTGGGTGGAGGTGTAACAGCAGCTCTGGTGTAGCAGTCTTATGGCCTGTGGGTGGAGGTGTAACAGCAGATCTGGTGTAGCAGCCTTATGGCCTGTGGGTGGAGGTGTAACAGCAGATCTGGTTTGTAGCAGTCTTATGGCCTGTGGGTGGAGGTGTAACAGCAGCTCTGGTGTAGCAGCCTTATGGCCTGTGGGTGGAGGTGTAACAGCAGCTCTGGTGTAGCAGCATTATGGCCTGTGGGTGGAGGTGTAACAGCAGATCTGGTTTGTAGCAGTCTTATGGCCTGTGGGTGGAGGTGTAACAGCAGCTCTGGTGTAGCAGCCTTATGGCCTGTGGGTGGAGGTGTAACAGCAGCTCTGGTGTAGCAGTCTTATGGCCTGTGGGTGGAGGTGTAACAGCAGATCTGGTGTGTAGCAGTCTTAGCTGTGAGTTAGCATACCCTTTTCCATTATTTTGCAACACTGGTAAAGTGGTGTCATTCCCACAACATAGTCCATTCACTTCCACGTTAACTTCCAACCGTTGCATTTTCATTTCCAACACATCGATCTTCTGTATAAGTTTGTGGAAGTCATCTGTAGAGAACGGAGGCATTTTGCTACCAACTAGCTTAAGCTAAATAGCATGCAGTAGCCTACCAGGTTTTAACTGTTGCTAGGCCACGCTACTGTAAGACTGAGGTCGTCGTAAAAATGTTGAATATGGCTGAAACCCTCCGTCTATTTACGAAGATGAACTGACCCAGTGATAAGTTAATGTCCAGGAGCCGCTGCTCGAAGTTTTCAGAGAATAAGAATAGGAAAATCAGCATAAGAAGTAAGCAGAGGAAGGAGCAAGCAGAAAAGCGTCTGCACTGTAAGAAAGCACACACTAAATGCTGGGTGTTTTGAGGACAATGGATCAAATCTCTACAAAGAAAACACCAAAAATGTTTGTGCTTCAATTGTTGCTCAACTCCAAGGAAGTACTTTGGCAAGTAGTTTTGTTTCAACAATTGTTAGTGATTTGGAAGAACTTGCCACTGGACTGCACTCCCAAGTTAAGCAAGACATACTGTCTGCGGTGCCGACAGATGATCCTGTTAGATCCAGATTAGAAGAAGGTCTTGAGAATTTTGAAAACCCATTTGAAAGCTTCAATACTGAAACTAAAAGAACAACATATTTGAACCAGAAATGGGGGGTTGTTGAGCCAGTAGAAATAATGTTAGGACGTCGATTTGATACAAGACTAAATAAACAAACTGGTACATATGATCAAGTTCCAGTGAAAGACACTTTCGTTTACATTCCAGTTTGAGACAATCCAATTGATGTGCCGGAATTCGGACATTTGCAAATCGCTTGGGGAAACTTCTAGATCAAAAACCGACAGATATGAAGACTTTTGTGACGGAAGTTATTTTAAGACACATCCATTGTTCTCTAAACAACAGCTTGCTTTACAAATTCAGATTTACTATGATGACTTTGAAACTGCTAACCCACTGGGTTCAAAACGGGGTGTTCACAAAATGGGAGCTCTCTATTTTGTCCTCAGAAATCTGCCACCAATGTTTAACTCTGTTTTGATGAACATCCATTTGGTTTCATCGTGAAGATGTGAACAAATATGGCTTTGATCCTATTCTGCAGCCTCTGATGAAAGACATCAAACAACTCGAAAGTCATGGCCGTGCCTTGCCATTCTCTGCTGAGAAAGTCCATGGCACTGTATGTCAGATAACTGGGGACAACTTGGGGATGCATGGAATTCTTGGGTTTACAGAATCGTTTAATGCACGTCATTAGTCGCCTGTGTTTGGTCAAAACGTTGATGCCCAGACTTTGAACAATGAGGACGACCACAAGATAAGAGCTTTTTGAAATGCACTGCAATGAGTTGCAATCAGATCCACAGACCTTATCAGTATTTGGTTTCAAAAAGAATTCAACTCTCAACAACCTACAGTTCTTTCATGTTAGTCACAATTATTCATTGGACATAATGCATGACATTCTCGAAGGGGTTGCTCCGTTCGAGATGAAGTTACTTTTCGAGTTTCTGTCAGAAAATCTCTTGTCAAAATCTGATCTGCTCTCTAGAATTTATGCTTTTGACTCTGGGTACTTGGAGCGCGAAAACCGTCCTACAAGGATTCACTTGGACAGCATT
>CM053258.1:370798-406527 GCA_028583405.1 Pogonophryne albipinna
ACAGGTAGAGACACATCACAGGTAGAGACGCATCACAGGTAGAGACACATCACAGGTAGAGACGCATCACAGGTAGAGACGCATCACAGGTAGAGACACAGGTAGAGACGCATCACAGGTAGAGACGCATCACAGGTAGAGACGCATCACAGGTAGAGACACAGGTAGAGACGCATCACAGGTAGAGACGCATCACAGGTAGAGACGCATCACAGGTAGAGACACAGGTAGAGACGCTTCACAGGTAGAGACATCACAGGTAGAGACGCATCACAGGTAGAGACGCATCACAGGTAGAGACGCATCACAGGTAGAGACGCAGCACAGGTAGAGACTAGGGGTGTAACGGTTCACAAACATTTCGGTTCGGTACGTACCTCGGTTTTTAGGTCACGGTTCGGTTCGGTACGTTTTCGGTACAGCAGAAAAAATTATCACAAAACATAACATATATTATTTTTAATTAAACTGTGAATAATGTATTCACTCAAATAAATACAAAATATAATAAAATAAACATTAAGGTGCAGCATTTCGATGAACTGAAATAATCTGTATTTGAACTTTACTGTACTAGTACTCACAAAACATAAACTATTAGTTTTGGGGTTTTAATTATTATTAAACTGTGAATATTCACTCAAATAAATATAAAATATAATAAAATAAACATTAAGGTGCAGCTTTTCGATTAACTGAAATAATCTGTATTTGAACTGTACTGCACTAGTACCTAAGCAGACAGTTTGACATTAGGACTTGCTTGTCATTGTATTTTCATGTTGTTCTAAAGAAAGATGAACTTGTCCACATTGCTTGCTGAAAGGGCAGATCTGCTGGCACTAACAATGTCTCCTGCTGTGGAGAACACCCTCTCTAGGGACAGAGGTAGCACAGCCAGGTAGCGCTTTGCTAACATGGCAACATAAGGATATTTGGCGTTTGTAATAGCTTTGGCTTGGTCTGAACTTTTTGCGAGTGGTGGAGGCTTACATGCTAGCGGGAGTTGGGTTTGCACTTCAGTCTTTTGGTACCGGTGATATTCACGTTCGGGTGATGCCTTTTCAAATGAGTGTGCAAGTTTGATGTATTGCCAGCCGCGTAACCAATGTTAGTTGAACAATGCCGACAAACAGCTTTGGTTCGGTCCACCTGTCTTTGTCCGTCATCCTTGTTCGTAACTGCGAAACCAAAATGTTCCCAAACCGGAGACTTCAATGATGCTGGAGGATTTTCGAGCTCAACTTTATCTGCGTTCGCCATTTCGACAGTTCCTCAAATTACTGACTACATTTGAACGCATCCCTCTGACCAGCTCGTCCAATGAAATGACTTGCTCGCTCTATGACGCGTTGAACACAATGGGAGCAAATTACTCTGAATGCTGCGACGCAGCACCTGAGATTACTTCCAAGAAGTTGTTCACATTCTCAATTTTTTACGTTTAACGTTATATTCGTTCGGTACACTTCTGTACACACGTGTACCGAACCGAAGGGCCCGTACCGAATAATTTCGGTACGGGTACGTGTACCGTTACACCCCTAGTAGAGACACATCACAGGTAGAGACATATCACAGGTAGAGACACAGCACAGGAAGAGACACAGGTAGAGACGCATCACAGGTAGAGACATATCACAGGTAGAGACGCATCACAGGTAGAGACACATCACAGGAAGAGACACAGGTAGAGACGCATCACAGGTAGAGACATATCACAGGTAGAGACGCATCACAGGTAGAGACACATCACAGGTAGATGGAGGTGGGAGAGACAAAGATGAGTGTTTATGTTGAATAGGAACTACAGGTAGACATTTCTATTTTCAGAAATGTGGGATCTGTAGTTCTTTAAACCCTAACAAAGGCTCCATGAGAGGTGACCTGTGGGATCTGTAGTTCTTTAAACCCTAACAAAGGCTCCATGAGAGGTGACCTGTGGGATCTGTTGTTCTTTAAACCCTAACAAAGGCTCCATGAGAGGTGACCTGTGGGATCTGTAGTTCTTTAAACCCTAACAAAGGCTCCATGAGAGGTGACATGTGGGATCTGTTGTTCTTTAAACCCTAACAAAGGCTCCATGAGAGGTGACCTGTGGGATCTGTAGTTCTTTAAACCCTAACAAAGGCTCCATGAGAGGTGACCTGTGGGATCTGTTGTTCTTTAAACCCTAACAAAGGCTCCATGAGAGGTGACCTGTGGGATCTGTAGTTCTTTAAACCCTAACAAAGGCTCCATGAGAGGTGACATGTGGGATCTGTAGTTCTTTAAACCCTAACAAAGGCTCCATGAGAGGTGACATGTGGGATCTGTAGTTCTTTAAACCCTAACAAAGGCTCCATGAGAGGTGACCTGTGGGATCTGTAGTTCTTTAAACCCTAACAAAGGCTCCATGAGAGGTGACCTGTGGGATCTGTTGTTCTTTAAACCCTAACAAAGGCTCCATGAGAGGTGACATGTGGGATCTGTAGTTCTTTAAACCCTAACAAAGGCTCCATGAGAGGTGACCTGTGGGATCTGTAGTTCTTTAAACCCTAACAAAGGCTCCATGAGAGGTGACATGTGGGATCTGTAGTTCTTTAAACCCTAACAAAGGCTCCATGAGAGGTGACATGTGGGATCTGTAGTTCTTTAAACCCTAACAAAGGCTCCATGAGAGGTGACATGTGGGATCTGTAGTTCTTTAAACCCTAACAAAGGCTCCATGAGAGGTGACCTGTGGGATCTGTTGTTCTTTAAACCCTAACAAAGGCTCCATGAGAGGTGACCTGTGGGATCTGTAGTTCTTTAAACCCTAACAAAGGCTCCATGAGAGGTGACCTGTGGGATCTGTTGTTCTTTAAACCCTAACAAAGGCTCCATGAGAGGTGACATGTGGGATCTGTAGTTCTTTAAACCCTAACAAAGGCTCCATGAGAGGTGACCTGTGGGATCTGTAGTTCTTTAAACCCTAACAAAGGCTCCATGAGAGGTGACCTGTGGGATCTGTAGTTCTTTAAACCCTAACTTTTAAACGTTCTGCCTTGGCTCCAAAAACCATTACCTCAGTTTTATCTTTGTTTAATTGGAGAAAGTTCTGACACATCCAGTCATTGATTTGTTCAATGCACTTACTCAGTGTTTGAATTGGAGCATAGTCTCCTAGTGAAATTGTTACGTACATTTGTGTGTCATCCGCATAGCTATGGTAACTTATTTTGTTGTTCTTCATTATCTGAGCCAGTGGTAGCATGTAGACGTTAAAGAGAAGAGGCCCCAAGATGGAGCCTTGAGGAACCCCACATGTCATATTTGTCAACTCAGATTTGTATTTACCTATAGAAACAAAGTTGTTTCTGTCCTTTAAGTAGGATTCAAACCAATTTAGAACTGTTTCCGAAAGTCCCACCAAGTTAAACCCTAACAAAGGCTCCATGAGAGGTGACCTGTGGGATCTGTAGTTCTTTAAACCCTAACAAAGGCTCCATGAGAGGTGACCTGTGGGATCTGTAGTTCTTTAAACCCTAACAAAGGCTCCATGAGAGGTGACCTGTGGGATCTGTAGTTCTTTAAACCCTAACAAAGGCTCCATGAGAGGTGACCTGTGGGATCTGTAGTTCTTTAAACCCTAACAAAGGCTCCATGAGAGGTGACCTGTGGGATCTGTAGTTCTTTAAACCCAAACAAAGGCTCCATGAGAGGTGACATGTGGGATCTGTAGTTCTTTAAACCCTAACAAAGGCTCCATGAGAGGTGACATGTGGGATCTGTAGTTCTTTAAACCCTAACAAAGGCTCCATGAGAGGTGACCTGTGGGATCTGTAGTTCTTTAAACCCTAACAAAGGCTCCATGAGAGGTGACCTGTGGGATCTGTAGTTCTTTAAACCCTAACAAAGGCTCCATGAGAGGTGACATGTGGGATCTGTAGTTCTTTAAACCCTAACAAAGGCTCCATGAGAGGTGACCTGTGGGATCTGTAGTTCTTTAAACCCTAACTTTTAAACGTTCTGCCTTGGCTCCAAAAACCATTACCTCAGTTTTATCTTTGTTTAATTGGAGAAAGTTCTGACACATCCAGTCATTGATTTGTTCAATGCACTTACTCAGTGTTTGAATTGGAGCATAGTCTCCTAGTGAAATTGTTACGTACATTTGTGTGTCATCCGCATAGCTATGGTAACTTACTTTGTTGTTCTTCATTATCTGAGCCAGTGGTAGCATGTAGACGTTAAAGAGAAGAGGCCCCAAGATGGAGCCTTGAGGAACCCCACATGTCATATTTGTCAACTCAGATTTGTATTTACCTATAGAAACAAAGTTGTTTCTGTCCTTTAAGTAGGATTCAAACCAATTTAGAACTGTTTCCGAAAGTCCCACCAAGTTAAACCCTAACAAAGGCTCCATGAGAGGTGACCTGTGGGATCTGTAGTTCTTTAAACCCTAACAAAGGCTCCATGAGAGGTGACCTGTGGGATCTGTAGTTCTTTAAACCCTAACAAAGGCTCCATGAGAGGTGACCTGTGGGATCTGTAGTTCTTTAAACCCTAACAAAGGCTCCATGAGAGGTGACCTGTGGGATCTGTAGTTCTTTAAACCCTAACAAAGGCTCCATGAGAGGTGACCTGTGGGATCTGTAGTTCTTTAAACCCAAACAAAGGCTCCATGAGAGGTGACATGTGGGATCTGTAGTTCTTTAAACCCTAACAAAGGCTCCATGAGAGGTGACATGTGGGATCTGTAGTTCTTTAAACCCTAACAAAGGCTCCATGAGAGGTGACCTGTGGGATCTGTAGTTCTTTAAACCCTAACAAAGGTGTTTCCTCACCAGAGCCGGCTTGAGCCGCTCCTCCAGCAGAGAGATGAAGGCCAGGCTGTCCGCGCCCTCTCTGGCAGACAGGTCGTAGTCTGCGTTGAATTTCTGAAACACACACATGTATTAAAACAACACACACACACACACACACACACACACACACACACACACACACACACACACACACACACACACACACACACACACACACACACACACACACACACACACACACACACACACACACACACACACACACACACACACACACACAGTATGAGACATGGTGTGTGTGCAGGATAATAAATAAAGTGTACTTTGTATATGCAGTGCAGTTTCCAGCTGCTTTATGAGACTATCAGCTCTGCAGGAATGTGTCTCTGCTGCAGCTTGCTGCTGTTAAAAAACACACACACACACACACACACACACACACACACACACACACACACACACACACACACACACACACACACACACACACACACACACACACACACACACACACACACACACACACACACACACACACACACACACACACACACACACACACACACACACACACACACACACACACCTGTTTCCTGAGGTGTATGATGATGTCAGAGGGTCTGGACAGCGTCTCTTTCTGATTGGTCCTTAGAGCAGGAAGAGATCCTGTGACGCAGAAACAACATGTGACCAAACGGTGGCACGACAACAACATGTACCACATTATGCACAATCATAATCATTAACACATGTTGTGTTGCAGGGATAGAAAACAGCACTGTGGTTGTGAGGGTGAAGTTAAATGTGTGTGTGTGTGTATGCGTGTGTGTGTGCATGTGTGTGTGTGTGTGCGTGTGTATGCGTGTGTGTGTGTGTCTCACCACTGGGACTCCTCCAGGGGTTGGAGATCTTCCGGAGCTTCAGAGGAGCTCCTGCAAACTGAGCGTAGGCCTGCAGACACACAGGAGAAAGAAGTCAGAACTCTGAGGTGTTCAGAAAGAGACAAATATAAATACATCTGAGATGAAAGTCTGAACTCTGAGAAAGATAAGCCTTTTTAAAGCTGAGTTTAAAGAAGGATGTCCTCCTCAGATATTCACTGTTCATCACACAGTGCTGCGCCGCCCCCTGGTGGTCACATCGAGAGTTACACTGTTAACAACACACTGAGACTCATCTTAAAGGTCCCAGGTCATGCTTCTCTGGTTCTGACCCGTCCCCTTGTGTTCTGTAGCTTCTGACCCGTCCCCTTGTGTTCTGTAGCTTCTGACCCGTCCCCTTGTGTTCTGTAGCTTCTGACCCGTCCCCTGGTGTTCTGTAGCTTCTGACCCGTCCCCTTGTGTTCTGTAGCTTCTGACCCGTCCCCTTGTGTTCCGTAGCTTCTGACCCGTCCCCTGGTGTTCTGTAGCTTCTGACCCGTCCCCTTGTGTTCTGTAGCTTCTGACCCGTCCCCTTGTGTTCCGTAGCTTCTGACCCGTCCCCTTGTGTTCTGTAGCTTCTGACCCGTCCCCTTGTGTTCTGTAGCTTCTGACCCGTCCCCTTGTGTTCCGTAGCTTCTGACCCGTCCCCTGGTGTTCTGTAGCTTCTGACCCGTCCCCTTGTGTTCTGTAGCTTCT
This sequence comes from Pogonophryne albipinna, assembly GCA_028583405.1. Classification (NCBI taxonomy): domain Eukaryota; kingdom Metazoa; phylum Chordata; class Actinopteri; order Perciformes; family Artedidraconidae; genus Pogonophryne; species Pogonophryne albipinna. The sequence continues at coordinate 377,205 of CM053258.1, forward strand.
GACCCGTCTCCTTGTGTTCTGTAGCTTCTGACCCGTCCCCTGGTGTTCTGTAGCTTCTGACCCGTCCCCTGGTGTTCTATAGCTTCTGTCCCGTCCCCTTGTGTTCTGTAGCTTCTGACCCGTCCCCTGGTGTTCTGTAGCTTCTGACCCGTCCCCTGGTGTTCTGTAGCTTCTGACCCGTCCCCTTGTGTTCTGTAGCTTCTGACCCGTCCCCTTGTGTTCTGTAGCTTCTGACCCGTCCCCTGGTGTTCTGTAGCTTCTGACCCGTCCCCTTGTGTTCTGTAGCTTCTGACCCGTCCCCTGGTGTTCTGTAGCTTCTGACCCGTCCCCTTGTGTTCTGTAGCTTCTGACCCGTCCCCTTGTGTTCTGTAGCTTCTGACCCGTCCCCTTCTGACCCGTCCCCTTGTGTTCTGTAGCTTCTGACCCGTCCCCTTGTGTTCTGTAGCTTCTGACCCGTCCCCTTGTGTTCTATAGCTTCTGTCCCGTCCCCTTGTGTTCTGTAGCTTCTGACCCGTCCCCTGGTGTTCTGTAGCTTCTGTCCCGTCCCCTTGTGTTCTGTAGCTTCTGACCCGTCCCCTGGTGTTCTGTAGCTTCTGACCCGTCCCCTGGTGTTCTATAGCTTCTGTCCCGTCCCCTTGTGTTCTGTAGCTTCTGACCCGTCCCCTGGTGTTCTGTAGCTTCTGACCCGTCCCCTGGTGTTCTGTAGCTTCTGACCCGTCCCCTTGTGTCCTGTAGCTTCTGACCCGTCCCCTGGTGTTCTGTAGCTTCTGACCCGTCCCCTTGTGTTCTGTAGCTTCTGACCCGTCCCCTTGTGTTCTGTAGCTTCTGAACCGTCCCCTGGTGTTCTATAGCTTCTGTCCCGTCCCCTTGTGTTCTGTAGCTTCTGACCCGTCCCCTGGTGTTCTGTAGCTTCTGAACCGTCCCCTGGTGTTCTATAGCTTCTGTCCCGTCCCCTTGTGTTCTGTAGCTTCTGACCCGTCCCCTTCTGACCCGTCCCCTTGTGTTCTGAAGCTTCTGCATGTGAACGCTCTGCAGAGTCTCTAACCCTGTAGGGAGTAACACTGACACAGAGAAGACCTGTCTGTGCTGCCCCAGAACGCCTCGTTGGACATTTCTCTTTTTCCATTGTTTTCTTCCTGGGTTCTGTGACGTGCCCATACCCAAATGCACCAATCCGTGGAGCTCCTCACATCAGAAATGGAGCACTCGAGTCCTACCGATTTTCGGGACTCGTGACTCGACTCGGACTCGCGCACTGATTGAGGCGACTCGGACTCGTGATTTATCGCGTACGCTGACTTGGACTCGTGAATTTTCCCCCCCACGATGACTCGGACTCGACTTGTACATTCCGACTCGAGCTAATTTTCTCTGGAGTCTGATGTCCTCTAGCCCGGCGTGTGGACCTGCGAGGCGAGTTCACGGACTGGCCCCCGCTGTTCCAGTCTAGAGATGTCTAGAGACACACCCCGCCTTGCGCTGTAGGCTTTCACACATTCTGCTTCCACATTGGGAAAGAGCAAAATGCTCGTTATGTGGAAACAAGATTGAAGAGAAGGCTCCGTAACACATGACTCTAAGGATCGAGTTCAGACATATAGGCTGTCTTGAACACTATCATCAGAGTAACGTGATCTAATCAATAAAGACTCAGCCGATAACACGAAAGCTTAGCATGCAGAATGACGTCATGTTGCATGCTAAGTAGCCATGTGCTTTCTCAATCAATCAATGTTTATTTATAGCCCAATATCACAAATGTTACATTTGTCTCAGTGGACTTCACAGTTTGTACAGAATATCGGTATGACAATATGACACCCTCTGTCCTTAGACCCTCTGTCCTCAGACCCTCTGTCCTTAGACCCTCTGTCCTCAGACCCTCTGTCCTCAGACCCTCTGACCTCAGACCCTCTGTCCTCAGACCCTCTGTCCTCAGACCCTCTGACCTCAGACCCTCTGACCTCAGACCCTCTGTCCTTAGACCCCCTGTCCTTAGACCCTCTGACCTCAGACCCTCTGTCCTTAGACCCACTGACCCTCTGTCCTCAGACCCTCTGTCCTTAGACCCTCTGTCCTTAGACCCCCTGTCCTTAGACCCTCTGACCTCAGACCCTCTGTCCTTAGACCCTCTGTCCTCAGACCCTCTGTCCTCAGACCCTCTGTCCTTAGACCCCCTGTCCTTAGACCCTCTGACCTCAGACCCCCTGTCCTTAGACCCTCTGTCCTCAGACCCTCTGTCCTTAGACCCCCTGTCCTTAGACCCTCTGTCCTTAGACCCTCTGTCCTCAGACCCTCTGTCCTTAGACCCTCTATCCTTAGACCCTCTGTCCTTAGACCCTCTATCCTTAGACCCTCTGTCCTCAGACCCTCTGTCCTCAGACCCTCTGTCCTTAGACCCTCTGTCCTTAGACCCTCACATCGTACAAGGAAACACTTCCAGAGAAACCCCACAGTTTAAAGGGAACATGGGAGAAACCTCAGGGAGAGCAACAGAGGAGGGATCCCTCTCCCAGGACGGACAGACGTGCAATAGATGCCGTGTGTAAATCCAAGAGATAATACATTTTACAGCATAGAGACCGAATGTTAGGAAATGCATGTTTCTGGGGCTAAATCTTTATCAGTAAACCGATTTAACTGGTGAAAGTTCCTTCAAAATAAGAGTCCCGATCTTATTACTATCAAAATAAAAGTGCAAAACGAAAACTTTACCATCGGAAAATGTTGTCAAATATAATCACTTCTCTAAAAGGTAACTCATTTTAAATATAGTTTATTTATATATAATAATAATATTAGTAATAAGCTTTATATTTGTTTAGCACCTATTACAACAGGAGCCAAACTGTAGAGGAGCAGCTACATTTCAACACATATATCCACGAAGGTTAATACATGAAGACTTGTGACAGGTAATGTGACTCGGACTCGAACACAGGTAATGATGACTCGACTCGGACACTCCTTGGGTGACTCGGACTCGAAGAGTGGTGACTCGAGAGTGACTCGGACTCGAAGAGTGGTGACTCGAGAGTGACTCGGACTCGAAGAGTGGTGACTCGAGAGTGACTCGGACTCGAAGAGTGGTGACTCAAGAGTGACTCGGACTCGAAGAGTGGTGACTCGAGAGTGACTCGGACTCGAAGAGTGGTGACTCGAGAGTGACTCGGACTCGAAGAGTGGTGACTCGAGAGTGACTCGGACTCGAAGAGTGGTGACTCAAGAGTGACTCGGACTCGAAGAGTGGTGACTCAAGAGTGACTCGGACTCGAAGAGTGGTGACTCGAGAGTGACTCGGACTCGAAGAGTGGTGACTCGAGAGTGACTCGGACTCGAAGAGTGGTGACTCGAGAGTGACTCGGACTCGAAGAGTGGTGACTCAAGAGTGACTCGGACTCGAAGAGTGGTGACTCGAGAGTGACTCGGACTCGAAGAGTGGTGACTCGAGAGTGACTCGGACTCGAAGAGTGGTGACTCGAGAGTGACTCGGACTCGAAGAGTGGTGACTCAAGAGTGACTCGGACTCGAAGAGTGGTGACTCAAGAGTGACTCGGACTCGAAGAGTGGTGACTCGAGAGTGACTCGGACTCGAAGAGTGGTGACTTGACTACAACACTGCCTCACATACACTCTCAGCGGCGAAACTGTGACACGCTTACACTGTAGGACGGTGCACCGCGTTTTGGGGGTTGAAATGCTTCTGTTATTTTTACTGTCCCCCAAAAGCGCGTCGGCAGCCTCCAGGAAAGCTTCTTTCACAACTTCGCCGTCTTTGAAAGACTTCATGTGTTTCTCTGGAACGGAGCGTGGAAAGTGAGGGGCAGGGCTGCCTCTCTTCCGTCGGCGTGGAGAGGAGGTTTACCTGTGCACCTGTTCTGCTGTGGGGAGGTTTTTTCCCCGGGAAGTCGCGGAGAGACGGAGCGGCTGCACGTTGTTGCTCGGGCTGGGGCTTCCTTTTCCACCTGTCCACCTGCTTCCACTTGTCGTGTGCTGCTGTCCGGGCGAGATTTTGCCCCGGGGCGTAACGGAGAGACCGGAGCGGCTTCGCATTCGGGCTGCGGCCTGCTTTACACCTGCTGTAGCGGAGGCCTGTATCCACCTGCTCCACCTGTCGTGCTCTACGGTGCCGAGGACGTTTTACCACGGGGATATCGCGGAGAGACCGGAGCGCCTCTACGCCTCGAGCTGGGCCTGCTTCGCCTATCCTGCTTCGCCTATCCTGCTGTACTGAGGAGGTTCTGCACCGGGGATATCGCGAAGAGACCGGAGCGCCTCCACGTTTCAGGCCTGCTTGCGCGCCTAGCCGGATGCTGTGCTGGTCTGGGAAAATGGCCCCTATCGTGATTCTGCTGTGCCTGTTAGCTATTTTGGACAATGAGGAGTTCTCTCGTCATCCTGAGAAGTCGACTGGACTCAGGTCTGTTCTGCCGCCCGCAGTGGACATCCCCTGTAAAGGTTTGGATGTGTTACACAAACAATTCCTGGTTGCCTTGTCACAGACATTCAGTTCGACGAATGTTTGTCTTTCTCACTTGCCTGCTATGATGGTTCTTCAGGACTGCTTCTTGAGCTCTAATCTCACTTTCGATGAGTTTACTGGTGACTTTAAAGCAGATGACAATGTATGTGTGTCGGTTAAGAGGAAAAGGTGCTTGGTTTTTTTGTTATTATTACTATCAGGGAATGTACAACCTAACACTGGACCGCCCAGTAGCAGTTGTAGTCAGATCGCTACTCCTGCTGATTTTAATTCTAGATCTGGGTTGGGTTTCATTCATTTAAATGTGCGCAGTCTGTTACCTAAGTTAGATTTTGTCCGCATCTGGGCGAGCTCGACTGACGCTGATGTCATTGTTTTATCAGAAACGTGGCTAGATAAATCTATTGTGGCCTCTGACATTGCCTTAAATGGTTTTAATGTGCATCGTCCCGACCGACCTAATAAAGGTGGCGTTGCTGTTATGTGAAGAATAAGTTCAGTGTATCCACATTAGTTTCCAAATCTATCAGTAAACAACTAGAATTTTTAGCTTTAAATATCGAAGTAGCAAAGGGTCAACAGGTCATGGTGGTGGGCTGTTACAGACCCCACTCAGCTGGCAAGGACTCTTTATCTTCTTTGGCAAATCTTTTATCTCAACTAGACTACAATGAAATAGTGCTGCTTGGAGATTTTAACTGGGACTGGTTAACTGCAGTGTCAGAGGATTTTAAAAACCTTTGTATCTCTTTGAATGTTACTCAGATTGTTGACAGTCCTACTCGCCCTAATATTAAGTCCCCTAATAAATCCTCCCTAATTGATCTCATTCTAACTAATGCTCTCTATAAATACTCATCTGTGGGAGTATTTGTGAATGATCTGAGTGATCACTGTGTTGTAGCCACAATTAGGGACAATAAGGTTCAAAAGGTTAAACCTCGGATTATCATCAAGAGAGACATAAAGCATTTTGTGGAGCAGGGTTTTGTTCATGATCTGTTTGGGTTTGATTGGGGTAAAATCGATCTGTGTGCTGATGTAGAAACTGCATGGTCTTATTTTTATCTTGGTTTTATGGAGATCATTGATAGACATGCACCTCTGCGTACATTTAGAGTGAAGGGACGAGACAATCCTTGGTTTCCTGCTGAACTGTCAAGTCTCCTTCATGAGAGAAACAAGGCCTGGGCAAAGGCTAGGAGATCAGGCTCAGAGGTAGAATGGCTGCGTTTTAGGCAGCTAAGGAATAGCTTCACTTCAAATGTCAAAAGTGCTAAATCAAAGTACTATCTGTCAGTTTCCACAGAAAACCTAAATAATCCTGGAACATGTTGGAAAGCCATAAAATCGATATCCACCGGTGATATCCGTAATGAGCTACCTCCGTGCCTTACCACAGCATCTGGCTCTATATCGGACAGGGCTACTATGCTAAATTACTTTAATGAGCATTTTGTGTCCTGTGGCTCTCTGTTTGATTCTGTGACTAACTCTGCTTCTGTGAACACTACAGTCTGTGACTCTGAACAATGTGGTCTGGAAAACCCTTTCAGTTTTACCCCTTTTACTGTTGATGTTGTTCATGAAGCTTTAACCAAGTTAGATCCTAAGAAACCGGCTGGCCCGGACAACGTAGAACCTTTCTTTTTAAAGATAGCTGCAGATTTTATTGCTCCACCTCTCACTACTCTTTTTAACCTCTGCCTCAGCACGAACACAATTCCAAAAGTATGGAAGTCAGCGTATGTCCTGCCTTTGCTAAAAGGAGGGGAGGCCACCTTATTAAATAACTATAGACCCATCTCTAAGTGGTCAGTTCTGGCGAAGGTTCTTGAACGCCTAGTGAGTGAACAGGTAAAGGTGTTTTTATGTAACAATGACATCCTGTCTAAACATCAGTCAGTCTTCAGAAAGCAACACAGCACCATCACTGCCACAATGAAAGTGCTGAATGATGTGGAGAGTATCTTAGATAATAAGCAGAGTTGTGCAGCTCTATTTATTGACCTGTCCAAAGCGTTTGATACCGTCGATCATCTTAAAGCAGAGGCTACTCAGTATAGGCATGTCCAGCCATGCAGTGGGTGGTTTGTGAACTACCTCTCTGAAAGGTCCCAATGTGTTCACTTTGATGGGCTGTCTTCTGAGTGGTTAAACATTGCTAATGGTGTTCCTCAAGGTTCTGTTTCAGATCCACTTTTATTCTCCATCTACATCAACAGTTTAGGTGAAAATGTGGATGAAGCTACTTTACATTTGTATGTGGATGATACCGTGATGTCCTGTGCAGGTCCCTCCATTCAGGAGGCTGGTGTTAAATTACAGGCTGTTTTTAACATTATTCAGACTCAGCTCTCTGAACTAAAGCTTCTTTTAAATGTGGATAAAACCAAGGTAATGCTCTTTTCTAAAGCTAAAAAGACACCAGAGCCTGTTTTAGATATTGTTACTACGCAAGTAATAAAACTTGAAGTGGTTACCTGTTACAAATACCTTGGTATCTGGCTTGATGATTGTCTCTCTTTTAAACTTCATGTCAATAACCTGCTTAAAAAGCTGAGGGTTAGACTAGGTTTCTTCTACAGGAACAAGTCCTGTTTCTCGCTTGAGGCCAGGAAAAGGCTCTGTGACCTTTTGACCTGTGCTGGACTCTGGTGATCTGTTGTATATGAATGCACCTGCCTATTGCCTGGTCAAGTTAGATGCTGCGTATCACAGTAAGATTTGTGACAAACTGTAAAGCATTAACCCATCACTGTACCCTGTATGCAAGGGCTGGTTTGCTTTCACTAACTGTACGGAGGCTCAGTCACTGGTACATTTTTATAAACAAAGCCATGTTAGGGAACCTTCCATCTTATATCTGCTCCCTGATCTCACGGAGAATTGTAATTGGCTCCTGCCTGAGATCGCATGCTGTGGTTTTATTAAATGTGCCAACTGCTAGGACTGTCTTAGGGAAGACAGCTGTTAGATGCGCAGCTCCTCTGTCTTGGAATAGTCTGCAAATTAAATGGAAACTGAACAATCTGGTGCCACTAAATGTTTTTAAAGCTCAGTTGGATGCTAGTCAATCGGAAGCTGTTGGTACCTGTTCATGTGGATAATTATGTAAATGATGCTGTATGATGTCCTTTTGTTGTTCTATTTATGTTTTTATGTTTTATGTGGAACTACTTGAGCAGGTCTCCCTTGAAAAAGAGATCAATGATCTCAATGGGATTTATCTGGGTAAATAAAGGCTTGAAATGAAATGAACCCCAGCACGTGCACTCCGCTCTGCATCAGCCAAACGACTCGCTGCACCCTCGCTGCCAAGGGGACCCAAGTTCCCATCAGCAGAAACACGTGGGTTTGCTATCCTGGCTCCAAAATGGTGGAATGAGCTCCCATTGACATCAGGAGAGCAGAAAGCTTACACACCTTCCAGACTGAAAACTCATCTCTTTCGACTCCACTTCGAGCAATAGAACTATTAACAAAGCACTTATATACTAATAAAGGACTGGCTTATCTAAAGCCAGTTGAGGAGCACTTGAAATGTTTTTGCTCTATGAAACCTGATGTCCTTTATGATTCTGTTTTCTTCAAGTTTGTGTCTTCCTGGTCGAACGCACTTATTGTGAGTCGCTTTGGATAAAAGCCTCAGCTAAATGTGATGTAATGTAATGTGATGTAATGTGATGTACTCCAGCAGAGTCCTGCACGGGTCTGATTTTCAAGACCCGCTCCCGCGACTTGCAATACCGAACCCGCCCCCCGCACATATTGCCAATTGGTTCCGCAACCCGACCCGAACCCGCATATATGAGCAGTGAAAACATGCAATTATTAACACACGCAGGTGCATATTTGTCTCAGAGAGCGTGGGGTGTTGGTTCTTTGCTCCATCTAGGAACCAAAAGCCTCCAGACGTTGGGTTTCGCTCTTGAGGGAGTGTTACTGAAAATGCTGTATTCTCCGTAGAGCTTCAGCTCAGCAGCAGACTGACGCGCTGCAGAGGCTATGACCGCGGGGGAGAGGTCTGAGGATTTAAACATTAAACTATTATTATTTTAATATATTTATTATGCAACACCCGCGACCCGCATCTTCTTTGTTTTACCCAGAACCGAACCCGGATTTTTTTTTTTTAAATACAACCCGTGAATCACTTTTTTTGAGGGTCACCCGATGCAGGACTCTGTACTACATGTACTGCTCTCCCACACAATCATCACAAGCACACACATTCATCAATCTGTGTGTGTGTGCATGTGTCTGTGTGCGTATGTGTGCGTGTGTGTGTGTGTGTGTAATGTGTGTGTGTGTGTGTGTGTGTGTGTGTGTGTGTGTGTGTGTGTGTGTGTGTGTGTGTGTGTGTGTGTGTGTGTGTGTGTGTGTGTGTGTGTGTGTGTGTGTGTGTGTGTGTGTGTGTGTGTGTCGCCAGCAGAGGTCGCTGTACCTGAAGCTTATATTGGAACCCATTCCCCAAACACAGGCTACGGAGCTCCGTCCCTCATCACCCTTTCTCCCCCGTTTCTCCCCCGTCTCTCTCCCCTCTCCCCCCTCCCTCTCTCCCCTCTCCCCCCTCCCTCTCTCTCTCCCTCCCCCCCCTCTCACCAGCACGGTGAGGCAGTCGCTGCTCACGGAGGGCAGACCCCAGGCTCCTTCCCAGCAGAACAGCTCGTCGGGCGCCGCCATGTTTCCGCGGGAGAATGACCTTCACTCCGGAAGAGAAGCGACTCTTCTTCTGCCCGGAACACAGGTGCTTTCCCGCCCCCTGCTGGACTGGAGGGAGGCAGGAGAACAACACAAACAACACGAAACAACACAAACTAACTAACAAACAACACAAACAACCAACACGAAACAACACTAACAAACAACACGAAACAACACTAACAAACAACACAAACAACACAAAGTCCTCTCTATCATTACAAAACATTCTCTGCTATATAACGTGCAATATTAATAATAATGTTTTTTTTGCACACTTCTGTATATTTAACATGCTCATATCTAATACTGCTGATCTCTCTATCTATCTCTCTCTCTATCTATCTATCTCTCTCTCTCTCTCTATCTATCTCTCTCTCTCTCTATCTATCTCTCTATCTATCTTATCAGTGCTCCGCCTACATTAATACTGTTAGGGAAATAATTGTCCTCGACTCCTAGATATGACGTGCATGACCAACCCTGACGTCTGTTATCTCCTTTAAGGACATAGGCTGCTTCAGCCATAATGTTGTTGTTCCCATTCGATGACCGGGCCACCCTCGGTCACAGATGGTCTATTGTTGTGGGTACACTGGGACACTTCCTTCTCTGTGTTTGTGGACTCCAAGGTGTGAAATCTTCGAGGCCATAAGTGTCAGACGCAAGTAACTCAGTGTTCCCAACTGTTTAGGCTATCTTCTCAAATATGTTGATTACTCTCTGTGAAACCAGTTAAATGGCTAACGAGAGAGAGGCGCTCCAGAATTGACGTGGCAACCCTACCGTGAAGTCAGAACCTCTGGCTCTTGGACTTGTGATGTGAATTCTCCGGCCGAAGCTCCAAATAAACCATCAGTGTTTGACATCAAAGCTCCTGCTCTTCCCGTGTCTCCTTCATGACTCCGTGACTCCCACTGCAAGTTTCCCTTACATACTACATTGCTTCAGAGTAGACATGGAGATGAGCAACTGAAGTCCTCCTCCAACAGAGCAACATGAATATATATCATAGAACTAATACAACAGATCAAATAGTGAAGAGAATGTTTTGAAATGTAAATACAAATAAAATAGAAGTAGTGCAAGATGTGTCTACAAGTAGATGGAATCTGATATATAGATCATTAGCAAGATGCAACAGATGCATGTTATGGATGTTCTTCACAGAGCTCAGGTGGTTAACAGTCTGATTGTGGAGTGAACCTGTCTCTGAGTCTGGGGGTTTATTCCTCATGCTTTTCAAGATTCAATCTACACACAACTATATCACAGTGCCAGCTTTAGCAGACGAAGCAACCTCAAAATAAATGCAGTGAGAGTGGAGGATGTGAGCTTCCTCTTTTCTAACAATCGTTGGTCAAGCTGTCGGTTTATTTCTGTCTTCTTTCAAAACTCAGTGACTCAACTTCTTCAAAAGAGTTCACTGTGACTGGAGCAGGGGGTCCAACTCTATTTCACCACGCTCCACATCAGCATTATGGCTGCATTCAAAGGGCCGGTTGTGACTTTAGACTATATCAAAATACATTAATAAATATATCAAATAATGTGTTATTCTGCCGAATTGATGCAAAGTCAGGTTGGAACACTTTTGACATTGTGTATGTTTTTTTTCCAAAACTTTGTCCATATATATTTTGTACCATCTAATTGACACATATCTAGTAAAAGAACCGTACATTTTGATATCGTATTTTCAGACTGTATTGGAATGTTCTTCCTCTACCAAAAATGGTCAGTACCAAAACATAGTACATGTACTGTAGTCAAAAAGTATGAACCTGTTAAGATTGTTTTACCTTCCCTTCTCTAAATAGTATTTTAACAAATATTTCTTGAGGGTTTTCACAATGAAATCAATGCAATTTCATTTGTAATCAAATTTCAAAGTTCAATTTTCTACAATTGATAAAAATCTCTTTGTAAAATGCATAATACTGATCATATTGACTCCAGAGTTGATGATTGTTGAAATTGAACATTAAACCAATCAGTATCACATCATTTTAGTTGATAACTCAATATACTTATGTTTTTACAAAACATCCAGTGTGTCGGTAGTGACCACAGTATTTAGTTCTCCAGGTTGTTTCATATTCCCTCGACCTTATTGCTTGATCTGAACTCATAGCATGCCTTATGTTGAAGTGTGAATGTTTGAAGCTACTGACCCAGAATCAGCACTTTAGTAACAGGCTGGAAGAGAGGGGGATGAGGCTAGAATGATCTGTTTGGTATTGTGAGCAAAACACTTCAGAGACATGTTTTTTATATATCTGAGACCTATAATATATGCCTACAAATAGTATAATAAGAGACCTTTAAAGTAACACACTGATTTTCAGACTTTAAAACACGTTTATTTCAAAACTATGGGATTTACCTGCTTACCATTCCATTTTCTCACTACCGAAACCATCATGTCAATTACCGAAACGTAACCATAGTAGTGACTGTTTCCGTAGTGACTGTTTCCATAGTGACTGTTACCGTAGTGACTGTTTCGGTAGTGACTGTTTCCGTAGTGACTGTTTCGGTAGTGATTGTTTCCGTAGTGACTGTTTCCGTAGTGAATGTTTCCGTAGTGACTGTTACCGTAGTGACTGTTTCCGTAGTGACTGTTTCTGTAGTGACTGTTTCCGTAGTGACTGTTCCCGTAGTGACTGTTTCCGTAGTGACTGTTTTCGTAGTGACTGTTTTCGTAGTGACTGTTCGGTAGTGACTGTTTCGGTAGTGATTGTTTCCGTAGTGACTGTTTCCGTAGTGACTGTTTCCGTAGTGACTGTTTTCGTAGTGACTGTTTCGGTAGTGATTGTTTCCGTAGTGACTGTTTCCGTAGTGACTGTTTCCGTAGTGACTATTTCCGTAGTGACGATTCTAGCTAAAATTGAGCATAACTAAAGAATGCTAGCAACTACATGGCTAGCATTCACGTCTTTGAAGAGGTTTACACATAAAAACCTAATACTTTGCATAAAACTCAGAAAAAGTTTACTTAATTGAAGATAATGTTCGGTAGTGACCATTCTTAAGGTTACACGCCGATTTTCAGATTTTGGAACAGATTTATATCAAAAGTATGGGATATAGCTACTGGCCATTCAGCCATGCAGGGTCACTGCCTAGTCAGAAGTGCAGGGGTGTGGCTAAAAACTAAAACCCCTAAGACCCCGTGTGTTTCGGTAGTGACATGAAAACTGGGGACATGATTTTTTGAGTATAGTTTTTTTATTAAAAAATTAAACCCACAATAAATCTAAATATTCCAACTTCTGTTTGAATGTAATCATAAAGATCTTCTAAATACACCATTCAACAAAATAAAATGTTTTAAGTGTTATAGAACATGAAATGTAGATGTCAGGGTTGGGGACAGCTACTTCCCAATAGAAAGTACTATAAATGATGTTGTTATCACTATATCATTGAATGCCTTATGTTTAAATAGACCTTAACATGTTCTTAGTAAATATCTATGTCTGAATACTTCATTGTTTTGTTAAATCGTTTTTTTTGTTGTGGGACCGTGCTTTGCATCAATTCGGTAGAATGCCCCATAGATGACATGATTGCCTCTGCATTGGATTATTATGGGAGAGGGTAATAACTTCATAATTAACTACGTCTGAAAGCAGAAGTGGGAGAATAATTGCAAGACTCTTCAGTGCACATTTCACAAAATGATTGAAAAATAAAAGCCAAATTCTGTAAAAAAACAAAACAAACAAGTGACATTTTGAAGAAAAAAAGTCAAATTCTGAGAAAAAAGTCAAATGAGAGATGCATTGTGGGACATGTAGTTTATGGGCAACGTGCTTCTGTAAAGCGGCATGTAACCGTATAATAAACATATTATATTCTTTGTGAGATCTTGAGGGGCCACAGGAAGTGAGGTCACGGGCCGGACTTGGCCCCCGGGCCTTGAGTTTGACCCCCCTGCTCTAGAGCCACTGTTTCAGATTCACTTCATCTGTCCTCTGTCTCTCTCCAGGGAAGGGATTGGATCTCATCTTTCATTTCTTTACTAAAGAATACGTTTATAAATAACACATATTCATATAAACAAGTTAAAATGTGCACTTTGTACAACAATCTATATAAATACATATATTAGAATAAGTATATTACAATATATACACTACAGTTGAATTAGCACAGTTACGTTATTATTGTTGTTATTATTGGTGGTATTTTATTATTATTTTCTTTAAATTCATCTCGTATTATCTTTTGGGTTCCTGTTTGTTATCATTGGAAATTAAAACAGAAAATCCCAAATATATTATTTAAAATGTTACAAATCTTTATTTACATAAAACAACACACACATTAAAACACATTAAAACACATTAAAACATTAAAACACATTAAAACACATTAAAACATTAAAACACATTAAAACACATTAAAACACATTAAAACATTAAAACACATTAAAACACATTAAAACATTAAAACACAATAAAAGCATATTACATGTAGAAGCAAACACTGAGAGGTAGACAAATGCAAAAGCAGGTCAATACATTCATAATACCTAAAAACAAAAGACAGAATAATAACTTTAAACTTTATTTTTACACCATTCTGTAACATTAAACAAGATGTTACTTGTTAGACGCTTTTATCCAAAGCGACTCACATGCTCACAACGACATGCTGACTGCAGTGGGGTTTGAACCTGGGACCCCCTGATTTGAAGTCCTGCAAAATACCCACTGGGCCACAGCCTTCCTGTGAATGTATTATAATTATCCATGTAATAAACTACAAGTCCCAGAGAGCATTGCTGTAGGAATCGTCCAATCAGAGAGCTCTTCGTTGTTTGGGTAGAACAATATTTTTAAAACAGTTTTTCATCTATAATGCTGTGATATTCGTCTATAATGGACTCCGTGGATTCAGCGCTTGCCTGCCACTGAGCTGTAGATGGTGGCGTCCTCCGCTGCTCTATAAATAATGAATAAACAGAGTCATTAGCTATCACAATACAAAAAAACACAAATCCTCTCAATGTGTAAGTGTGTGAGAGTGTAGCTTTTTCCTTTATAGCCCAACATTAGCCACCTTTAGCTTAGCGGTGGTGACGTGAAGTCATGTGACCGTGCTGTAGTTCCTTTATAGCCCAACATTAGCCTCCTTTAGCTTAGCGGTGGTGATGTGAAGTCATGTGACCGTGCTGTAGTTCCTTTATAGCCCAACATTAGCCACCTTTAGCTTAGCGGTGGTGACGTGAAGTCATGTGACCGTGCTGTAGTTCCTTTATAGCCCAACATTAGCCACCTTTAGCTTAGCAGTGGTGATGTGAAGTCATGTGACCGTGCTGTAGTTCCTTTATAGCCCAACATTAGCCTCCTTTAGCTTAGCGGTGGTGACGTGAAGTAATGTGACCGTGCTGTAGTTCCTTTATAGCCCAACATTAGCCACCTTTAGCTTAGCGGTGGTGATGTGAAGTCATGTGACCGTGCTGTAGTTCCTTTATAGCCCAACATTAGCCTCCTTTAGCTTAGCGGTGGTGACGTGAAGTCATGTGACCGTGCTGTAGTTCCTTTATAGCCCAACATTAGCCTCCTTTAGCTTAGCGGTGGTGACGTGAAGTCATGTGACCGTGCTGTAGTTCCTTTATAGCCCAACATTATCCACCTTTAGCTTAGCGTTGGTGACGTGAAGTCATGTGACCGTGCTGTAGTTCCTTTATAGCTCAACATTAGCCTCCTTTAGCTTAGCGGTGGTGACGTGAAGTCATGTGACCGTGCTGTAGTTCCTTGATAGCCCAACATTAGCCTCCTTTAGCTTAGCGGTGGTGATGTGAAGTCATGTGACCGTGCTGTAGTTCCTTTATAGCCCAACATTAGCCACCTTTAGCTTAGCGGTGGTGACGTGAAGTCATGTGACCGTGCTGTAGTTCCTTTATAGCCCAACATTAGCCACCTTTAGCTTAGCAGTGGTGATGTGAAGTCATGTGACCGTGCTGTAGTTCCTTTATAGCCCAACATTAGCCTCCTTTAGCTTAGCGGTGGTGACGTGAAGTCATGTGACCGTGCTGTAGTTCCTTTATAGCCCAACATTAGCCTCCTTTAGCTTAGCGGTGGTGACGTGAAGTCATGTGACCGTGCTGTAGTTCCTTTATAGCCCAACATTAGCCTACCTTTAGCTTAGCGGTGGTGACGTGAAGTCATGTGACCGTGCTGTAGTTCCTTTATAGCCCAACATTAGCCTCCTTTAGCTTAGCGGTGGTGACGTGAAGTCATGTGACCGTGCTGTAGTTCCTTTATAGCCCAACATTAGCCTCCTTTAGCTTAGCGGTGGTGACGTGAAGTAATGTGACCGTGCTGTAGTTCCTTTGTAGCCCAACATTAGCCTCCTTTAGCTTAGCGGTGGTGACGTGAAGTCGTGTGACCGTGCTGTAGTTCCTTTATAGCCCAACATTAGCCTCCTTTAGCTTAGCGGTGGTGACATGAAGTCATGTGACCGTGCTGTAGTTCCTTTATAGCCCAACATTAGCCTCCTTTAGCTTAGCGGTGGTGACGTGAAGTCATGTGACCGTGCTGTAGTTCCTTTATAGCCAACATTAGCCTCCTTTAGCTTAGCGGTGGTGACGTGAAGTCATGTGACCGTGCTGTAGTTCCTTTATAGCCCAACATTAGCCTCCTTTAGCTTAGCGGTGGTGACGTGAAGTCATGTGACCGTGCTGTAGTTCCTTTATAGCCCAACATTAGCCTCCTTTAGCTTAGCGGTGGTGACGTGAAGTCATGTGACCGTGCTGTAGTTCCTTTATAGCCCAACATTAGCCTCCTTTAGCTTAGCGGTGGTGACGTGAAGTCATGTGACCGTGCTGTAGTTCCTTTATAGCCCAACATTAGCCTACCTTTAGCTTAGCGGTGGTGACTGTGAAGTCATGTGACCGTGCTGTAGTTCCTTTATAGCCCAACATTAGCCTCCTTTAGCTTAGCGGTGGTGACGTGAAGTCATGTGACCGTGCTGTAGTTCCTTTATAGCCCAACATTAGCCTCCTTTAGCTTAGCGGTGGTGACGTGAAGTCATGTGGACCGTGCTGTAGTTCCTTTATAGCCCAACATTAGCCTCCTTTAGCTTAGCGGTGGTGACGTGAAGTCATGTGACCGTGCTGTAGTTCCTTTATAGCCCAACATTAGCCACCTTTAGCTTAGCGGTGGTGACTGTGAAGTCATGTGACCGTGCTGTAGTTCCTTTATAGCCCAACATTAGCCTCCTTTAGCTTAGCGGTGGTGACGTGAAGTCATGTGACCGTGCTGTAGTTCCTTTATAGCCCAACATTAGCCTCCTTTAGCTTAGCGGTGGTGACGTGAAGTCATGTGACCGTGCTGTAGTTCCGTTATAGCCCAACATTAGCCTCCTTTAGCTTAGCGGTGGTGACGTGAAGTCATGTGACCGTGCTGTAGTTCCTTTATAGCCCAACATTAGCCTCCTTTAGCTTAGCGGTGGTGACGTGAAGTCATGTGACCGTGCTGTAGTTCCTTTATAGCCCAACATTAGCCTCCTTTAGCTTAGGCGGTGGTGACGTGAAGTCATGTGACCGTGCTGTAGTTCCTTTATAGCCCAACATTAGCCTCCTTTAGCTTAGCGGTGGTGACGTGAAGTCATGTGACCGTGCTGTAGTTCCTTTATAGCCCAACATTAGCCTCCTTTAGCTTAGCGGTGGTGACGTGAAGTCATGTGACCGTGCTGTAGTTCCTTTATAGCCCAACATTAGCCTCCTTTAGCTTAGCGGTGGTGATGTGAAGTCATGTGACCGTGCTGTAGTTCCTTTATAGCCCAACATTAGCCTCCTTTAGCTTAGCGGTGGTGACGTGAAGTCATGTGACCGTGCTGTAGTTCCTTTATAGCCCAACATTAGCCTCCTTTAGCTTAGCGGTGGTGACGTGAAGTCATGTGACCGTGCTGTAGTTCCTTTATAGCCCAACATTAGCCATCCTTTAGCTTAGCGGTGGTGACGTGAAGTCATGTGACCGTGCTGTAGTTCCTTTATAGCCCAACATTAGCCTCCTTTAGCTTAGGCGGTGGTGACGTGAAGTCATGTGACCGTGCTGTAGTTTCCTTGATAGCCCAACATTAGCCTCCTTTAGCTTAGCGGTGGTGACGTGAAGTCATGTGACCGTGCTGTAGTTCCTTTATAGCCCAACATTAGCCTCCTTTAGCTTAGCGGTGGTGACGTGAAGTCATGTGACCGTGCTGTAGTTCCTTTATAGCCCAACATTAGCCTCCTTTAGCTTAGCGGTGGTGACGTGAAGTCATGTGACCGTGCTGTAGTTCCTTTATAGCCCAACATTAGCCTCCTTTAGCTTAGCGGTGGTGACGTGTGAAGTCATGTGACCGTGCTGTAGTTCCTTTATAGCCCAACATTAGCCATCCTTTAGCTTAGCGGTGGTGACGTGAAGTCATGTGACCGTGCTGTAGTTCCTTTATAGCCCAACATTAGCCTCCTTTAGCTTAGCGGTGGTGACTGTGAAGTCATGTGACCGTGCTGTAGTTCCTTTATAGCCCAAATTAGCCTCCTTTAGCTTAGCGGTGGTGACGTGAAGTCATGTGGACCGTGCTGTAGTTCCTTTATAGCCCAACATTAGCCTCCTTTAGCTTAGCGGTGGTGACGTGAAGTCATGTGACCGTACTGTAGTTTCCTTTATAGCCCAACATTAGCCTCCTTTAGCTTAGCGGTGGTGACGTGAAGTCATGTGACCGTACTGTAGTTCCTTATAGCCCAACATTAGCCTCCTTTAGCTTAGCGGTGGTGACGTGAAGTCATGTGACCGTGCTGTAGTTCCTTTATAGCCCAACATTAGCCTCCTTTAGCTTAGCGGTGGTGACGTGAAGTCATGTGACCGTGCTGTAGTTCCTTTATAGCCCAACATTAGCCTCCTTTAGCTTAGCGGTGGTGACGTGAAGTCATGTGACCGTGCTGTAGTTCCTTTATAGCCCAACATTAGCCTCCTTTAGCTTAGCGGTGGTGATGTGAAGTCATGTGACCGTGCTGTAGTTCCTTTATAGCCCACATTAGCCCTTTAGCTTAGCGGTGGTGACGTGAAGTCATGTGACCGTGCTGTAGTTCCTTTATAGCCAACATTAGCCACCTTTAGCTTAGCGGTGGTGACGTGAAGTCATGTGACCGTGCTGTAGTTCCTTATAGCTCAACATTAGCCACCTTTAGCTTAGCGGTGGTGACGTGAAGTCATGTGACCGTGCTGTAGTTCCTTGATAGCCAACATTAGCCTCCTTTAGCTTAGCGGTGGTGACGTGAAGTCATGTGACCGTGCTGTAGTTCCTTTATAGCCAACATTAGCCTCCTTTAGCTTAGCGGTGGTGACGTGAAGTCATGTGACCGTGCTGTAGTTCCTTTATAGCCCAACATTAGCCACCTTTAGCTTAGCGGTGGTGATGTGAAGTCATGTGACCGTGCTGTAGTTCCTTTATAGCCCAACATTAGCCACCTTTAGCTTAGCGGTGGTGACGTGAAGTCATGTGACCGTGCTGTAGTTCCTTTATAGCCCAACATTAGCCTCCTTTAGCTTAGCGGTGGTGACGTGAAGTCATGTGACCGTGCTGTAGTTCCTTTATAGCCCAACATTAGCCTCCTTTAGCTTAGCGGTGGTGACGTGAAGTCATGTGACCGTGCTGTAGTTCCTTTATAGCCCAACATTAGCCTCCTTTAGCTTAGCGGTGGTGACGTGAAGTCATGTGACCGTGCTGTAGTTCCTTTATAGCCCAACATTAGCCTCCTTTAGCTTAGCGGTGGTGACGTGAAGTAATGTGACCGTGCTGTAGTTCCTTTAGCCCAACATTAGCCTCCTTTAGCTTAGCGGTGGTGACGTGAAGTCATGTGACCGTGCTGTAGTTCCTTTATAGCCCAACATTAGCCTCCTTTAGCTTAGCGGTGGTGACGTGAAGTCATGTGACCGTGCTGTAGTTCCTTTATAGCCCAACATTAGCCTCCTTTAGCTTAGCGGTGGTGACTGAAGTCATGTGACCGTGCTGTAGTTCCTTTATAGCCCAACATTAGCCTCCTTTAGCTTAGCGGTGGTGACGTGAAGTCATGTGACCGTGCTGTAGTTCCTTTATAGCCCAACATTAGCCTCCTTTAGCTTAGCGGTGGTGACTGAAGTCATGTGACCGTGCTGTAGTTCCTTTATAGCCCAACATTAGCCTCCTTTAGCTTAGCGGTGGTGACGTGAAGTCATGTGACCGTGCTGTAGTTCTTTATAGCCCAACATTAGCCTCCTTTAGCTTAGCGGTGGTGACGTGAAGTCATGTGACCGTGCTGTAGTTCCTTTATAGCCCAACATTAGCCTCCTTTAGCTTAGCGGTGGTGACGTGAAGTCATGTGACCGTGCTGTAGTTCCTTTATAGCCCAACATTAGCCTCCTTTAGCTTAGCGGTGGTGACGTGAAGTCATGTGACCGTGCTGTAGTTCCTTTATAGCCCAACATTAGCCTCCTTTAGCTTAGCGGTGGTGACGTGAAGTCATGTGACCGTGCTGTAGTTCCTTTATAGCCCAACATTAGCCTCCTTTAGCTTAGCGGTGGTGAAGTCATGTGACCGTGCTGTAGTTCTTTATAGCCCAACATTAGCCTCCTTTAGCTTAGCGGTGGTGAAGTCATGTGACCGTGCTTTAGTTCTTTATAGCCCAACATTAGCCTCCTTTAGCTTAGCGGTGGTGACGTGAAGTCATGTGACCGTGCTGTAGTTCCTTTATAGCCCAACATTAGCCTCCTTTAGCTTAGCGGTGGTGACGTGAAGTCATGTGACCGTGCTGTAGTTCCTTTATAGCCCAACATTAGCCTCCTTTAGCTTAGCGGTGGTGACGTGAAGTCATGTGACCGTGCTGTAGTTCCTTTATAGCCCAACATTAGCCTCCTTTAGCTTAGCGGTGGTGACGTGAAGTCATGTGACCGTGCTGTAGTTCCTTTATAGCCCAACATTAGCCTCCTTTAGCTTAGCGGTGGTGACGTGAAGTCATGTGACCGTGCTGTAGTTCCTTTATAGCCCAACATTAGCCTCCTTTAGCTTAGCGGTGGTGACGTGAAGTCATGTGACCGTGCTGTAGTTCCTTTATAGCCCAACATTAGCCTCCTTTAGCTTAGCGGTGGTGACGTGAAGTCATGTGACCGTGCTGTAGTTCCTTTATAGCCCAACATTAGCCTCCTTTAGCTTAGCGGTGGTGACGTGAAGTCATGTGACCGTGCTGTAGTTCCTTTATAGCCCAACATTAGCCTCCTTTAGCTTAGCGGTGGTG
Organism: Pogonophryne albipinna; assembly: GCA_028583405.1. Taxonomy (NCBI): domain Eukaryota; kingdom Metazoa; phylum Chordata; class Actinopteri; order Perciformes; family Artedidraconidae; genus Pogonophryne; species Pogonophryne albipinna. The sequence goes on from CM053258.1 coordinate 397,661, forward strand.
ACGTGAAGTCATGTGACCGTGCTGTAGTTCCTTTATAGCCCAACATTAGCCTCCTTTAGCTTAGCGGTGGTGACGTGAAGTCATGTGACCGTGCTGTAGTTCCTTTATAGCCCAACATTAGCCTCCTTTAGCTTAGCGGTGGTGACGTGAAGTCATGTGACCGTGCTGTAGTTCCTTTATAGCCCAACATTAGCCTCCTTTAGCTTAGCGGTGGTGACGTGAAGTCATGTGACCGTGCTGTAGTTCCTTTATAGCCCAACATTAGCCTCCTTTAGCTTAGCGGTGGTGACGTGAAGTCATGTGACCGTGCTGTAGTTCCTTTATAGCCCAACATTAGCCTCCTTTAGCTTAGCGGTGGTGACGTGAAGTCATGTGACCGTGCTGTAGTTCCTTTATAGCCCAACATTAGCCTCCTTTAGCTTAGCGGTGGTGACGTGAAGTCATGTGACCGTGCTGTAGTTCCTTTATAGCCCAACATTAGCCTCCTTTAGCTTAGCTGGTGAGCGGTGGGTGACGTGAAGTCATGTGACCGTGCTGTAGTTCCTTTATAGCCCAACATTAGCCTCCTTTAGCTTAGCGGTGGTGACGTGAAGTCATGTGACCGTGCTGTAGTTCCTTTATAGCCCAACATTAGCCTCCTTTAGCTTAGCGGTGGTGAAGTCATGTGACCGTGCTGTAGTTCCTTTATAGCCCAACATTAGCCTCCTTTAGCTTAGCGGTGGTGAAGTCATGTGACCGTGCTGTAGTTCCTTTATAGCCCAACATTAGCCTCCTTTAGCTTAGCGGTGGTGACGTGAAGTCATGTGACCGTGCTGTAGTTCCTTTATAGCCCAACATTAGCCTCCTTTAGCTTAGCGGTGGTGACGTGAAGTCATGTGACCGTGCTGTAGTTCCTTTATAGCCCAACATTAGCCTCCTTTAGCTTAGCGGTGGTGACGTAAGTCATGTGACCGTGCTGTAGTTCCTTTATAGCCCAACATTAGCCTCCTTTAGCTTAGCGGTGGTGACGTGAAGTCATGTGACCGTGCTGTAGTTCCTTTATAGCCCAACATTAGCCTCCTTTAGCTTAGCGGTGGTGACGTGAAGTCATGTGACCGTGCTGTAGTTCCTTTATAGCCCAACATTAGCCTCCTTTAGCTTAGCGGTGGTGACGTGAAGTCATGTGACCGTGCTGTAGTTCCTTTATAGCCCAACATTAGCCTCCTTTAGCTTAGCGGTGGTGACGTGAAGTCATGTGACCGTGCTGTAGTTCCTTTATAGCCCAACATTAGCCTCCTTTAGCTTAGCGGTGGTGACGTGAAGTCATGTGACCGTGCTGTAGTTCCTTTATAGCCCAACATTAGCCTCCTTTAGCTTAGCGGTGGTGACGTGAAGTCATGTGACCGTGCTGTAGTTCCTTTATAGCCCAACATTAGCCTCCTTAGTTAGCTTAGCGGTGGTGACGTGAAGTCATGTGACCGTGCTGTAGTTCCTTTATAGCCCAACATTAGCCTCCTTTAGCTTAGCGGTGGTGACGTGAAGTCATGTGACCGTGCTGTAGTTCCTTTGTAGCCCAACATTAGCCTCCTTTAGCTTAGCGGTAGTGAAGTCATGTGACCGTGCTGTAGTTCCTTTATAGCCCAACATTAGCCTCCTTTAGCTTAGCGGTGGTGAAGTCATGTGACCGTGCTGTAGTTCCTTTATAGCCCAACATTAGCCACCTTTAGCTTAGCGGTGGTGACGTGAAGTCATGTGACCGTGCTGTAGTTCCTTATAGCCCAACATTAGCCACCTTTAGCTTAGCGGTGGTGACGTGAAGTCATGTGACCGTGCTGTAGTTCCTTTATAGCCCAACATTAGCCTCCTTTAGCTTAGCGGTGGTGACGTGAAGTCATGTGACCGTGCTGTAGTTCCTTTATAGCCAACATTAGCCTCCTTTAGCTTAGCGGTGGTGACGTGAAGTCATGTGACCGTGCTGTAGTTCCTTTATAGCCCAACATTAGCCTCCTTTAGCTTAGCGGTGGTGACGTGAAGTCATGTGACCGTGCTGTAGTTCCTTTATAGCCCAACATTAGCCTCCTTTAGCTTAGCGGTGGTGACGTGAAGTCATGTGACCGTGCTGTAGTTCCTTTATAGCCCAACATTAGCCTCCTTTAGCTTAGCGGTGGTGACGTGAAGTCATGTGACCGTGCTGTAGTTCCTTTATAGCCCAACATTAGCCTCCTTTAGCTTAGCGGTGGTGACGTGAAGTCATGTGACCGTGCTGTAGTTCCTTTATAGCCCAACATTAGCCTCCTTTAGCTTAGGTGGTGACGTGAAGTCATGTGACCGTGCTGTAGTTCCTTTATAGCCCAACATTAGCCTCCTTTAGCTTAGCGGTGACGTGAAGTCATGTGACCGTGCTGTAGTTCCTTTATAGCCCAACATTAGCCTCCTTTAGCTTAGCGGGTGGTGACGTGAAGTCATGTGACCGTGCTGTAGTTCCTTTATAGCCCAACATTAGCCTCCTTTAGCTTAGCGTGGTGAGCGGTGGTGACGTGAAGTCATGTGACCGTGCTGTAGTTCCTTTATAGCCCAACATTAGCCTCCTTTAGCTTAGCGGTGGTGACGTGAAGTCATGTGACCGTGCTGTAGTTCCTTTATAGCCCAACATTAGCCTCCTTTAGCTTAGCGGTGGTGAAGTCATGTGACCGTGCTGTAGTTCCTTTATAGCCCAACATTAGCCTCCTTTAGCTTAGCGGTGGTGAAGTCATGTGACCGTGCTGTAGTTCCTTTATAGCCCAACATTAGCCTCCTTTAGCTTAGCGGTGGTGACGTGAAGTCATGTGACCGTGCTGTAGTTCCTTTATAGCCCAACATTAGCCTCCTTTAGCTTAGCGGTGGTGACGTGAAGTCATGTGACCGTGCTGTAGTTCCTTTATAGCCCAACATTAGCCTCCTTTAGCTTAGCGGTGGTGACGTGAAGTCATGTGACCGTGCTGTAGTTCCTTTATAGCCCAACATTAGCCTCCTTTAGCTTAGCGGTGGTGACGTGAAGTCATGTGACCGTGCTGTAGTTCCTTTATAGCCCAACATTAGCCTCCTTTAGCTTAGCGGTGGTGACGTGAAGTCATGTGACCGTGCTGTAGTTCCTTTATAGCCCAACATTAGCCACCTTTAGCTTAGCGGTGGTGACGTGAAGTCATGTGACCGTGCTATAGTTCCTTTATAGCCCAACATTAGTCTCCTTTAGCTTAGCGGTGGTGACGTGAAGTCATGTGACCGTGCTGTAGTTCTTTAAGCCCAACATTAGCCTCCTTTAGCTTAGCGGTGGTGACGTGAAGTCATGTGACCGTGCTGTAGTTCCTTTATAGCCCAACATTAGCCTCCTTTAGTAGCGGTGGTGACGTGAAGTCATGTGACCGTGCTGTAGTTTCCTTTATAGCCCAACATTAGCCTCCTTTAGCTTAGCGTGGTGACGCGGTGTGACGTGAAGTCATGTGACCGTGCTGTAGTTCCTTTATAGCCCAACATTAGCCACCTTTAGATTAGCGGTGGTGACGTGAAGTCATGTGACCGTGCTATAGTTCCTTTATAGCCCAACATTAGTCTCCTTTAGCTTAGCGGTGGTGACGTGAAGTCATGTGACCGTGCTGTAGTTCTTTATAGCCCAACATTAGCCTCCTTTAGCTTAGCGGTGGTGACGTGAAGTCATGTGACCGTGCTGTAGTTCCTTATAGCCCAACATTAGCCTCCTTTAGCTTAGCGGTGGTGACGTGAAGTCATGTGACCGTGCTGTAGTTCCTTTATAGCCCAACATTAGCCTCCTTTAGCTTAGCGGTGGTGACGCGGTGGTGACGTGAAGTCATGTGACCGTGCTGTAGTTCCTTATAGCCAACATTAGCCTCCTTTAGCTTAGCGGTGGTGACGTGAAGTCATGTGACCGTGCTGTAGTCCTTTGTAGCCCAACATTAGCCTCCTTTAGCTTAGCGTAGTGAAGTCATGTGACCGTGCTGTAGTTCCTTTATAGCCCAACATTAGCCTCCTTTAGCTTAGCGGTGGTGAAGTCATGTGACCGTGCTATAGTACCTTTATAGCCCAACATAGCCACCTTTAGCTTAGCGGTGGTGACGTGAGTCATGTGACCGTGCTGTAGTTCCTTTATAGCCCAACATTAGCCACCTTTAGCTTAGCGGTGGTGACGTGAAGTCATGTGACCGTGCTGTAGTTCCTTTATAGCCCAACATTAGCTCCTTTAGCTTAGCGGTGGTGACGTGAAGTCATGTGACCGTGCTGTAGTTCCTTTATAGCCCAACATTAGCCTCCTTAGCTTAGCGGTGGTGACCGTGAAGTCATGTGACCGTGCTGTAGTTCCTTTATAGCCCAACATTAGCTCCTTTTAGCTTAGCGGTGGTGACGTGAAGTCATGTGACCGTGCTGTAGTTCCTTTATAGCCCAACATTAGCCTCCTTTAGCTAGCGTGTGACGTGAAGTCATGTGACCGTGCTGTAGTTCCTTATAGCCCAACATTAGCCTCCTTTAGCTTAGCGGTGGTGAAGTCATGTGACCGTGCTGTAGTTCCTTTATAGCCCAACATTAGCCTATTTAGCTTAGCGGTGGTGACGTGAAGTCATGTGACCGTGCTGTAGTTCCTTTATAGCCCAACATTAGCCTCCTTTAGCTTAGCGGTGTGACGCGGTGGTGACGTGAAGTATGTGACCGTGCTGTAGTTCCTTTATAGCCCAACATTAGCCTCCTTTAGCTTAGCGGTGGTGACGTGAAGTCATGTGACCGTGCTGTAGTTCCTTTGTAGCCCAACATTAGCCTCCTTTAGCTTAGCGGTGGTGAAGTCATGTGACCGTGCTGTAGTTCCTTTATAGCCCAACATTAGCCTCCTTTAGCTTAGCGGTGGTGAAGTCATGTGACCGTGCTATAGTCCTTTATAGCCCAACAATTAGCCACCTTTAGCTTAGCGGTGGTGACGTGAAGTCATGTGACCGTGCTGTAGTTCCTTTATAGCCCAACATTAGCCTCCTTTAGCTTAGCGGTGGTGACGTGAAGTCATGTGACCGTGCTGTAGTTCCTTATAGCCCAACATTAGCCTCCTTTAGCTTAGCGGTGTGGTGACGTGAAGTCATGTGACCGTGCTGTAGTTCCTTTATACCCAACATTAGCCTCCTTTAGCTTAGCGGTGGTGACGTGAAGTCATGTGACCGTGCTGTCGTTCCTTTATAGCCCAACATTAGCCTCCTTTAGCTTAGCGGTGGTGACGTGAAGTCATGTGACCGTGCGTAGTTCCTTTATAGCCCAACATTAGCCACCTTTAGCTTAGCGTGGTGAGTGAAGTCATGTGACCGTGCTATAGTTCCTTTATAGCCCAACATTAGCCTCCTTTAGCTTAGAGGTGGTGACGTGAAGTCATGTGACCGTGCTGTAGTTCCTTTATAGCCCAACATTAGCCTCTTTAGCTTAGCGTGTGACGTGGTGAAGTCATGTGACCGTGCTGTAGTTCCTTTATAGCCCAACATTAGCCTCCTTTAGCTTAGCGGTGGTGACGTGAAGTAATGTGACCGTGCTGTAGTCCTTTGTAGCCCAACATTAGCCTCCTTTAGCTTAGTGGTGGTGACGTGAAGTCGTTTGTGACCGTGCTGTAGTTCCTTTATAGCCCAACATTAGCCTCCTTTAGCTTAGCGGTGGTGACATGAAGTCATGTGACCGTGCTGTAGTTCCTTTATAGCCCAACATTAGCCTCCTTTAGCTTAGCGGTGGTGACGTGAAGTCATGTGACCGTGCTGTAGTTCCTTTATAGCCCAACATTAGCCTCCTTTAGCTTAGCGGTGGTGAAGTCATGTGACCGTGCTGTAGTTCCTTTATAGCCCAACATTAGCCTCCTTTAGCTTAGCGGTGGTGACGTGAAGTCATGTGACCGTGCTGTAGTTCCTTTATAGCCCAACATTAGCCTCCTTTAGCTTAGCGGTGGTGACGCGGTGGTGACGTGAAGTCATGTGACCGTGCTGTAGTTCCTTTATAGCCCAACATTAGCCTCCTTTAGCTTAGCGGTGGTGACGTGAAGTCATGTGACCGTGCTGTAGTTCCTTTGTAGCCCAACATTAGCCTCCTTTAGCTTAGCGGTGGTGAAGTCATGTGACCGTGCTGTAGTTCCTTTATAGCCCAACATTAGCCTCCTTTAGCTTAGCGGTGGTGAAGTCATGTGACCGTGCTATAGTACCTTTATAGCCCAACATTAGCCACCTTTAGCTTAGCGGTGGTGACGTGAAGTCATGTGACCGTGCTGTAGTTCCTTTATAGCCCAACATTAGCCTCCTTTAGCTTAGCGGTGGTGACGTGAAGTCATGTGACCGTGCTGTAGTTCCTTTATAGCCCAACATTAGCCTCCTTTAGCTTAGCGGTGGTGACGTGAAGTCATGTGACCGTGCTGTAGTTCCTTTATAGCCCAACATTAGCCTCCTTTAGCTTAGCGGTGGTGACGTGAAGTCATGTGACCGTGCTGTAGTTCCTTTATAGCCCAACATTAGCCTCCTTTAGCTTAGCGGTGGTGACGTGAAGTCATGTGACCGTGCTGTAGTTCCTTTATAGCCCAACATTAGCCACCTTTAGCTTAGCGGTGGTGACGTGAAGTCATGTGACCGTGCTATAGTTCCTTTATAGCCCAACATTAGTCTCCTTTAGCTTAGCGGTGGTGACGTGAAGTCATGTGACCGTGCTGTAGTTCTTTATAGCCCAACATTAGCCTCCTTTAGCTTAGCGGTGGTGACGTGAAGTCATGTGACCGTGCTGTAGTTCCTTTATAGCCCAACATTAGCCTCCTTTAGCTTAGCGGTGGTGACGTGAAGTCATGTGACCGTGCTGTAGTTCCTTTATAGCCCAACATTAGCCTCCTTTAGCTTAGCGGTGGTGACGCGGTGGTGACGTGAAGTCATGTGACCGTGCTGTAGTTCCTTTATAGCCCAACATTAGCCTCCTTTAGCCTAGCGGTGTGACGTGAAGTCATGTGACCGTGCTGTAGTTCCTTTATAGCCCAACATTAGCCTCCTTTAGCTTAGCGGTGGTGAAGTCATGTGACCGTGCTGTAGTTCCTTTATAGCCACAACATTAGCCTCCTTTAGCTTAGCGGTGGTGAAGTCATGGACCGTGCTGTAGTCCTTTATAGCCCAACATTAGCCACCTTTAGCTTAGCGTGTGACGTGAAGTCATGTGACCGTGCTGTAGTTCCTTTATAGCCCAACATTAGCCACCTTTAGCTAGCGGTGGTGACGTGAAGTCATGTGACCGTGCTGTAGTTCCTTATAGCCAACATTAGCCTCCTTTAGCTTAGCGGTGGTGACGTGAAGTCATGTGACCGTGCTGTAGTTCCTTTATAGCCCAACATTAGCCTCCTTTAGCTTAGCGGTGGTGACGTGAAGTCATGTGACCGTGCTGTAGTTCCTTTATAGCCCAACATTAGCCTCCTTTAGCTTAGCGGTGGTGACGTGAAGTCATGTGACCGTGCTGTAGTTCCTTTATAGCCCAACATTAGCCTCCTTTAGCTTAGCGGTGGTGACGTGAAGTCATGTGACGTGCTGTAGTTCCTTTATAGCCCAACATTAGCCTCCTTTAGCTTAGCGGTGACGTGAAGTCATGTGACCGTGCTGTAGTTCCTTTATAGCCCAACATTAGCCTCCTTTAGCTTAGCGGTGGTGAAGTCTGTGACCGTGCTGTAGTTCCTTTATAGCCCAACATTAGCCTCCTTTAGCTTAGCGGTGACGTGAAGTCATGTGACCGTGCTGTAGTCCTTTATAGCCCAACATTAGCCTCCTTTAGCTAGCGGTGGTGACGTGAAGTCTGTGACCGTGCTGTAGTCCTTTATAGCCCAACATTAGCCTCCTTTAGCTTAGCGGTGGTGACGTGAAGTCATGTGACCGTGCTGTAGTTCCTTTATAGCCCAACATTAGCCCTTTAGCTTAGCGGTGGTGACGTGAAGTCATGTGACCGTGCTGTAGTTCCTTTATAGCCCAACATTAGCCTCCTTTAGCTTAGCGGTGGTGACGTGAAGTCATGTGACCGTGTGCTGTAGTTCCTTTATAGCCCAACATTAGCCTCTTTAGCTTAGCGGTGGTGACGTGAAGTCATGTGACCGTGCTGTAGTTCCTTTATAGCCCAACATTAGCCTCCTTTAGCTTAGCGGTGGTGACGTGAAGTCATGTGACCGTGCTGTAGTTCCTTTATAGCCCAACATTAGCCTCCTTTAGCTTAGCGGTGGTGACGTGAAGTCATGTGACCGTGCTGTAGTTCCTTTATAGCCCAACATTAGCCTCCTTTAGCTTAGCGGTGGTGACGTGAAGTCATGTGACCGTGCTGTAGTTCCTTTATAGCCCAACATTAGCCTCCTTTAGCTTAGGTGGTGACGTGAAGTCATGTGACCGTGCTGTAGTTCCTTTATAGCCCAACATTAGCCTCCTTTAGCTTAGCGGTGGTGACGTGAAGTCATGTGACCGTGCTGTAGTTCCTTTATAGCCCAACATTAGCCTCCTTTAGCTTAGCGGTGGTGACGTGAAGTCATGTGACCGTGCTGTAGTTCCTTTATAGCCCAACATTAGCCTCCTTAGCTTAGCGGTGGTGACGTGAAGTCATGTGACCGTGCTGTAGTTCTTTATAGCCCAACATTAGCCTCCTTTAGCTTAGCGGTGGTGACGTGAAGTCATGTGACCGTGCTGTAGTTCTTTATAGCCCAACATAGCCTCCTTTAGCTTAGCGGTGGTGACGTGAAGTCATGTGACCGTGCTGTAGTTCTTTATAGCCCAACATTAGCCTCCTTTAGCTTAGCGGTGGTGACGTGAAGTCATGTGACCGTGCTGTAGTTCCTTTATAGCCCAACATTAGCCTCCTTTTAGCGGTGGTAGCGGTGGTGA
>CM053258.1:407527-448376 GCA_028583405.1 Pogonophryne albipinna
ACCTCACTCTCCCTCCTGTCTCACCTCCTGCTGACCCTCACCTCCCTCTCTCTCCTCCTCCCCCCACTACCTCACTCTCCCTCCTGTCTCACCTCCTGCTGACCCTCACCTCCCTCTCTCTCCTCCTCCCCCCACTACCTCACTCTCCCTCCTGTCTCACCTCCTGCTGACCCTCACCTCCCTCTCTCTCCTCCTCCCCCCACTACCTCACTCTCCCTCCTGTCTCACCTCCTGCTGACCCTCACCTCCCTCTCTCTCCTCCTCCCCACACTACCTCACTCTCCCTCCTGTCTCACCTCCTGCTGACCCTCACCTCCCTCTCTCTCCTCCTCCCACTACCTCACTCTCCCTCCTGTCTCACCTCCCTCTCTCACCTCCCTCTCTCTCCTCCTCCCCCCACTACCTCACTCTCCCTCCTGTCTCACCTCCCGCTGACCCTCACCTCCCTCTCTCTCCTCCTCCCCCCACTACCTCACTCTCCTTCCTGTCTCACCTCCCTCTCTCTCCTCCTCCCCCCATTACCTCACTCTCCCTCCTGTCTCACCTCCCTCTCTCTCCTCCTCCCCCCATTACCTCACTCCCCTCCTGGCCCAAACACAAACCTCCCACTAACCCCCCTTCTAAACGGACTCCTCACCTCTCTTCCTTACCTACCTCTCCTCCTACTTCCTCAGGCCTCTGTGAGCGGGGGGGAGGGTTGTGTCCCTCTCCCGTCTCACTTCCATCCCTTCACCTCCCTCCCTCTCCCGTCTCACTTCCATCCCTTCACCTCTCTCCCTCTCCCGTCTCACTTCCATCCCTTCACCTCTCTCCCTCTCCCGTCTCACTTCCATCCCTTCACCTCTCTCCCGTCTCACTTCCATCCCTTCACCTCTCTCCCTCTCCCGTCTCACTTCCATCCCTTCACCTCCCTCCCTCTCCCATCTCACTTCCATCCCTTCACCTCTCTCCCTCTCCCGTCTCACTTCCATCCCTTCACCTCTCTCCCTCTCCCGTCTCACTTCCATCCCTTCACCTCCCTCCCGTCTCACTTCCATCCCTTCACCTCTCTCCCTCTCCCGTCTCACTTCCATCCCTTCACCTCCCTCCCTCTCCCGTCTCACTTCCATCCCTTCACCTCTCTCCCTCTCCCGTCTCACTTCCATCCCTTCACCTCCCTCCCTCTCCCGTCTCACTTCCATCCCTTCACCTCTCTCCCTCTCCCTCTCACTTCCATCCCTTCACCTCCCTCCCTCTCCCATCTCACTTCCATCCCTTCACCTCCCTCCCTCTCCCGTCTCACTTCCATCCCTTCACCTCCCTCCCTCTCCCGTCTCACTTCCATCCCTTCACCTCCCTCCCTCTCCCGTCTCACTTCCATCCCTTCACCTCCCTCCCTCTCCCGTCTCACTTCCATCCCTTCACCTCCCTCCCTCTCCCGTCTCACTTCCATCCCTTCACCTCTCTCCCTCTCCCTCTCACTTCCATCCCTTCACCTCCCTCCCTCTCCCATCTCACTTCCATCCCTTCACCTCCCTCCCTCTCCCGTCTCACTTCCATCCCTTCACCTCCCTCCCTCTCCCGTCTCACTTCCATCCCTTCACCTCCCTCCCTCTCCCATCTCACTTCCATCCCTTCACCTCCCTCCCTCTCCCGTCTCACTTCCATCCCTTCACCTCCCTCCATCCCTTCACCTCCCTCCCTCTCCCGTCTCACTTCCATCCCTTCACCTCCCTCCCTTCCTCTCACTTCCATCCCTCCACCTCCCTCCCTCCCGTCTCACTTCCATCCCTTCACCTCCCTCCCTCCCATCTCACTTCCATCCCTTCACCTCCCTCCCTCCCTCTCACTTCCATCCCTTCACCTCCCTCCCTCTCCCATCTCACTTCCATCCCTTCACCTCCCTCCCTCTCCCGTCTCACTTCCATCCCTTCACCTCCCTCCCTTCCTCTCACTTCCATCCCTCCACCTCCCTCCCTCCCGTCTCACTTCCATCCCTCCACCTCCCTCCCTCCCGTCTCACTTCCATCCCTCCACCTCCCTCCCTCCCGTCTCACTTCCATCCCTCCACCTCCCTCCCTCCCGTCTCACTTCCATCCCTTCACCTCCCTCCCTCCCGTCTCACACACATCCCAGAACCTTCAAAACACTGCAGGTATGGTCGTGGAAGTTGCTGAAGAGGACCCCCTCATTATCGAGGACTCTAATCTCTCCCGCATCCCCCCCTTTACAGACCCCCACCTTCAGATAGATAGTTTTCCGGGTGCTAAATTCCATCACATAACCTCGACTTTCAACAAACTTCCCCCATGTCACAACACCTCACAAGTCCTAATATCAGTAGGACTCAACAATGGACTCTCAGACACTGCACCCTCATCTTCCCTGAAACAGCTGCACGCCATGTGGAAACAGAGCACTCTCTGCTTTCCAAACGCCACCATCGACATCCCCATCATGAACTTTTCCAACAGTCTGAACATCCACCAACAGACTGCACTCACCACACTCAACAACACCATAGCTTCCAAATACAACTTCATACCAGAAATAAAGCCACTACTCTTCCAGGTCACCTCACATGACAACATCCACTGGACCATGCCGACGGCCGAGATGTTGCTCAGGTGCTGGAAGCAGCATTTCAACTCCTGAACGGGGATCACTATTGCATTACAACTCCCCACCGCTCAAATATAACCAACCTCTCTGCCGTTTCCTCCCCCACAGGAACACAGCTGGAACTACTGGAAGAAGGCTTCAGGGCGGACCTCCACACCTTCCACAGGCGGATTAAGATCATGGACCACTTCCTGGGGAGCCAGGGGCGGCAGCCTGTCCTGTTCACCGGACCGTCCACCTGGGAACACGGCCACACAACTCATCAATACAAATCGACTAGCACTCACACATTGGTGCCCCCTCCCACATAGTACACACAACATCAGCCAGGAACAACACATTATTAAAACATTAGGTAACAGCCAACACATAGTCATCAAACCTGCAGATAAGGGGGGTCAAGTAGTCACAGGATAGGGACAATTATAAACTGGAAGCACATGGGCAGTTAAATGACAACACATACCACAGATTACTGACGCACTCCAATTAGAAACACAAACACTAGGGACATTACAGCAACACTTTACACCAACAAAATCAATATCTGGATGGTCCGGAGGAGCCCAGGCCCCGCCTCTTCTACCTGCTCCCCAAGACCCACGAGCCTGTGGAGACGTGGGCGGTCCCCTGTGGAGACGTGGACGGTCCCCTGTGGAGACGTGGACGGTCCCCTGTGGTTCCGGTCGGCCGCCCCATCGTCAGCGACTGCGGCTCAGAATCCCACAACATGACAGAATACATAGATCGTTGTATTAACCCTTCTCTTGCGTTTCGGGTCCAAAGTGACCGAATGACTTTTATTTGAATCATAAATAATGTGTTTTTCATCCAATTGCCTCAAGACTTTCTGTTACCCTCCACACGAGGCCTCTGAACGTACACACGTGATGGTCACCACTCGCTTTGAATTTTGAGTGATTTATTCAACAGTGAAACACCCTTGATGCTTTCGGTCAGATTTGACCGCCATAGAAAATGATTGGGTTTGAGTGCATTCCACTGAACAAAGATATCAACGCAACACTTTTGTTTTTGCTCCCATTTCTCATGAGATGAACTCAAAGATCTAAAACATTTTCTATAAACACAAAATAACCATTTCTCTTAAATATCGTTCACAACTCTGAAAGAATGTGTGATAGTGAGCACTTCTCCTTTGCCGAGATAATCCATCCCACCTCACAGGTGTGGCATATCAAGATGCTGATTAGACAGCATGATTATTGCACAGGTGTGCCTTAGGCTGGCCACAATAAAAGGCCACTCTGAAACGTGCAGTTTTGCTTTATTGGGGGGGTCTGGGGGGGTCCGAAAACCAGTCAGTATCTGGTATGAGGGGTAGGGTTAGGGGTAGGGGTAATGTTGTGAATCGAGTGGCCTGTGTTCGTCGTCCACAACATACGCCTGCTCATACCATAACCCCACCACCACCATGGGCCACTCGATTCACAACATTACCCTAACCCCTAACCCTAACCCTAACCCTAACCCTACCCCTAACCCTACCCCTAACCCCTACCCCTAACCCTAATCCTACCCCTAACCCTACCCCTAACCCTACCCCTAACCCCTAACCCTACCCCTAACCCTAACCCTACCCCTAACCCCTAACCCTACCCCTAACCCTACCCCTAACCCCTAACTCTACCCCTAACCGTACCCCTAACCCCTAACCCTACACCTAACCCTACCCCTAACCCTACCCCTAACCCCTAACCCTACCCCTAACACTAACCCTACCCCTAACCCCTAACCCTACCCCTACCCCTAACCCTAATCCTACCCCTAACCCCTAACCCCTAACCCTAACCCTACCCCTAACCCCTAACCCTACCCCTAACCCGTAACCCGTTTAATATCGGGGTACCCATCCCTACCTGAGACACAGTGTCGTGAAAAAAAAAAAAGACCCGCCAAAGGGGTCTTTGGGGCTTAACAGGTTAATGTCTGCAGTTAGTGATAGGAGTGAGGCGTTCAGGTGACAGCAGAAGGTGGGAACTGGCAGCATCTCTTTCAGTTAGTTAATGTCTGCAGTTAGTGATAGGGGAGTGAGGCGTTCAGGTGACAGCAGAAGGTGGGAACTGGCAGTCTCTCTTTCAGTTAGTTAATGTCTGCAGTTAGTGATAGGAGTGAGGCGTTCAGGTGACAGCAGAAGGTGGGAACTGGCAGCATCTCTTTCAGTTAGTTAATGTCTGCAGTTAGTGATAGGAGTGAGGCGTTCAGGTGACAGCAGAAGGTGGGAACTGGCAGCATCTCTTTCAGTTAGTTAATGTCTGCAGTTAGTGATAGGAGTGAGGCGTTCAGGTGACAGCAGAAGGTGGAAACTGGCAGTCTCTCTTTCAGTTAGTTAATGTCTGCAGTTAGTGATAGGTTTGAGGCGTTCAGGTGACAGCAGAAGGTGGGAACTGGCAGCATCTCTTTCAGTTAGTTAATGTCTGCAGTTAGTGATAGGGGAGTGAGGCGTTCAGGTGACAGCAGAAGGTGGGAACTGGCAGTCTCTCTTTCAGTTAGTTAATGTCTGCAGTTAGTGATAGGAGTGAGGCGTTCAGGTAACAGCAGAAGGTGGGAACTGGCAGCATTTCTTTCAGTTAGTTAATGTCTGCAGTTAGTGATAGGAGTGAGGCGTTCAGGTGACAGCAGAAGGTGGGAACTGGCATTCTCTCTTTCAGTTAATTAATGTCTGCAGTTAGTGATAGGGGAGTGAGGCGTTCAGGTGACAGCAGAAGGAGGGAAATGGCAGTTTCTCTTTCAGATAGTTAATGTCTGCAGTTAGTGATAGGGGAGTGAGGCGTTCAGGTGACAGCAGAAGGTGGGAACTGGCAGCATCTCTTTCAGTTAGTTAATGTCTGCAGTTAGTGATAGGGGAGTGAGGCGTTCAGGTGACAGCAGAAGGTGGGAACGGGCAGCATCTCTTTCAGTTAGTTAATGTCTGCAGTTAGTGATAGGGGAGTGAGGCGTTCAGGTGACAGCAGAAGGTGGGAACTGGCAGCATCTCTTTCAGTTAGTTAATGTCTGCAGTTAGTGATAGGGGTGAGGCGTTCAGGTGACAGCATAAGGTGGGAACTGGCAGTCTCTCTTTCAGTTAGTTAATGTCTGCAGTTAGTGATAGGAGTGAGGCGTTCAGGTGACAGCAGAAGGTGGGAACTGGCAGCATCTCTTTCAGTTAGTTAATGTCTGCAGTTAGTGATAGGGGAGTGAGGCGTTCAGGTGACAGCAGAAGGTGGGAACTGGCAGTCTCTCTTTCAGTTAGTTAATGTCTGCAGTTAGTGATAAGAGTGAGGCGTTCAGGTGACAGCAGAAGGTGGGAACTGGCAGTATCTCTTTCAGTTAGTTAATGTCTGCAGTTAGTGATAGGAGTGAGGCGTTCAGGTAACAGCAGAAGGTGGGAACTGGCAGCATCTCTTTCAGTTAGTTAATGTCTGCAGTTAGTGATAGGAGTGAGGCGTTCAGGTGACAGCAGAAGGTGGGAACTGGCAGTCTCTCTTTCAGTTAGTTAATGTCTGCAGTTAGTGATAGGGGAGTGAGGCGTTCAGGTGACAGCATAAGGTGGGAACTGGCAGTCTCTCTTTCAGTTAGTTAATGTCTGCAGTTAGTGATAGGGGTGAGGCGTTCAGGTGACAGCATAAGGTGGGAACTGGCAGTCTCTCTTTCAGTTAGTTAATGTCTGCAGTTAGTGATAGGAGTGAGGCGTTCAGGTAACAGCAGAAGGTGGGAACTGGCAGCATCTCTTTCAGTTAGTTAATGTCTGCAGTTAGTGATAGGAGTGAGGCGTTCAGGTGACAGCAGAAGGTGGGAACTGGCAGTCTCTCTTTCAGTTAGTTAATGTCTGCAGTTAGTGATAGGGGAGTGAGGCGTTCAGGTGACAGCATAAGGTGGGAACTGGCAGTCTCTCTTTCAGTTAGTTAATGTCTGCAGTTAGTGATAGGGGTGAGGCGTTCAGGTGACAGCATAAGGTGGGAACTGGCAGTCTCTCTTTCAGTTAGTTAATGTCTGCAGTTAGTGATAGGAGTGAGGCGTTCAGGTGACAGCAGAAGGTGGGAACTGGCAGCATCTCTTTCAGTTAGTTAATGTCTGCAGTTAGTGATAGGGGAGTGAGGCGTTCAGGTGACAGCAGAAGGTGGGAACTGGCAGTCTCTCTTTCAGTTAGTTAATGTCTGCAGTTAGTGATAGGAGTGAGGCGTTCAGGTAAGAGCAGAAGGTGGGAACTGGCAGCATCTCTTTCAGTTAGTTAATGTCTGCAGTTAGTGATAGGAGTGAGGCGTTCAGGTGACAGCAGAAGGTGGGAACGGGCAGCATCTCTTTCAGTTAGTTAATGTCTGCAGTTAGTGATAGGGGAGTGAGGCGTTCAGGTGACAGCAGAAGGTGGGAACTGGCAGTCTCTCTTTCAGTTAGTTAATGTCTGCAGTTAGTGATAAGAGTGAGGCGTTCAGGTGACAGCAGAAGGTGGGAACTGGCAGTCTCTCTTTCAGTTAGTTAATGTCTGCAGTTAGTGATAAGAGTGAGGCGTTCAGGTGACAGCAGAAGGTGGGAACTGGCAGCATCTCTTTCAGTTAGTTAATGTCTGCAGTTAGTGATAGGGGAGTGAGGCGTTCAGGTGACAGCAGAAGGTGGGAACTGGCAGCATCTCTTTCAGTTAGTTAATGTCTGCAGTTAGTGATAGGAGTGAGGCGTTCAGGTGACAGCAGAAGGTGGGAACTGGCAGTCTCTCTTTCAGTTAGTTAATGTCTGCAGTTAGTGATAGGGGAGTGAGGCGTTCAGGTGACAGCAGAAGGTGAGAACTGGCAGTCTCTCTTTCAGTTAGTTAATGTCTGCAGTTAGTGATAGGAGTGAGGCGTTCAGGTAACAGCAGAAGGTGGGAACTGGCAGCATCTCTTTCAGTTAGTTAATGTCTGCAGTTAGTGATAGGAGTGAGGCGTTCAGGTGACAGCAGAAGGTGGGAACTGGCAGCATCTCTTTCAGTTAGTTAATGTCTGCAGTTAGTGATAGGAGTGAGGCGTTCAGGTGACAGCAGAAGGTGGGAACTGGCAGCATCTCTTTCAGTTAGTTAATGTCTGCAGTTAGTGATAGGAGTGAGGCGTTCAGGTGACAGCAGAAGGTGGGAACGGGCAGCATCTCTTTCAGTTAGTTAATGTCTGCAGTTAGTGATAGGGGAGTGAGGCGTTCAGGTGACAGCAGAAGGTGGGAACTGGCAGTCTCTCTTTCAGTTAGTTAATGTCTGCAGTTAGTGATAAGAGTGAGGCGTTCAGGTGACAGCAGAAGGTGGGAACTGGCAGCATCTCTTTCAGTTAGTTAATGTCTGCAGTTAGTGATAGGGGAGTGAGGCGTTCAGGTGACAGCAGAAGGTGGGAACTGGCAGCATCTCTTTCAGTTAGTTAATGTCTGCAGTTAGTGATAGGAGTGAGGCGTTCAGGTGACAGCAGAAGGTGGGAACTGGCATTCTCTCTTTCAGTTAGTTAATGTCTGCAGTTAGTGATAGGAGTGAGGCGTTCAGGTAACAGCAGAAGGTGTTAACTGGCAGCATCTCTTTCAGTTAGTTAATGTCTGCAGTTAGTGATAGGAGTGAGGCGTTCAGGTGACAGCAGAAGGTGGGAACTGGCAGTCTCTCTTTCAGTTAGTTAATGTCTGCAGTTAGTGATAGGGGAGTGAGGCGTTCAGGTGACAGCATAAGGTGGGAACTGGCAGTCTCTCTTTCAGTTAGTTAATGTCTGCAGTTAGTGATAGGAGTGAGGCGTTCAGGTGACAGCAGAAGGTGGGAACTGGCAGTCTCTCTTTCAGTTAGTTAATGTCTGCAGTTAGTGATAGGAGTGAGGCGTTCAGGTGACAGCAGAAGGTGGGAACTGGCAGTCTCTCTTTCAGTTAGTTAATGTCTGCAGTTAGTGATAGGGGAGTGAGGCGTTCAGGTGACAGCATAAGGTGGGAACTGGCATTCTCTCTTTCAGTTAGTTAATGTCTGCAGTTAGTGATAGGAGTGAGGCGTTCAGTTGACAGCAGAAGGTGGGAACTGGCAGTCTCTCTTTCAGTTAGTTAATGTCTGCAGTTAGTGATTGGAGTGAGGCGTTCAGGTGACAGCAGAAGGTGGGAACTGGCAGCATCTCTTTCAGTTAGTTAATGTCTGCAGTTAGTGATAGGAGTGAGGCGTTCAGGTGACAGCAGAAGGTGGGAACTGGCAGTCATCTCTTTCAGTTAGTTAATGTCTGCAGTTAGTGATAGGAGTGAGGCGTTCAGGTGACAGCAGAAGGTGGGAACTGGCAGTCTCTCTTTCAGTTAGTTAATGTCTGCAGTTAGTGATAGGAGTGAGGCGTTCAGGTGACAGCAGAAGGTGGGAACTGGCAGCATCTCTTTCAGTTAGTTAATGTCTGCAGTTAGTGATAGGAGTGAGGCGTTCAGGTGACAGCAGAAGGTGGGAACTGGCAGTCTCTCTTTCAGTTAGTTAATGTCTGCAGTTAGTGATAGGAGTGAGGCGTTCAGGTGACAGCAGAAGGTGGGAACTGGCAGTCTCTCTTTCAGTTAGTTAATGTCTGCAGTTAGTGATAGGAGTGAGGCGTTCAGGTGACAGCAGAAGGTGGGAACTGGCAGTCATCTCTTTCAGTTAGTTAATGTCTGCAGTTAGTGATAGGAGTGAGGCGTTCAGGTGACAGCAGAAGGTGGGAACTGGCAGCATCTCTTTCAGTTAGTTAATGTCTGCAGTTAGTGATAGGGAGTGAGGCGTTCAGGTGACAGCAGAAGGTGGGAACTGGCAGTCATCTCTTTCAGTTAGTTAATGTCTGCAGTTAGTGATAGGGAGTGAGGCGTTCAGGTGACAGCAGAAGGTGGGAACTGGCAGTCTTTCTTTCAGTTAGTTAATGTCTGCAGTTAGTGATAGGATTGAGGCGTTCAGGTAACAGCAGAAGGTGGGAACTGGCAGCATCTCTTTCAGTTAGTTAATGTCTGCAGTTAGTGATAGGAGTGAGGCGTTCAGGTGACAGCAGAAGGTGGGAACTGGCAGTCTCTCTTTCAGTTAGTTAATGTCTGCAGTTAGTGATAGGGGAGTGAGGCGTTCAGGTGACAGCAGAAGGTGGGAACTGGCAGTCTCTCTTTCAGTTAGTTAATGTCTGCAGTTAGTGATAGGAGTGAGGCGTTCAGGTGACAGCAGAAGGTGGGAACTGGCAGTCTCTCTTTCAGTTAGTTAATGTCTGCAGTTAGTGATAGGGGAGTGAGGCGTTCAGGTGACAGCAGAAGGTGGGAACTGGCAGCATCTCTTTCAGTTAGTTAATGTCTGCAGTTAGTGATAGGGGAGTGAGGCGTTCAGGTGACAGCAGAAGGTGGGAACTGGCAGCATCTCTTTCAGTTAGTTAATGTCTGCAGTTAGTGATAGGGGAGTGAGGCGTTCAGGTGACAGCAGAAGGTGGGAACTGGCAGTCTCTCTTTCAGTTAGTTAATGTCTGCAGTTAGTGATAGGAGTGAGGCGTTCAGGTGACAGCAGAAGTTGGGAACTGGCATCATCTCTTTCAGTTAGTTAATGTCTGCAGTTAGTGATAGGAGTGAGGCGTTCAGGTGACAGCAGAAGGTGGGAACTGGCAGTCTCTCTTTCAGTTAGTTAATGTCTGCAGTTAGTGATAGGAGTGAGGCGTTCAGATGACAGCAGAAGGTGGGAACTGGCAGCATCTCTTTCAGTTAGTTAATGTCTGCAGTTAGTGATAGGAGTGAGGCGTTCAGGTGACAGCAGAAGGTGGGAACTGGCAGTCTCTCTTTCAGTTAGTTAATGTCTGCAGTTAGTGATAGGCGTGAGGCGTTCAGGTGACAGCAGAAGGTGGGAACTGGCAGTCTCTCTTTCAGTTAGTTAATGTCTGCAGTTAGTGATAGGAGTGAGGCGTTCAGGTGACAGCAGAAGGTGGGAACTGGCAGTCTCTCTTTCAGTTAGTTAATGTCTGCAGTTAGTGATAGGAGTGAGGCGTTCAAGTGACAGCAGAAGGTGGGAACTGGCAGCATCTCTTTCAGTTAGTTAATGTCTGCAGTTAGTGATAGGGGAGTGAGGCGTTCAGGTGACAGCAGAAGGTGGGAACTGGCAGTCTCTCTTTCAGTTAGTTAATGTCTGCAGTTAGTGATAGGGGAGTGAGGCGTTCAGGTGACAGCAGAAGGTGGGAACTGGCAGTCTCTCTTTCAGTTAGTTAATGTCTGCAGTTAGTGATAGGAGTGAGGCGTTCAGGTGACAGCAGAAGGTGGGAACTGGCAGTCTATCTTTCAGTTAGTTAATGTCTGCAGTTAGTGATAGGAGTGAGGCGTTCAGGTGACAGCAGAAGGTGGGAACTGGCAGCATCTCTTTCAGTTAGTTAATGTCTGCAGTTAGTGATAGGAGTGAGGCGTTCAGGTGACAGCAGAAGGTGGGAACTGGCAGTCTCTCTTTCAGTTAGTTAATGTCTGCAGTTAGTGATAGGGGAGTGAGGCGTTCAGGTGACAGCAGAAGGTGGGAACTGGCAGTCTGTCTTTCAGTTAGTTAATGTCTGCAGTTAGTGATAGGAGTGAGGCGTTCAGGTGACAGCAGAAGGTGGAAACTGGCAGTCTCTCTTTCAGTTAGTTAATGTCTGCAGTTAGTGATAGGAGTGAGGCGTTCAGGTGACAGCAGAAGGTGGGAACTGGCAGCATCTTTTTCAGTTAGTTAATGTCTGCAGTTAGTGATAGGAGTGAGGCGTTCAGGTGACATCAGAAGGTGGGAACTGGCATTCTCTCTTTCAGTTAGTTAATGTCTGCAGTTAGTGATAGGAGTGAGGCGTTCAGGTGACAGCAGAAGGTGGGAACTGGCAGTCTCTCTTTCAGTTAGTTAATGTCTGCAGTTAGTGATAGGGGAGTGAGGCGTTCAGGTGACAGCAGAAGGTGGGAACTGGCAGTCTCTCTTTCAGTTAGTTAATGTCTGCAGTTAGTGATAGGAGTGAGGCGTTCAGGTGACAACAGAAGGTGGGAACTGGCAGCATCTCTTTCAGTTAGTTAATGTCTGCAGTTAGTGATAGGAGTGAGGCGTTCAGGTGACAGCAGAAGGTGGGAACTGGCAGTCTCTCTTTCAGTTAGTTAATGTCTGCAGTTAGTGATAGGTTTGAGGCGTTCAGGTGACAGCAGAAGGTGGGAACTGTTAGCATCTCTTTCAGTTAGTTAATGTCTGCAGTTAGTGATAGGAGTGAGGCGTTCAGGTGACAGCAGAAGGTGGGAACTGGCAGCATCTCTTTCAGTTAGTTAATGTCTGTTAACACATTTTTTAACTGCAAATATCTCTTATATATATTTCACTCTAAAAACCAAAAGCTGTGAATGTCTCCAACAACGTCAGCTGACAGGAAGTAAACACTCTTTATGACCTTTATTAAGGATGTTTGAAGATGGAAAAGACATGAAAGCTTCACATGGAGACCCTCGATAAGAGTCTTTACCAGTCTCCTTTATTCTCTGCAGACGGGCTGCCGTCTGATATGTAGACAGACATTGATTATTGAATTATTGGATGGATTTCTGGTAGAGATAAACAGTCCCGCTGAGGAAGCGCTCCTCTGTCCTGCTGGCCTCCACAGCCCCTCGTCCTCCATCAGCTGCAGCTCTCTCTGCAGATCCTTCCCGTAGTCCTCTGATGGAGACCCTCCCGCCATGCACACAAACCCTCCTGCAGGAAACAGCCCCTCACCATCAGTTATCAAGACTCCTGTTCATGTGCTGCGTGCAGGTGATGAACCACCACAGAGCAGCTCATAGTTATGCTGCTATAGACTGAAGACTAAGAGACATGTGTACTTTGTGATAATGTGCTGTATAATTAAACATTGATTGATTACTAACGATGCTCCATGTTTGTGAGAGTCCTGTTACCTGGTTTGGCGGCGTGGCAGAGCTCCCTAACAACACTGACCGGTGCAAAACCAGCACCCAGCCCCCCGACCAGAATCACCACATCGAACACACCTGAAACCAGGAGGAAAGGAGTCAGTTTCCAGAGATAAACTGGGTAACCATCAGCAGTGTGGGTACACTGTGCCAGTCTGTGTGGGCAGAGATAAACTGGGTAACCATCAGCAGTGTGGGTGCACTGTACCAGTCTGTGTGGGCAGAGATAAACTGGGTAACCATCAGCAGTGTGGGTGCACTGTACCAGTCTGTGTGGGCAGAGATAAACTGGGTAACCATCAGCAGTGTGGGTGCACTGTACCAGTCTGTGTGGGCAGAGATAAACTGGGTAACCATCAGCAGTGTGGGTGCACTGTACCAGTCTGTGTGGGCAGAGATAAACTGGGTAACCATCAGCAGTGTGGGTGCACTGTACCAGTCTGTGTGGGCAGAGATAAACTGGGTAACCATCAGCAGTGTGGGTACACTGTGCCAGTCTGTGTGGGCAGAGATAAACTGGGTAACCATCAGCAGTGTGGGTACACTGTGCCAGTCTGTGTGGGCAGAGATAAACTGGGTAACCATCAGCAGTGTGGGTGCACTGTACCAGTCTGTGTGGGCAGAGATAAACTGGGTAACCATCAGCAGTGTGGGTGCACTGTACCAGTCTGTGTGGGCAGAGATAAACTGGGTAACCATCAGCAGTGTGGGTGCACTGTACCAGTCTGTGTGGGCAGAGATAAACTGGGTAACCATCAGCAGTGTGGGTACACTGTACCAGTCTGTGTGGGCAGAGATAAACTGGGTAACCATCAGCAGTGTGGGTGCACTGTACCAGTCTGTGTGGGCAGAGATAAACTGGGTAACCATCAGCAGTGTGGGTACACTGTGCCAGTCTGTGTGGGCAGAGATAAACTGGGTAACCATCAGCAGTGTGGGTGCACTGTACCAGTCTGTGTGGGCAGAGATAAACTGGGTAACCATCAGCAGTGTGGGTGCACTGTACCAGTCTGTGTGGGCAGAGATAAACTGGGTAACCATCAGCAGTGTGGGTGCACTGTGCCAGTCTGTGTGGGCAGAGATAAACTGGGTAACCATCAGCAGTGTGGGTGCACTGTACCAGTCTGTGCGGACAGTGGGTCTGATCCCAGTAAGGCCAGTCTGAGGTCCTGGTAGAGGCCGGTCTTTGCAGCTTGATCCAGCATGCCTTTACTGCAGTCCACCCCCACAAAGTGCCTGAAGCCCAGTTCAGCCATCTGTTAACACAAGAG
The DNA here is from genome assembly GCA_028583405.1 of Pogonophryne albipinna. Classification (NCBI taxonomy): domain Eukaryota; kingdom Metazoa; phylum Chordata; class Actinopteri; order Perciformes; family Artedidraconidae; genus Pogonophryne; species Pogonophryne albipinna. Next base: position 421,246 of record CM053258.1, read on the forward strand.
GAAGAAGTGCTTTTACAGAGAGCTTCAAACTGATGTCAGAAAGATGTACGACCAGAGAATTGACAAAGAGTCTGAGACACCGTGGAGACCCGGCCCTCTCTGAGCTGCTCTTGCCCCTAAGAGGAGAATCCACAATCTCTGACAAGTCAAGGCAAACGTTGTTCCCAGCAGAGAGGGACCGGCTCCAGGGAGCGATCCACCTGAGGAAGTGGACTCCCTCCTGCTCTCTGACACTGACCTGTTAATAAGTGAAGAGACTTTTCATGACCCCGCCAAGCAGAGCAACTACCAGGGGCATATGTGGCACAAAGAGAACCTCATCAAACATCTCTCCCAAAGCTCAGAACTAAAGACCTAATGTCCAAATAAATAATCCCTATCATCAACCAGCATACGTACTGAAACACCTCACTTCCTGTCGCAGTAATGTCTCCTTGTAACTCCTGATCACTAAGCGGTCCTCCTCAGTTTGGTCTCTATACCTTGTGTCTCTGAATGATGATGAATCCAAACCCTCCAGTTAGGAGAACGCTTTGGACTCACCAGTTTCGCCACCAGTCCCGACCCACAGGCCACGTCCAGGACCTGAACCTCCTCACGAGCTCCGGGAAAGTTAGCGTCCAGGAAGTCTACGGCCAGATGTGGAGCTCTGTAGTTCAACAGGTCCAAATCCGTGTCATCCTGACGTCTCCCAGCGTGGACCAACGTGACATAAACCACTGGGCTGCCCCAGCCACCGCCGTGGTCTTGACTGGTCTTGACATAAAATCTCGAGTCCTATCGGTCCGATACAGAGACAAGAACGAGACCAAATGCAGTCGATTCCGAGATAAGACCAATACCGCTAAAAAGTGGTCTGGAGCACCAGCAAATATTCTCATACTGATGAGTTTGAATTATTCCCCTCTTTTGTGATACCAATACTGTGCCGATGAGAAAGTGTACCTGTAACATATAACAATATATTTTTTTGTTAAATGTTTCATTAGTTTTACCAAAACAACTTGATTCCAAAGAAATAAATCCTTTGAATCTGCCTGTTCAGTTTCTGTTGGAATGTGAAGACGGGAGAGCTTGTTGGTCCCTCTCTACATTCACAGAGGGCCTCTATAGTAACTGAACGAGAGAGTAATGTCAACTGACAGCACAATTGACCAATCATATCTTCCCTCTAAATGGGTGGGCTTTATTTTCGCGGACTTTATGACAAGTTCCGCCCGCTGTGAGGTCTATGGGACTGGACGAGAGATGGCAGAGGGAAGTGAGGAGGCAGGAAGCGAGTTAGGAGACATGGACGCAGCAGGCGGGAGTTGTGAAAATGGAAAATGGGATATAGTGAGGAGAAAGAAACGTAAAAAGGGAGGAAATACTAATTCGGATGAGAGCAATAGTGAGGCTGAAAGGAGAGAACGAGTAGTCGGAAATAGGCAACAGGAGTTCATGGTGGTTGTGAAGCTTGCGCAAGAGGGAGCTTTGTTCGGCGTGTGGAACCCTATACGGTTAACTAAACCCATCAGTAAAGACATCAGGGAGGTAATGAGTGCTAAAGTATTGAGGAATGGATCAATGTTGATCAAATGTAGGGATAGAGAGCAACAGGGGAGAGCAATACAGATGAGTGCCGTGGAGGCTAAGAAAGTGGAATGTTCACTGTTCAGTGGTAGAAAGCTAGTCAGGGGAGTTGTGACAGGAATCCCCGTCAGAATATCAGCTGATGATGTGAAAGGGAATATAACAAATGCAAACATAAGTGATGTCAAACGCATGAAAGCAAACCGCAATGGGATTAAAGAAGATAGTCTTTCGGTTCTGATCACCTTTGATGAAAAAAGGCTTCCGGAAAAGAGACTTATTGGATGTGTTATGATGTGAGACCGTATGTTCCACCACCGCTAAGATGTTTTAAATGTCAGAGATTTGGACATGTGGCGGCAGTGTGCAAGGGAAAACAAAGGTGTGGCAGATGTGGGATCATGAATACGGAAAAGGTGAAGAAGGGGCAAAGCTGAAATGTTGCAATTGCGGAGGGGAGCATAGCTCAGCGTACCGTGGATGTGAGGTCAGCAAGAAAGCAGAAGAGGTGCAGCGAGTCAGGGGGACGCAGGGAGTTAGCTATGCAGAGGCAGCGAAGACAGTTTCTGGAGGAACGAAGGTTACAATGGGAAACAACAATAAGAGCAAAGAAACAGGAAAAGTCCATAACTGTGTTAAGTTGAAGGAGGACTGATAGTGAGTAAAAGAGAGTTTGTACTGTTTATGGCAGAGATGATCAACTGTTCAGCGCAGACTACAAGCCGGAATGAAAGAATCAAAATAATTGTCAAATCATCTGAAAAGTACCTTGATGTGAAAGGGATGCACTGGGGAAACGTGAAAGATATCCTAAATGATGACGTCCAACAACCTCAGACATGGACTGGATCATCCTGATGGTGGTAATTGTACTGCAGTGGAATGCTAGAAGTTTAATTACAAATGGACAAGAGTTCAACAAATATATTGACAACCTGGGAGAGAAACTAATGTTATTTGTATTCAGGAAACATGGCTGAAACCACAACTGGATTTTATTGTGAAGGGATATACTGCAGTTAGACGAGATAGGGACTCTGGCAGAGGGGGAGGAGTTGCAACATTCATACAGAGTGGGATAAGTTACAAAGTTATGCATGTAAGTACAGATCATGAAGCAATAGTTATAAGGGTATGGAATGATAGAGGACCTATAGATATAGTCAATTATTATAATGTGGGAAATTAGATCAAAGTATATTAGAGGATGCTGGGGGTTCACTGCAAGACAAAGTCATATGGTGTGGGGATTTTAATTCACATAGCTCGCTATGGGGAAGCAGTAGCACAGATGCAAATGGTGCAGTAGTTGAGGAATTTATAGATGACCTCGGGCTAGTGTGCATTAACACTGGAGAAGGAACACGATATAATTGCACGAAGAATATAGAAACAGTACTCGATCTGACATTTGTATCTAGTGCTTTAGCAGGTATAAGTACATGGAATGTGGTAAAGCATACTACAGTGGGCAGCGATCATTATCCGGTAATGACTAAAGTTGGGACCAACATAAGGTTTGAAAAGGAAAAGAAGATTCCTAGATGGAAATTGGGAAAGGCTAATTGGGATGCCTTCCAAGTTGTAAGTACGAATAGATGTAAAACACTTCAAGAGGAAAATTATGATATAAATAAATGAAATGATGAGCTGGTTAAGGTTATCATTCATTCAGCTAAAGAAACAATTCTGGAAAGTGCAGGAGTTAGGCGCACCAAGAGTGTACCCTGGTGGAATGGTGAATGTAGTAAATCCATTAAAGACAGGAATAAAGCATTCAGGCAACTCAAACAACTCCATTCTCAGGAAGCTTTGAATCAGGATAAAAGGGCCCAGGCTATAGCGAGGAGAACAATAAAAACGCACTTTTTGGAGGCAACATTGCAATAGTATTGGAAGAGAAGTACAGCTTGCAGAGGTTTGGGGCATGATTAGGAGAATGGGGGGAATTCAAAGGAATTATGAGTTGCCAGTTTTGAGCAGAGGGGACAAAATGGCTGTCACAAACGTAGGAAAGGCAGAACTTCTAGCTCAAACATTTAGGAAAGTTCATAGTTCAGATAACCTGACAGAGGAAGCCAGGCAGTGCAGAAATAATACACGAATGGAAAACCCGAGAATATTGGATAGAGTAGAAGCGTTAGGAGATCAGTTGGACCTGCATTTTAGTATGTTTGAGTTGAGAAGAGCAATTATTAGTGCTCGCCAAACCACTCCTGGGAAAGATGGTGTTTGTTACAAAATGCTGGAACACATGACAGATAACTCTCTAGTCATTGTGTTAAGGTTGTTTAATAGGGTGTGGGATTCTGGCCAACTTCCTTCAGAGTGGAAACAAGCGATAATAGTGCCCATCCTAAAGCCAGGGAAAGACCCTTCAGATCCATCGAGCTACAGGCCTATTGCCCTGACATCTCATTTATGCAAAATCATGGAGAGAATGGTTCCAGAAAGGTTAACATATATCTTAGAAAGTAAAGCTCTGTTGTCCCCATATCAAAGTGGGTTCCAGAGGGGTCGGAATACAATGGATTCTATATTGTGCTTAGAATCAGACATCAGGAAAGCACAGACCAACAAGGAAGTAGTGATTGCAGTCTTCTTTGATATTGAAAAGGCTTATGACATGCTCTGGAAGGAAGGACTACTAATCAAGTTCAAATCATTGGGAATTGGTGGTAAAGCATATAATTGGGTTATGAATGTTTTACTGGACAGGAAAATACAAGTAAGAGTAGGTGCAGAATATTCAAGTGTTTATGCTGTGGGAAATGGTACTCCGCAAGGTAGTGTGTGTAGTCCGTTGCTGTTCAATATAATGATACATGACATTTTTAATCAAGTTCATCCAAGTGTGGGGAAATCTTTGTATGCAGATGATGGGGCTTTGTGGGCAAAAGGCCGCAATGTAGCACATGTTGGAAAGAAAATACAAGCTGCAATAGTTGAAGTGGAGAAATGGACAAATAAATGGGGATTCAAACTGTCAGTAGCTAAGACGCAGGTCATTTGTTTTACAAAACAGCATAACATTGCTCCTATATCGTTAAAATTGTATGAGCAACCTCTTGAACCGGTTAATACAATAAGATTTCTTGGTGTTTGGTTTGACGGAAAGTTAACATGGAGCAATCATATAGGAAAAGTTCAAAATAAATGTAAAAAGGTCAACAATGTACTCCGGTGTTTGGCGGGGCAGGAGTGGGGAGCGAGTAGGTCATCACTTCTGAATATATATTGGGCACTCATGAGACCTGTATTAGATTATGGGTGTATAGCGTTCATGGCAGCAGCAGAATCAAACCTTAAAAAGATGGATGTCCTACAAGGTCAGGCCCTGAGAATTTGTAGTGGAGCTTTTAAAACATCTCCAGTATCAGCAATACAGGTGGAAATGGGAGAAATGCCTTTAAGGATAAGAAGAGTGAAGTTAATGTTGGCATACTGGGTAAACCTTCAGGGGCATAGTGATAGTCATCCTGCGAAAAGTATTTTGAAAGACTGCTGGGAGCACAATGAGTCACATTTAACAAGTGTTGGATGGATTGGCGATGTTAAAGCAGCAAGTATAGGTTTGAATCAAATACAGTATTGCCCCACAGTTCCAATCTCGTCCATTCCACCCTGGTTGTTCCCATTGCCAAGTGTAGACCTCAATATACAAGAGGAGTTAAAGGAAAAGAAAGAACTACCAGTATGGCGCGTAGTCCAGAATCACTTTGCAAGATATCACTCAGACTCAACAATCATATTTACAGATGGCTCCAAAGATCCAGAGACAGGGCGTGCAGGGGCAGCAGTGTATATCCCAGTGAGTAATACACATAGAAAGAAAAGGGTAACAGACCATGTGTCAGTATACCCCACAGAGTTGTTGGCATTGGTACTGTCATTGAAATGGATAGAGGAGAAAGAAATACATAACAGTGTAATTGCATCTGACAGCTTTTCAGCATTATCGAGTATACGATCAGGCAGATCTTCATCTAGAATGGACATAAGAAATGAAATATTTCTAATTTGATATCAAATGCAAATCAAAGGCAGAGCAACTCGTTTCATCTGGGTTCCTGCTCATGTTGGTGTGGAGGGAAATGAACAGGTGGATATTCTGGCCAAACAAACACTCAGAAGTATGAACATAGACATAGAAGTTCCACTCAGCAAAGCGGAGGTTCAAACATTCATTCAGAAATATGCACAAACAACATGGCAAGATCATTGGGACCTTAGTGATACAGGAAGACATCTTTATAAAATTCAAAGGTATGTGGGGGATGGAAGGAAGGTGGGGTTTAAAAGAAGGGAGGAAAATGTCATTTCTCGGATGAGAATAGGTCATACAGGTCTCAATCATACTTTAAGTATACTAGGAAAGCATCCAACCGGAAAGTGTATACACTGCAGCCAGCCAGAAACTGTTGAGCATGTTTTACTGCTTTGCAGGAAATATAGCACTCAGAGAAATGTGCTTTTCCAGACACTGAAGAAAGCAAAATTCCATGACTTGTCGCTATCAGGGCTGTTAGGGAAAACATCAGGCAATATATATTGTGAGATTATTACGTTTCTGAGAGAAATTGATACATTTAAAATAATCTAGAGTTTTGGTTCTTTGTTTTGTTTCTTGTTTTCTGCATAGTCTCTTGTTCACACTCCAGTCCAGTTGGTGGCGGTAATGCACCTACAGGTTGGTTTGCCAACCGCCAATAAACACTAAGGAAGAAGAAGAAGAAGAAGAAGTGAAGTCTGTGGGCCCTTCTCACTTCGGTTAAATGGATTCCTTGCGTCCCTCACTTGTGTCCTTTGAAGGGTCCAGGTAGAGAGTGTGAGCAGAGCGTGTGAGCAGAGAGTGTGAGCAGAGAGTGTGAGCAGAGTGTGTGAGCAGAGAGTGTGAGCACAGAGTGTGAGCAGAGTGTGTGAGCAGAGTGTGTGAGCAGAGAGTGTGAGCAGAGTGTGTGAGCAGAGAGTGTGAGCAGAGAGTGTGAGCAGAGAGTGTGAGCAGAGAGTGTGAGCAGAGTGTGTGAGCAGAGTGTGTGAGCAGAGAGTGTGAGCAGAGTGTGTGAGCAGAGTGTGTGAGCAGAGTGTGTGAGCAGAGAGTGTGAGCAGAGAGTGTGAGCAGAGTGTGTGAGCAGAGTGTGTGAGCAGAGAGCAGGACACACACTTTAGTCAGGAAGTAAAAACAGTTCTAACTTTGAAGCCATGTCGGCTCATTGTTTTATGGTAATGATGATATTCTTTCATTCAACTAAAATTCGCTGAATAGCTGAATTATTATTGTACTGTTTTTGTGACGTGTTATCTTGCTTATGGACAGCTCTAGTTTGTTTTGTTATTGTTTATAAAAAGCAATGAGCGTGCTCAGGTATAAATGACGCAGCCAGCATGACACACCGTAACACCGAGGGGTCTTGTTTGAATACCGTGCGGATGCTGCCCGTCCGCAGGGCGCCGCCAGCTGATCCATCCTCTCACTAAAGCACCTGAACGGAACCAGCAAGTATCTGATTTCTTGAACGCGAGTCAATACTGGAACTCGCCTCCTCGACTAAGTGGCCTTTGAACATTAACTTTCTTTTGGACAATTGGCCACGACAATCTTGTTACGTCAAAACATCGTATTGTGAGTTTTATCTCAGAACCTGATCAGAACACACAAAACATCGTATTGTGAGTTTTATCTCAGAACCTGATCAGAACACACAAAACATCGTATTGTGAGTTTTACATCAGAACCTGATCAGAACACACAAAACATTGTATTGTGAGTTTTACATCAGAACCTGATCAGAACACACAAAACATCGTATTGTGAGTTTTATCTCAGAACCTGATCAGAACACACAAAACATCGTATTGTGAGTTTTATCTCAGAACCTGATCAGAACACACAAAACATTGTATTGTGAGTTTTATCTCAGAACCGGATCAGAACACACAAAACATTGTATTGTGAGTTTTATCTCAGAACCTGATCAGAACACACAAAACATCGTATTGTGAGTTTTACATCAGAACCTGATCAGAACACACAAAACATCGTATTGTGAGTTTTATCTCAGAACCGGATCAGAACACACAAAACATCGTATTGTGAGTTTTATCTCAGAACCGGATCAGAACACACAAAACATCGTATTGTGAGTTTTATCTCAGAACCGGATCAGAACACACAAAACATCGTATTGTGAGTTTTATCTCAGAACCGGATCAGAACACACAAAACATCGTATTGTGAGTTTTATCTCAGAACCGGATCAGAACACACAAAACATCGTATTGTGAGTTTTACATCAGAACCGGATCAGAACACACAAAACATCGTATTGTGAGTTTTATCTCAGAACCGGATCAGAACACACAAAACATCGTATTGTGAGTTTTATCTCAGAACCGGATCAGAACACACAAAACATCGTATTGTGAGTTTTATCTCAGAACCGGATCAGAACACACAAAACATCGTATTGTGAGTTTTATCTCAGAACCGGATCAGAACACACAAAACATCGTATTGTGAGTTTTATCTCAGAACCGGATCAGAACACACAAAACATCGTATTGTGAGTTTTATCTCAGAACCTGATCAGAACACACAAAACATCGTATTGTGAGTTTTATCTCAGAACCTGATCAGAACACACAAAACATCGTATTGTGAGTTTTACATCAGAACCTGATCAGAACACACAAAACATCGTATTGTGAGTTTTATCTCAGAACCGGATCAGAACACACAAAACATCGTATTGTGAGTTTTACATCAGAACCTGATCAGAACACACAAAACATCGTATTGTGAGTTTTACATCAGAACCGGATCAGAACACACAAAACATCGTATTGAGAGTTTTATCTCAGAACCGGATCAGAACACACAAAACATCGTATTGTGAGTTTTATCTCAGAACCGGATCAGAACACACAAAACATCGTATTGTGAGTTTTACATCAGAACCTGATCAGAACACACAAAACATCGTATTGTGAGTTTTATCTCAGAACCGGATCAGAACACACAAAACATCGTATTGTGAGTTTTATCTCAGAACCTGATCAGAACACACAAAACATCGTATTGTGAGTTTTATCTCAGAACCGGATCAGAACACACAAAACATCGTATTGTGAGTTTTATCTCAGAACCGGATCAGAACACACAAAACATCGTATTGTGAGTTTTATCTCAGAACCTGATCAGAACACACAAAACATCGTATTGTGAGTTTTACATCAGAACCGGATCAGAACACACAAAACATCGTATTGAGAGTTTTATCTCAGAACCTGATCAGAACACACAAAACATCGTTTTGTGAGTTTTATCTCAGAACCGGATCAGAACACACAAAACATCGTATTGTGAGTTTTACATCAGAACCGGATCAGAACACACAAAACATCGTATTGAGAGTTTTATCTCAGAACCGGATCAGAACACACAAAACATCGTATTGAGAGTTTTATCTCAGAACCGGATCAGAACACACAAAACATCGTATTGTGAGTTTTATCTCAGAACCGGATCAGAACACACAAAACATCGTATTGTGAGTTTTACATCAGAACCTGATCAGAACACACAAAACATCGTATTGTGAGTTTTATCTCAGAACCTGATCAGAACACACAAAACATCGTATTGTGAGTTTTATCTCAGAACCGGATCAGAACACACAAAACATCGTATTGTGAGTTTTATCTCAGAACCGGATCAGAACACACAAAACATCGTATTGTGAGTTTTACATCAGAACCTGATCAGAACACACAAAACATCGTATTGTGAGTTTTATCTCAGAACCTGATCAGAACACACAAAACATCGTATTGAGAGTTTTATCTCAGAACCGGATCAGAACACACAAAACATCGTATTGTGAGTTTTACATCAGAACCTGATCAGAACACACAAAACATCGTATTGTGAGTTTTACATCAGAACCTGATCAGAACACACAAAACATCGTATTGAGAGTTTTATCTCAGAACCGGATCAGAACACACAAAACATCGTATTGTGAGTTTTATCTCAGAACCGGATCAGAACACACAAAACATCGTATTGTGAGTTTTACATCAGAACCGGATCAGAACACACAAAACATCGTATTGAGAGTTTTATCTCAGAACCGGATCAGAACACACAAAACATCGTATTGTGAGTTTTATCTCAGAACCGGATCAGAACACACAAAACATCGTATTGTGAGTTTTATCTCAGAACCGGATCAGAACACACAAAACATCGTATTGTGAGTTTTACATCAGAACCGGATCAGAACACACAAAACATCGTATTGTGAGTTTTACATCAGAACCGGATCAGAACACACAAAACATCGTATTGTGAGTTTTACATCAGAACCGGATCAGAACACACAAAACATCGTATTGTGAGTTTTACATCAGAACCGGATCAGAACACACAAAACATCGTATTGTGAGTTTTATCTCAGAACCGGATCAGAACACACAAAACATCGTATTGTGAGTTTTACATCAGAACCGGATCAGAACACACAAAACATCGTATTGTGAGTTTTACATCAGAACCGGATCAGAACACACAAAACATCGTATTGTGAGTTTTACATCAGAACCGGATCAGAACACACAAAACATCGTATTGTGAGTTTTACATCAGAACCGGATCAGAACACACAAAACATCGTATTGAGAGTTTTATCTCAGAACCGGATCAGAACACACAAAACATCGTATTGAGAGTTTTATCTCAGAACCGGATCAGAACACACAAAACATCGTATTGAGAGTTTTATCTCAGAACCGGATCAGAACACACAAAACATCGTATTGTGAGTTTTATCTCAGAACCGGATCAGAACACACAAAACATCGTATTGTGAGTTTTACATCAGAACCGGATCAGAACACACAAAACATCGTATTGAGAGTTTTATCTCAGAACCGGATCAGAACACACAAAACATCGTATTGAGAGTTTTATCTCAGAACCGGATCAGAACACACAAAACATCGTATTGTGAGTTTTATCTCAGAACCGGATCAGAACACACAAAACATCGTATTGTGAGTTTTATCTCAGAACCGGATCAGAACACACAAAACATCGTATTGTGAGTTTTATCTCAGAACCGGATCAGAACACACAAAACATCGTATTGTGAGTTTTATCTCAGAACCTGATCAGAACACACAAAACATCGTATTGTGAGTTTTATCTCAGAACCGGATCAGAACACACAAAACATCGTATTGTGAGTTTTACATCAGAACCGGATCAGAACACACAAAACATCGTATTGAGAGTTTTATCTCAGAACCGGATCAGAACACACAAAACATCGTATTGTGAGTTTTATCTCAGAACCGGATCAGAACACACAAAACATCGTATTGTGAGTTTTACATCAGAACCTGATCAGAACACACAAAACATCGTATTGTGAGTTTTATCTCAGAACCTGATCAGAACACACAAAACATCGTATTGAGAGTTTTATCTCAGAACCTGATCAGAACACACAAAACATCGTATTGAGAGTTTTATCTCAGAACCGGATCAGAACACACAAAACATCGTATTGTGAGTTTTACATCAGAACCTGATCAGAACACACAAAACATCGTATTGTGAGTTTTACATCAGAACCTGATCAGAACACACAAAACATCGTATTGAGAGTTTTATCTCAGAACCGGATCAGAACACACAAAACATCGTATTGTGAGTTTTATCTCAGAACCGGATCAGAACACACAAAACATCGTATTGTGAGTTTTATCTCAGAACCGGATCAGAACACACAAAACATCGTATTGTGAGTTTTACATCAGAACCGGATCAGAACACACAAAACATCGTATTGAGAGTTTTATCTCAGAACCGGATCAGAACACACAAAACATCGTATTGTGAGTTTTATCTCAGAACCGGATCAGAACACACAAAACATCGTATTGTGAGTTTTATCTCAGAACCGGATCAGAACACACAAAACATCGTATTGTGAGTTTTATCTCAGAACCGGATCAGAACACACAAAACATCGTATTGAGAGTTTTATCTCAGAACCGGATCAGAACACACAAAACATCGTATTGAGAGTTTTATCTCAGAACCGGATCAGAACACACAAAACATCGTATTGTGAGTTTTACATCAGAACCGGATCAGAACACACAAAACATCGTATTGTGAGTTTTATCTCAGAACCGGATCAGAACACACAAAACATCGTATTGTGAGTTTTATCTCAGAACCGGATCAGAACACACAAAACATCGTATTGAGAGTTTTATCTCAGAACCGGATCAGAACACACAAAACATCGTATTGTGAGTTTTACATCAGAACCGGATCAGAACACACAAAACATCGTATTGTGAGTTTTACATCAGAACCGGATCAGAACACACAAAACATCGTATTGAGAGTTTTATCTCAGAACCTGATCAGAACACACAAAACATCGTATTGTGAGTTTTATCTCAGAACCGGATCAGAACACACAAAACATCGTATTGTGAGTTTTACATCAGAACCGGATCAGAACACACAAAACATCGTATTGAGAGTTTTATCTCAGAACCGGATCAGAACACACAAAACATCGTATTGTGAGTTTTATCTCAGAACCGGATCAGAACACACAAAACATCGTATTGTGAGTTTTACATCAGAACCTGATCAGAACACACAAAACATCGTATTGTGAGTTTTATCTCAGAACCGGATCAGAACACACAAAACATCGTATTGTGAGTTTTACATCAGAACCTGATCAGAACACACAAAACATCGTATTGAGAGTTTTATCTCAGAACCTGATCAGAACACACAAAACATCGTATTGAGAGTTTTATCTCAGAACCGGATCAGAACACACAAAACATCGTATTGTGAGTTTTACATCAGAACCTGATCAGAACACACAAAACATCGTATTGTGAGTTTTACATCAGAACCTGATCAGAACACACAAAACATCGTATTGAGAGTTTTATCTCAGAACCGGATCAGAACACACAAAACATCGTATTGTGAGTTTTATCTCAGAACCGGATCAGAACACACAAAACATCGTATTGTGAGTTTTACATCAGAACCGGATCAGAACACACAAAACATCGTATTGAGAGTTTTATCTCAGAACCGGATCAGAACACACAAAACATCGTATTGTGAGTTTTATCTCAGAACCGGATCAGAACACACAAAACATCGTATTGTGAGTTTTATCTCAGAACCGGATCAGAACACACAAAACATCGTATTGTGAGTTTTATCTCAGAACCGGATCAGAACACACAAAACATCGTATTGTGAGTTTTACATCAGAACCGGATCAGAACACACAAAACATTACTGCACATTTCCTGATTCTGGTCAAATAGTTCAGAATGAGTTCTCCAGATAATCACAAGATCTGATTTCTCTAAACTTCTTATTTCAAGAAATCTCACCAAGCAAACGTTCACGTGTTCTTTTGGCAGATTGTTCGACTTGTTTTTGGAGCAGCATTTTCTCCAGTGTAAACCCTGAAACTCTATTGGCTCCAATGAACCGTCCCCCCCCCCCCCCACCAACAACTACCGACGCCCTGCTGACCAGCTGAACCTGTCAGTCCTGACCCCTGACCCCTGACCCCCCCCAACACACCGGTCTACTGACTGTAGAGTATTGAAGTATCACTCTCAGGGCCGGCCCATGGGGGGAGGCGGCTAACAGCCAGTTGGTCCTGATCGCTCTGCTCTGGGATATTCATCTTTTTTGACAAACATTGGTATTTCGTTTTTTGCGCACGAGACATTGCACACGTACATATCCCCACAAAGAAGGGCACACACATAATCATGGAGAATACAAGAAAGAAAGTAAGAAAGAAATATATATATATGGGCTGTCAGTCGATTAAAATAGTTAATCGCACATTTTTGATCTGTTCTAAATGAACATTAGAGGAATATTTTTTCAAGTTTGTAATTCTCTCATCAACATCTGAGTGGACAAATATGCTTTATGCTAATGTTTATTATCATTTGAACAATGAGAAATATGTGTGTGTGTGTGTGTGTGTGTGTGTGTGTGTGTGTGTGTGATGGATCGTTGGAGCTATGTGCAACTCAAGGCATATGCTGGAACGGGAGCTGCCTGGACGCTGCAATCATGTTGCACTATCCGTGCTGAGTGTGCTGACTTCTCGTACAATGTCCCTCTGTCTGGCTCCTGCATAAAGTCAAGTGCTCGGCGAAATGTCGCTCCTCTGTTTTCATTGAAACAGCTCCTTATATCCGTTAGCTCAGCTAGCTAGCACCAGATGCTAATAACAACACGTAAGGTCTCTCTCTCGCTCGAGCCACACACACACACACACACACCCTCCCGGTCCTCCCGATGGCCAGTCGGTGCCGGTGAGCGTGGAAGTGTGGTCTGCAGCAAGCGGGCAGCAGGAGCGGGCTGTCAGCATCAGCTTGTAGACGGTATTTTAAACTCCATGCTCTGAAACTACGGGGCGGCCGAGGACAAACAATACACATGCGTTAATCGCACCGTGGTAAATTTGGTTTTATATTGGACGTTGGATATTCGACACATTCGAAAAATCTATTTAACACTGGCTTCGATGTGTTAATACAAGGCCTGCCGATATAACACAAAGCTTCTGTTGTCAAAAAACCCACCTTTTGATTTTATACTATTTTGTTAATGTTAAAAAATGCTATAAATCTATTATGCGGCTTGACCTTTTGACCTACTGTGCTGTCCCCGGTATATGTAGTGTGTATAGCTTAACAGCCAGATACACTCCCTCCGTACAACAAGACTCTGAAGACGTGAATCCTTTGCCCACAGGTTTAAGGATTTAAGGAAGGAACATATAATCAATTCTATGATCATTTCTACATACACAAATATGCACAATGTATATAAATCAACACAGCTTCAACATGAATTGAATTGCCTTGTTATATTTACTGTAAGCTTTTATTGTAATTCTAGAACTTAAACAGTTATAAATGGCATCATATTTTAAACATATAATCAGCCATTTATTCATTTAACTCTCCTTGCATTAGCCTTGTACAATATCGAGACAACTCGGAAGATCTCCAGCATTAAACACCACAGAATACAATATGTTCTAAAAACAATCATCTGTAATTGTTAATAACACAAACATAAACAATACTTACATACGATGCGATCAAAGGCATGAAGACGTATGCAGATTGTTACGTCCCCACTAAGGTCGAGGGGACCTGGAGACAATAACATACAACCAATAATTATGAGGGAGTCAGCGTAAAGGTTGACAAAAGGTTTATTCCTTGTAAACCTATCTGAACAGAAATTAAACAGAAATACTCTTCGTGAGGAAGAGGAGGAGTCAAAGGATTGTGCCAAACAAAAGAAACCAGCATAACAAAACCAGGCCTATCTCTACATCTATCCTTTGAAACCAAAACTCAAACAAAAACCCTCACTAACTAAACTACGAAGAAGTTGACAAAACAATATACAGGGGTGGCAACAATCCGCTAACCTAGTGTGTCTAAACATTAGTTAGCTACGTGGTGAGAAATGTACAGGGTACCCCAGACTCACCTAACTCCTCCACCTCTCAACACACACACTTTCAAAAAGGTCAGACAATACTAAGATAATGAGTTGCTAAACAAGGCAGTCAATTGCAGGCTCCTCAATTAGCAACAGGCCCAGAGTGAGAGAGAGAAGACTTCCTGGGTGCCTCCTTTATGGTCGGCGCTGGCTGCTGATAGGCCAGCTGAGGGTGAGAGGATCCAATCAGCCATCAGACTCAGGTGCACAGGCAGATACCGATCAGCTGCTGATTAGCTGTGCAGAAGACAGGGAGAAGAGAGAAACAGAGGAGGGAAGGAAAACCACACAAGTACAGCCTGCCGGGCACGTAACACAGATGTAGCTGGATTTCTAACAAACAATAACACATTGCTCACAGAGCCATGCTTTGCCTATTTCCTCTCTAATGATCACCTGACACACCCATCTGATGATGTCATCCTGATTCTTAAAGGGACCGCGACTAGGCACAATAGGCACACAAAGAATAGCCCAGAAAATGCAAACAAGAGTAAACTTAGCTGTAACAGAACACTCCCCGTCTGGTGTGATACACGTCACCCAAATCTAGAACACTTCCATTACCTAGCCATCTGGGGGGGAGAGGCACCATCTCTGCAACAGGCCTAAGAAAGAGCGAAGTCCCTCCTGGTTCGATGACCTTCACCTCGACCTGATGCAACTTCCCGTTTTTGTTAGGAAAAGTCTGTGTTGTCAGTGGAAGAGGCCATTCATATCTTGGTACTTGATTTGACTGCCACTTCTTGCATGCTTGAATGATGATATCTGCGGCCTGATTGGATTCCTCAACAGTGAATTCTGCCTCGCAGCAATGCCAGCCCTTACCATAAGTGTTCTTTTTTGGGGTTGCCTTGAACACACATGCGATGTGCAAGAGGCGAGTAACAGAAGGAGTGAGTGACTCCCATAAGGAGGACTTGGTAGATCGCTGGGAACAAAGCTGCTTGTGAGCTGTTGCAGTGCTCAAAGTAGACACTTGAAGCCGGATATCTGGGTCTGGACTCGGATCCACAAGATCATAGGTGCTCTCAGAGATACTTGGCTTTGGCTTTGACAGAAACTTGGGTCCAGTCAGCCAGTTAGTGTCTTTTAAATGACCTGGAGCCACCAAACGTGTTGCATGATCTGTCGGCACAAAAGGCAAATGGTCCAGATTGGGCACAGTACTTCCAAGGTGGTCAGCATCACAGGAGGTTTTCCCATCTGAATCCTGAGTGACTTGGAGAATAGGACTCTCTAGTTCTGTGGTTTTCGTGTAGAAGCTGTTGATCGTCAATGGTTTGTTGACGCTTTCTAGACAAACATTGCCTACAATGACCCACCCCAGATCTAACTTTTGAGCATAAGGTTGGTTGTGTGAGCCATTCATCTGTTTGCGAACCTTATGAACTCTGATAACGTCCCGACCCAGGAGAAGCATGATAGGGGCTTGTGGGTCAATGTCTGGGATGAGGTGCGCCACTGACTTGAGGTGTGCATGACTGAGAGCCACATCAGGGGTTGGGATCTCATTTCTGTTGTTAAGAATGTCATTGCATTCTTTGAGGCTGGGTAATGGGATGTAGACAGTTCCATCCAGAGACTCAACTTCATAGCCACAGGCTCTTCTTCCTACTGATTCCTTCACTCCAGCACATGTTCTCAATGTGTAAGAAGCACTCAGACTTTGGTCACTGAACATTTCAAAGAACTGTGAACGAACTAATGATCTGTTGCTCTGTTCGTCCAAAATTGCATACAGTTTAATTGCTTTGTCTTTGTGGCCTGATGGATATACATTTACAAGACATATTTTGGAGCAGGATCTACCTGCCAGATCTCCGCCACAGACGTTTGTGCATTTGGTGGTGACATGAGGAGGAGGTGAAGTTTTCTCCTCCTCCCCGCCATGCTCTGGAGCAGGGACCACCTCCTCCATCCAGGGTGCGGGTCCAGGGTGAAGTGCTGTATGGTGTCTTTCACTTTTGCATTCAAAACATTGCATTTTCATTTTACAGTTCTTCGCGAAATGTGATGACGAAGAACAGCATCTGAAGCACACATTATTCTCTTTTAGGAATGCCTTACGCTCATCAATGGGCTTTGCTCGGAATGTACGACATTTGCGGAGTGGATGTGGCTTTTCATGTATCAGACACATTTTATCAAAGTCCTCAGATCTTGTTGGGGGCTCACCGGTTTCAGTAACGACTCCGGGGAAGAACTCTGTTTTGTGGACAGAGACCTCCCGATATTTGTTTGTTTTCCAACCTGTCTTATCATTCTGTTTAGCTGTGTCTGTGTGGGAGGCGAAGTTGAAGCTTGGATCATTCCTCATGATAGCCTCCTGGCTGACAAAGTTCACGAAGAAGTCAAAGGGTGGATTGTGGACAAGATTTTGCCGCTTGTAGGATGCACCGACTGATGCCCACTTTTCCTGCAGACCGAATGGAAGCTTCTGAACTATTGGGTTGATGCCTCTGGCTGTGTCGAGGAAGGAGAGACCAGGCAAGTCTCCTTCTGCTTTGGCAGATTGAAGTCCCATTAATAGATCACTTAACTTTGTCAGTTTGGAATAATCTTGATTTGTTATTTTAGGAAAGGTGTCAATGCGTTGAACAGAGCGTCTTCAATGACTTCTGGTAAGCCATATGTTCGCTCGATTCTGTCCCATGTCATTGCTAATCCTGCTTCAGGGTGATTTATGTGTATTGCTCTTATCTGTTCGACATGTTGTCTTGCCTCGTTACCAAGCCACCTGTGCAGAAGATCCATCTCCTCACTTGGTGTCAGGTTTAAACCCCGGGTTGCGGTCTGGAAAGACCGTTTCCATGCTCTGTAATTCTGAGGTTTTTCATTGAATTGAAGCAAACCTGTAGCAACAAGCTTGTGCCGTGCAAAATATCTCACAAAGTCATTCAGGTTTGAGTCGTCGTGATTGTAATTTGGAGATATGGGATGGGGCGATGAGGAAGGATTACCACTGTGGTTTTGAGGCCTGTAATGCTGTCCAGGAGTACAACGGTTGTTCTCAAACTTTACATTGCGTGAACCACGAGCACACTCGTCTCCGTTGATGCCAGGCGGCTGTGAGGTAATATGAGGTGATTGGGATCCAGGATTGGTTTGATGGAGAATGAAAGGTTTGGCTTCTGGTTTGAGCTGTGAATATGAAATGCTGTCGCCAGGACTTGGCTTTGTATTTGCTGGTACATAATGATCACTTAGTTGAGGTTTAGCCTCCGTTATTTTGGCTTGGTCAGCAACATATTGCTGTGTGCGTAATGCTGCTTCCAATGATACAGAGCTTAAACATTTTTGACTCCTTTCTTTCTCAATGTCTAAATCCTCAGCAGCTTCAAATACTTCTGCTTCAGCTATTGCCGCAGCTGTCTCTTTCTGTATGTTGAGCATTTCCATAGATGCTTCCAACTTAGCTTTTTCCAGCCTTAGATTAATTTCCTCTTCGGCGTAGTAAAGACGTGCTTTAGCTGCTTCTGCTCTCGCTCGTGCCCTGACTGCAGAGGACCCAGTTGATGATGCTCTTGATCGTAGTTGGGAGCCTGAAACACGGGAGCGCGTGTTTAGCGAAGAAGCCTTTTCTGTCATGGCACCGTCTGATAGTGTACCTCTCTTTAGACCAGTGGTTCTCAAAGTATGGGGCGCACCCCCCCCCCAGGGGGGCGCAGAGGCATGACAGGGGGGGCGCGAGAGACCAGGAGGAAAAATGGTTATAAAAATTTTTTTTAAAAAAGATTACAAAAAAAAAAAATCATATTTTCAAAAATGATTGATTCTAAAATAATATGATGCAGTACTATTACGTCTGGGTCTCTGTGTTTCATTAAAGCTCTGCTCTGTGTGTGTGTGGAACGAGCCATTTTGTGTGCGTGCGCGAGCGAGAGAGAGAGAGAGAGAGAGAGAGAGAGAGAGAGAGAGAGAGAGAGAGAGAGAGAGAGAGAGAGAGCACCGGTACTGGAGATCGTTGTTGTTAGCTTCTGGTGCTAGCGAGCTACGCTAACGGATATAAGGAGTTTTTTCAACAACAAGGTGGAGGAGAGTCCTCTCCTGTCAGACTGAGAGACTCAGTGAGCTAAAGGACTCTCAGTGTTATCTCAGTGGGTCTCAAACGGTTTGGTCACCATTAATGTAAACAATTATTTCCGAGGCACACGTTTATATGATCATTATAGTTATACAAAAATAAGAGAATAAATGAAAAACAGGTATGAAATACTATATGACAGTAAAACAAGAATAACGTTTAAAAGGGTGATTTGTAAAATATCCATAAAGAAAAAGTAAATCTGTTTACAGTTCTGTTTCATCTGGGTGTTGAGAGATGTCTCCATAGATCTCTCATGTTGCTCTCAAAGTGCACCAGATTGATGCTTTTAACTTCAATATTTAAAAATAAATCTTCCCGGGGGAGCATGCCCCCGGACCCCCCTATATGAGGTCCACACACCACCTATAAAAATAGAACTATATGCCGTGAGCTGATTATCGAGCCTTCATTGTAACAGTCACACTGTGTGTGCGTGGGGATTGTTGCAGTAGAACGTTCCTCTGTAGCGACCGGGACATTAATGGGAAACCCTAAATGTTTGAGCACCCTCTATGAAACGTCAAGCTACCCCACAGCACCCTCAAAAGAAATATCTGGCGCCGCCACTGAGCCTGACTATTTGTGTTGGGGGGCCCGACTTTTTTTTTTCTCCAAAGGGGGGGCCGGACAGAAAAAGTTTGAGAACCACTGCTTTAGACACTGTTTTGACGGTCATCCAGTGGCTGTATGTGAAGATGCTGTCATTGTCTGCCAGCTTACATTGCGTTGTCCTGCCCGCTAGAATGCCGTATTTTCACTGTGCTGTCCCCGGTATATGTAGTGTGTATAGCTTAACAGCCAGATAAACTCCCTCCGTACACTAAGACTCTGTTAGCTGAGTTCATCAGATGTGTTTTGACATGGGTAGGTGAAAAGGTCAAGCCGCATAATAGTTTTATAGCATTTTTTAACATTAACAAAATAGTATAAAATCAAAAGGTGGGTTTTTTGACAAAAGAAGCTTTGTGTTATATAGGCAAGCCTTGTATTAACACATCGAAGTTGATTTGACAAAAATTCGTCCATCGAAGCCAGTGTTAAATAGATTTTTCGAATGTGTCGAATATCCAACGTCCAATATAAAACTATAAATAATAATAATAAATTCCCTCATGTTCTGTGGAGCGCTTCAGGCTCTCCCTTTACGGCAAAGCTATGAGAGAGATCTTTGAAGCAGTGATCGATCGAGGGCTTTTCTGGCTTTTCCCAAAAGACAGAAATTGTGTGTTTAGCTTGGAGAAGAGAAAAAACTATTAGTTTTTTCTATTTGATATTATTCTACTGACATGTAAACAGACTCCTGCGCATCATTTGGAATATTGTATTTATTTGAAGAGGTGTGTGGTTTATCCGGCTGTGGCTCAGTCGGTGGGTCGCTGGTTCAAGTCCCCGAACAGACCTTAAATGTGGACTGTGGACTGGTTAGAGAGGTCAGTTCACCTGCCATGGCGGCCTGGACCGGACCCCACTTGCACTATTTTATTTACATTCTGTTTATTTAAAAAGCTTTTATTTTATTGTCGATGTATTTATGTTGCATCGTTGGAGGAGCCTGGGACTTTTCCTTCCCATGTCCGCCCTTTAGCTGCTGAACATGTGACAGTAAAGCCTTTGGATCCACGCCTACTGTCAGAGAGAGAGACCAACGAACTGAACCCCTGAAACCTGCCGGACCCCCACCCCCCCCGCCGCCTGAAGCCATTGACCAGCCATATTCATACAGCCCCTTCCAACATAAGGCAGTTCTTGGTATTTTACAGACATGAAAGACATTAGAGCAATAAGAAATACTGCATGATGAAATGGCTTCTAAAAACGTCATGAGAAAGCAGTAAAAAAGCATAAAACAGCTGATATTGAGCCTTGAGATGATGGCTGATTTGCATATTTAAACATGCTATTTCAGAAAACTTGTAATACAAAAAACAATTGTCTTAATGTAAGTAATTAACTGGAGAAATATCATGCTGATATCTTTAAGTAAAACAAATGACCCTCTTCCCCTGTAGTGTCTCGTCTTAAATATTAGTTTTAGGATTACGTAAATAAGCCTAACTGCAGGTTCTGGTTGTATCCAAAGCATATGTGTGACTCTGACAGAGACCAATCAGATATCAGTATTACATGAAGTGATGGGGAGTGTGTTCTCAGCTTGGTGTGTGTTGGGGAAGTGCCCGCCGCGCTGCCGATGTGTTCACTGATTGGGTAAGAGAACAGTTCTCGGAAAGAGGGCGAGAGCAGGAAGTCAGAAAGTGACCCAAGAAGTTTTACTGAAACATATTTCACAACCGCCGTCTGTCGGACCAGTCGGAGAGAGTCCCAGAGAAACGAAGGATGGCAGGAAGGGACGGACACATCCTCCTGGGCTTCATGGTCCTGCTGGCAGGTAGGCTGCTGTCAGGGTGTCTGTACGGTTAGACTGATCTCTGTCATGCAGGGGGGGGGGGGTCAGACCTGCACACAGACATGAAGAACCACTGATCTCTGTCATGCAGGGGGGGGGGGGTCAGACCTGCACACAGACATGAAGAACCCCTGATCTCTGTCATGCAGGGGGGGGGGGGGTCAGACCTGCACACAGACATGAAGAACCCCCTGCAGAGGAGCAGAGGCCGGAGTCTCTTTGTGCTCGTTTCAGTTACTACTCATTGTCTGTTTGCAGTCTTTCAGATGTATTTGTAGTCCTTTTGGGTCTTTTTGTAGTCCATTGAATGGGAGTACAGAGTACAGGGCACAGGCCCATCGTATATACGTTGGGCCTGTGCCCTGTACTCCCATTCAGTAACACCTGCTTTCAGCTTGTCCTTAAAAACAACAAATAAATTAAATCAAAAAAGTTCAAATGAAAATTCAACGACAGAAATTCAAATCTCATCAGAATTAATATTTCGCTGTCGGTCGAATTCAGACCCATGTATTTGGCTGTTGAGTAACTGAGTACTTGTGATGTTGTCGGCCTCTTGTATAAATACTTGAGCTTCACCTGAAGAGGCGAGTAAAGGACTGTGAGGATTGGCTGCAGTTAATACCAGAGAACTTCTTCATGTGAACGTATCTTCCCTTCACGCTCTCACTTCCCTTTGTGCGTCGGCTGCTCAACATTATGTTAATACACTTCCTTCTATATGTATTTGGTCCTGCATGCATGTACAGTATATGTCACCACACAGGACACAGACACATCCTTCAGGTTCTTTGTTCTGAACTAGAAACACAAAAGTAAAAGCAGTGCTGGAAGACCTCGGTGTACCTGTGAGGAGGAGACACACACCGTTTGAGTTATAATCAGATCTCTGTACGTCTTGGGCTTTTCATTCAGAAACGTCACGCCCGATACAGTCGTCACCATCTTGGTTTGAGGATGTCATCATCTAGTCTATGGGCATCACCGTATGGGACTGTGAGGCTCTCTGATAATACGGCACACATCGTGAGCTCCGGTCATCGTTTGTATTTCTACCACGCTGTTTAGCCGACAGTCCAACCGGCTCTCGGTCCAAACACTCGTCTGTGTCTCCGGTGCTGTCGTCCTGTTGGCATGAGATCAAACCACACATCTCTCAAGCCTTCACACTCAGAGAGATTGTAGAAACTGAAGTATGTTTTCCTTGTTCTGCAACCAGGCGTGTCTCCAGGTGCTTGGGGTCAGAGTGTGAACTATCCAGGTCCGGTTTGCGGCGTGAAAGGGTCAAAGGTCACCCTCCCCTGCACCTTCTCAACACTGAAGTCTGTGAGGGATGAAGATGGAAGAGAAGTTCTGATAGAGATCCAGAGAGTCATCTGGTGCCAGAACCATGTAATTTGTCAGGGCCCAACTCCGTCTGTGTACGACAGCGACCCAGAGAGCGACCCAGAGAGGAACAACCCTCGCTACAGATACCTGGGAGACAAGCAGGGAAGCTGCTCTCTACAGATCTCAGGTCTACAGGAGGAAGACGCTGCAACTCTTCGCTTCAGAGTGGAAGCTAATGACAGCAGAGCAACTTTTGCTGGCCCACCAGGAGTGAGAGTCACAGTCAGTGGTAAGAGCATCGTGTTGCTATGCTAACACGTATTAAATAACATTCATTTGTAATCCTGAAATGTCTTTTCAGATATCTGATGGTTTTGATGCCCTTTATGGTTTTATGTTTCCCTTGAACAAGTACAAACGCACACGATGCATTTAAGTGACTTTAGATTATAACTCATACGTCCTTTGGCCTTGAGGGTTCACCATGAGTCTCTCAGGGACCTGACAAAGGTACATGGAAGCATTTCAGCTAGAGCTATGGGATAGCAGTCCTTATGGAACACTGTGCAATTATTCATGAGCACATCATCTGTCTGTGGACTGCATGGCCGCGTGGAGGACGGTCCTTTGAGAGATGCTGCATGAGATAGTGTGAACAAGCGTTTCAAGTTTAAACGTTTTTTGATATTAAATCACAGAAAATCTCTTAGCTTTTCATTGCGCTGAAATACAGCAGATATAACTGCATGTCGCTTTGCATCCACACAGTGAGCAGTGTAGAATATAAATATCAGTGCAGCTTCCATGTAAAACACATAATGACATCGTGTACCTTTGGCCTACCTATGATGAACTTTCTTTAGGAATGACAGAGTAGCCCGGGAGAATCAAGGGTCAAACTGCAAGGATGAAGTCTAGAGAATGTAAGTCAATGGAACCTCTTGAATGTCCTTTAGATGGGGATCCAATGCAGATCAAGAACTCCAGTGACCCAGACGGAGCCGTCTCTCTGCTTTGCTCTGCACGCTGCACTTTCCACCAGCTGGAGGTCACCTGGTCCAGAGACGGCCACACCCTCCCTCAGTGTGGCCCCGCCCTCAGGCTCAGCGCTCTGACTGCAAAGGATTCTGGGAACTACACCTGTGCTTTGAAGAACAACCCCCGAACAGAGTCTCTGCCGTACAGACTGCATGTGGAGGCTGCAGACGGAGGTTTGTTATCTGAGGAGGTCTGCAGTAAAACCAGGGCGTCTGTCACATGATTTCAGTGAAGTGAGAAAGTGAACGTGAATCAGCTTCATTACGTACGTGAAGGAAGTTGAGTACGTAACATTAGTACACGTTAAAGGTGTCGTACTCAGGAAGGGTTAGGAAGAGGTCAGGGTTCAAATGAGGACATTAGTCAGCTGAACCTAAAGGTCTCCGATCATGCAAAAGTCACTTTATGATGTCTTCTCTACATCAATGTGTCCCCGGTGTGTCCCTGTGTGTCCCGGTGTGTCCCTGTGTGTCCCGGTGTGTCCCTGTGTGTCAGGAGACTCCCAAAGAGATGTCTTCTCTACATCAATGTGTCCCCCCGGTGTGTCCCTGTGTGTCCCCCGTGTGTCAGGAGACTCCCAAAGGGATGTCTTCTCTACATCAATGTGTCCCCGGTGTGTCCCTGTGTGTCCCCCGTGTGTCAGGAGACTCCCAAAGGGATGTCTTCTCTACATCAATGTGTCCCCGGTGTGTCCCTGTGTGTCCCGGTGTGTCCCCGTGTGTCCCTGTGTGTCAGGAGACTCCCAAAGGGATGTCTTCTCTACATCAATGTGTCCCCCCGGTGTGTCGCCGTGTGTCCCCGGTGTGTCCCCCGTGTGTCCCGGTGTGTCCCCGGTGTGTCCCCGGTAACGTGTGGAATATGGTACTCTGTTAGGGTTATTAAGACATCAGGGTTAAAATGAGGACGTTTGTTTTAGTAGTTCGCTGTAACGTACGAGAGGTCCTACATTTAAAGGTCTCCTATCATACTATTTATAGGCTGATATTATAGGTCTCAGATATATAAAAGCATGTCCTGCTCCAAACCCCAATCAGGTCCTTGTAGCCCCCCCCCATCTCTTCCAGCTGTTACTAAGGACATGTCTCTGAAGTGTCCTGCTCCAAACCCCAATCAGATCCTTGTAGCCCCCCCCCCCATCTCTTCCAGCTGTTACTAAGGACATGTCTCTGAAGTGTCCTGCTCCAAACCCCAATCAGACCCTTGTAGCCCCCCCCCCATCTCTTCCAGCTGTTACTAAGGACATGTCTCTGAAGTGTCCTGCTCCAAACCCCAATCAGACCCTTGTAGCCCCCCCCTCTCTTCCAGCTGTTACTAAGGACATGTCTCTGAAGTGTCCTGCTCCAAACCCCAAACAGATCCTTGTAGCCCCCCCCCCCCTCTCTTCCAGCTGTTACTAAGGACATGTCTCTGAAGTGTCCTGCTCCAAACCCCAATCAGGTCCTTGTAGCCCCCCCCCCTCTCTTCCAGCTGTTACTAAAGACATGTATCTGAAGTGTCCTGCTCCAAACCCCAAACAGATCCTTGTAGCCCCCCCCCCTCTCTTCCAGCTGTTACTAAGGACATGTCTCTGAAGTGTCCTGCTCCAAACCCCAATCAGGTCCTTGTAGCCCCCCCCCTCTCTTCCAGCTGTTACTAAGGACATGTCTCTGAAGTGTCCTGCTCCAAACCCCAAACAGATCCTTGTAGCCCCCCCCCCTCTCTTCCAGCTGTTACTAAGGACATGTCTCTGAAGTGTCCTGCTCCAAACCCCAATCAGGTCCTTGTAGCCCCCCCCTCTCTTCCAGCTGTTACTAAAGACATGTATCTGAAGTGTCCTGCTCCAAACCCCAAACAGATCCTTGTAGCCCCCCCCCCCCCTCTCTTCCAGCTGTTACTAAGGACATGTCTCTGAAGTGTCCTGCTCCAAACCCCAATCAGATCCTTGTAGCCCCCCCCCCCTCTCTTCCAGCTGTTACTAAGGACATGTCTCTGAAGTGTCCTGCTCCAAACCCCAAATCAGATCCCTTGTAGCCCCCCCCCCTCTCTTCCAGCTGTTACTAAGGACATGTCTCTGAAGTGTCCTGCTCCAAACCCCAATCAGATCCTTGTAGCCCCCCCCCCCTCTCTTCCAGCTGTTACTAAGGGACATGTCTCTGAAGTGTCCTGCTCCAAACCCCAATCAGATCCTTGTAGCCCCCCCCCTCTCTTCCAGCTGTTACTAAGGACATGTCTCTGAAGTGTCCTGCTCCAAACCCCAATCAGATCCTTGTAGCCCCCCCCCTCTCTTCCAGCTGTTACTAAGGACA
Organism: Pogonophryne albipinna; assembly: GCA_028583405.1. Lineage (NCBI taxonomy): Eukaryota > Metazoa > Chordata > Actinopteri > Perciformes > Artedidraconidae > Pogonophryne > Pogonophryne albipinna. The sequence goes on from CM053258.1 coordinate 447,570, forward strand.
TGTCTCTGAAGTGTCCTGCTCCAAACCCCAATCAGATCCTTGTAGCCCCCCCCCTCTCTTCCAGCTGTTACTAAGGACATGTCTCTGAAGTGTCCTGCTCCAAACCCCAATCAGGATCCTTGTAGCCCCCCCCTCTCTTCCAGCTGTTACTAAGGACATGTCTCTGAAGTGTCCTGCTCCAAACCCCAACAGATCCTTGTAGCCCCCCCCCCCTCTCTTCCAGCTGTTACTAAGGACATGTCTCTGAAGTGTCCTGCTCCAAACCCCAATCAGGTCCTTGTAGCCCCCCCCTCTCTTCCAGCTGTTACTAAGGACATGTCTCTGAAGTGTCCTGCTCCAAACCCCAAACAGATCCTTGTAGCCCCCCCCCCTCTCTTCCAGCTGTTACTAAGGACATGTCTCTGAAGTGTCCTGCTCCAAACCCCAATCAGGTCCCTTGTAGCCCCCCCCTCTCTTCCAGCTGTTACTAAGGACATGTCTCTGAAGTGTCCTGCTCCAAACCCCAATCAGATCCTTGTAGCCCCCCCCCTCTCTTCCAGCTGTTACTAAGGACATGTCTCTGAAGTGTCCTGCTCCAAACCCCAAATCAGGATCCTTGTAGCCCCCCCCTCTCTTCCAGCTGTTACTAAGGACATGTCTCTGAAGTGTCCTGCTCCAAACCCCAATCAGACCCTTGTAGCCCCCCCCTCTCTTCCAGCTGTTACTAAGGACATGTCTCTGAAGTGTCCTGCTCCAAACCCCAATCAGATCCCTTGTAGCCCCCCCCCATCTCTTCCAGCTGTTACTAAGGACATGTCTCTGAAGTGT
>CM053258.1:454376-469376 GCA_028583405.1 Pogonophryne albipinna
GCTACAACGATCTGTTTGGGGTTTGGAGCAGGACACTTCAGAGACATGTCCTTATAACAGCTGAGAGAGAGGGGGGGGGCTACAAGGATCTGTTTGGAGCAGGACACTTCAGAGACATGTCCTTATAACAGCTGGAAGAGAGGGGGGGGGGCTACAACGATCTGTTTGGGGTTTGGAGCAGGACACTTCAGAGACATGTCCTTATAACAGCTGAGAGAGAGAGGGGGGGCTACAAGGATCTGTTTGGGGTTTGGAGCAGGACACTTCAGAGTCATGTCCTTAGTAACAGCTGGAAGAGAGGGGGGGGGGCTACAAGGATCTGTTTGGGGTTTGGAGCAGGACACTTCAGAGACATGTACTTAGTAACAGCTGGAAGAGAGGGGGGGGCTACAAGGATCTGTTTGGGGTTTGGAGCAGGACACTTCAGAGACATGTCCTTAGTAACAGCTGGAAGAGAGGGGGGGGGCTACAACGATCTGTTTGGGGTTTGGAGCAGGACACTTCAGAGACATGTCCTTATAACAGCTGAGAGAGAGGGGGGGGCTACAAGGATCTGTTTGGAGCAGGACACTTCAGAGACATGTCCTTATAACAGCTGGAAGAGAGGGGGGGGGGCTACAACGATCTGTTTGGGGTTTGGAGCAGGACACTTCAGAGACATGTCCTTATAACAGCTGAGAGAGAGAGGGGGGGCTACAAGGATCTGTTTGGGGTTTGGAGCAGGACACTTCAGAGTCATGTCCTTAGTAACAGCTGGAAGAGAGGGGGGGGGGCTACAAGGATCTGTTTGGGGTTTGGAGCAGGACACTTCAGAGACATGTCCTTATAACAGCTGAGAGAGAGGGGGGGGGCTACAAGGATCTGTTTGGGGTTTGGAGCAGGACACTTCAGAGTCATGTCTTTAGTAACAGCTGGAAGAGAGGGTGGGGGGCTACAAGGATCTGTTTGGGGTTTGGAGCAGGACACTTCAGAGACATGTCCTTAGTAACAGCTGGGAGAGAGGGGGGGGCTACAAGGATCTGTTTGGGGTTTGGAGCAGGACACTTCAGAGACATGTCCTTAGTAACAGCTGGAAGAGAGGGGGGGGGCTACAAGGATCTGATTGGGGTTTGGAGCAGGACACTTCAGAGACATGTCCTTAGTAACAGCTGGAAGAGAGGGGGGGCTACAAGGATCTGTTTGGGGTTTGGAGCAGGACACTTCAGAGACATGTCCTTAGTAACAGCTGGAAGAGAGGGGGGGGCTACAAGGATCTGATTGGGGTTTGGAGCAGGACACTTCAGAGACATGTCCTTAGTAACAGCTGGAAGAGAGGGGGGGGGCTACAAGGATCTGTTTGGGGTTTGGAGCAGGACACTTCAGAGACATGTCCTTATAACAACTGAGAGAGAGGGGGGGGCTACAAGGATCTGTTTGGAGCAGGACACTTCAGAGACATGTCCTTAGTAACAGCTAGAAGAGAGGGGGGGGCTACAAGGATCTGTTTGGGGTTTGGAGCAGGACACTTCAGAGTCATGTCCTTAGTAACAGCTGGAAGAGAGGGGGGGGGGGCTACAAGGATCTGTTTGGGGTTTGGAGCAGGACACTTCAGAGACATGTCCTTATAACAGCTGAGAGAGAGGGGGGGGCTACAAGGATCTGATTGGGGTTTGGAGCAGGACACTTCAGAGTCATGTCTTTAGTAACAGCTGGAAGAGAGGGGGGGGGGGCTACAAGGATCTGTTTGGGGTTTGGAGCAGGACACTTCAGAGTCATGTCTTTAGTAACAGCTGGAAGAGAGGGGGGGGGGCTACAAGGATCTGTTTGGGGTTTGGAGCAGGACACTTCAGAGACATGTCCTTAGTAACAGCTGGGAGAGAGGGGGGGGGCTACAAGGATCTGTTTGGGGTTTGGAGCAGGACACTTCAGAGTCATGTCCTTATAACAGCTGAGAGAGAGGGGGGGGCTACAAGGATCTGTTTGGAGCAGGACACTTCAGAGACATGTCCTTAGTAACAGCTGGAAGAGAGGGGGGGGGGCTACAAGGATCTGTTTGGGGTTTGGAGCAGGACACTTCAGAGTCATGTCCTTAGTAACAGCTGGAAGAGAGGGGGGGGGGGGCTTCAAGGATCTGTTTGGGGTTTGGAGCAGGACACTTCAGAGACATGTCCTTATAACAGCTGAGAGAGAGGGGGGGGGCTACAAGGATCTGTTTGGGGTTTGGAGCAGGACACTTCAGAGTCATGTCTTTAGTAACAGCTGGAAGAGAGGGGGGGGGCTACAAGGATCTGTTTGGGGTTTGGAGCAGGACACTTCAGAGTCATGTCCTTATAACAGCTGCGAGAGAGGGGGGGCTACAAGGATCTGTTTGGGGTTTGGAGCAGGACACTTCAGAGTCATGTCCTTATAACAGCTGCGAGAGAGGGGGGGCTACAAGGATCTGTTTGGGGTTTGGAGCAGGACACTTCAGAGTCATGTCCTTAGTAACAGCTGGAAGAGAGGGGGGGGCTACAAGGATCTGTTTGGGGTTTGGAGCAGGACACTTCAGAGACGTGTCCTTATACATCAGAGACCTGTAATATATGCCTAGAAATAGTATAATAGGAGACCTTGAGTAAATGGACTTACTTTACACCTCTGCTTTTTAACATTATTAACCAATTACTGCCTCCCCCCCAGGTGAGCATGGCGGCCCCCCCCCAGGTGAGCACGCCCCCCCCCCCCAGCAGCGGGGACGCCTGCCTCAGCATCGTTCACAGCCTGATGAGTCTCCGGCGGGGCGAGGACAGTGAAGGCTTCGCCAGGCGAGCTATCGAGAGTCTGGTGAAGAAGCTGAAGGAGAAGAGAGGAGAACTGGAGGCGCTGATCACCTCCATCAACTCCGAGGGGGCGGAGCCCAGCGGCTGCGTCACCATCCAGAGGACCCTTGACGGACGCCTGCAGGTCATAATTATTCATTGCATTTTATTATTTTAAAGTTTTTTATATTTCTGGAAAAAAAAGGCAAATTCTGAAAAAAAGACAAATTCTGAGAGTTTTTTTTAATTCTGAGATATAAATTCAAATTTTGTGAATAAGGATGCTAACGCTAAGCTAAAGGTGGCTAATGTTGGGCTATAAAGGAACTACAGCACGGTCACATGACTTCACGTCTCCACCGCTAAGCTAAAGGTGGCTAATGTTGGACTATAAAGGAACTACAGCACGGTCACATGACTTCACGTCACCACCGCTAAGCTAAAGGTGGCTAATGTTGGACTATAAAGGAACTACAGCACGGTCACATGACTTCACGTCACCACCGCTAAGCTAAAGGTGGCTAATGTTGGGCTATAAGGAACTACAGCACGGTCACATGACTTCACGTCACCACCGCTAAGCTAAAGGAGGCTAATGTTGGGCTATAAGGAACTACAGCACGGTCACATGACTTCACGTCACCACCTCTAAGCTAAAGGAGGCTAATGTTGGGATATAAGGAACTACAGCAGGGTCACATGACTTCACGTCTCCACCGCTAAGCTAAAGGAGGCTAATGTTGGGCTATAAAGGAACTACAGCACGGTCACATGACTTCACGTCACCACCGCTAAGCTAAAGGAGGCTAATGTTGGGCTATAAGGAACTACAGCAGGGTCACATGACTTCACGTCTCCACCGCTAAGCTAAAGGTGGCTAATGTTGGACTATAAAGGAACTACAGCACGGTCACATGACTTCACGTCACCACCGCTAAGCTAAAGGAGGCTAATGTTGGGCTATAAGGAACTACAGCACGGTCACATGACTTCACGTCACCACCACTAAGCTAAAGGAGGCTAATGTTGGGATATAAGGAACTACAGCAGGGTCACATGACTTCACGTCTCCACCGCTAAGCTAAAGGAGGCTAATGTTGGGCTATAAAGGAACTACAGCACGGTCACATGACTTCACGTAACCACCGCTAAGCTAAAGGAGGCTAATGTTGGGCTATAAAGGAACTACAGCACGGTCACATGACTTCAAGTCTCCACCGCTAAGCTAAAGGAGGCTAATGTTGGGCTATAAGGAACTACAGCACGGTCACATGACTTCACGTCACCACCGCTAAGCTAAAGGAGGCTAATGTTGGACTATAAAGGAACTACAGCACGGTCACATGACTTCACGTCACCACCGCTAAGCTAAAGGTGGCTAATGTTGGGCTATAAGGAACTACAGCACGGTCACATGACTTCACGTCTCCACCGCTAAGCTAAAGGTGGCTAATGTTGGACTATAAAGGAACTACAGCACGGTCACATGACTTCACGTCACCACCGCTAAGCTAAAGGAGGCTAATGTTGGGCTATAAGGAACTACAGCAGGGTCACATGACTTCACGTCTCCACCGCTAAGCTAAAGGAGGCTAATGTTGGGATATAAGGAACTACAGCAGGGTCACATGACTTCACGTCTCCACCGCTAAGCTAAAGGAGGCTAATGTTGGGCTATAAGGAACTACAGCAGGGTCACATGACTTCACGTCACCACCGCTAAGCTAAAGGTGGCTAATGTTGGACTATAAAGGAAGTTCATCACGGTCACATGACTTCACGTCACCACCGCTAAGCTAAAGGAGGCTAATGTTGGGCTATGAAGGAAATGTTGGGATATAAGGAACTACAGCAGGGTCACATGACTTCACGTCTCCACCGCTAAGCTAAAGGAGGCTAATGTTGGGCTATAAAGGAACTACAGCACGGTCACATGACTTCAAGTCTCCACCGCTAAGCTAAAGGAGGCTAATGTTGGGCTATAAGGAACTACAGCACGGTCACATGACTTCACGTCACCAACGCTAAGCTAAAGGAGGCTAATGTTGGGCTATGAAGGAACTACAGCACGGTCACATGACTTCACGTCACCACAGCTAAGCTAAAGGAGGCTAATGTTGGACTATAAAGGAACTACAGCACGGTCACATGACTTCACGTCACCACCGCTAAGCTAAAGGTGGCTAATGTTGGGCTATAAGGAACTACAGCACGGTCACATGACTTCACGTCTCCACCGCTAAGCTAAAGGTGGCTAATGTTGGACTATAAAGGAACTACAGCACGGTCACATGACTTCACGTCACCACCGCTAAGCTAAAGGAGGCTAATGTTGGGCTATAAGGAACTACAGCAGGGTCACATGACTTCACGTCTCCACCGCTAAGCTAAAGGAGGCTAATGTTGGGATATAAGGAACTACAGCAGGGTCACATGACTTCACGTCTCCACCGCTAAGCTAAAGGAGGCTAATGTTGGGCTATAAGGAACTACAGCAGGGTCACATGACTTCACGTCTCCACCGCTAAGCTAAAGGTGGCTAATGTTGGACTATAAAGGAACTACAGCACGGTCACATGACTTCACGTCACCACCGCTAAGCTAAAGGAGACTGATGTTGGGCTATAAAGGAACTACAGCACGGTCACATGACTTCACGTCACCACCGCTAAGCTAAAGGTGGCTAATGTTGGGCTATAAAGGAACAACAGCACGGTCACATGACTTCACGTCACCACCGCTAAGCTAAAGGTGGCTAATGTTGGGCTATAAAGGAACTACAGCACGGTCACATGACTTCACGTCACCACCGCTAAGCTAAAGGAGGCTAATGTTGGGCTATAAAGGAACTACAGCACGGTCACATGACTTCACGTCACCACCGCTAAGCTAAAGGAGGCTAATGTTGGGCTATAAAGGAACTACAGCACGGTCACATGACTTCACGTCACCACCGCTAAGCTAAAGGAGGCTAATGTTGGGCTATAAAGGAACTACAGCACGGTCACATGACTTCACGTCACCACCGCTAAGCTAAAGGAGGCTAATGTTGGGCTATAAAGGAACTACAGCACGGTCACATGACTTCACGTCACCACCGCTAAGCTAAAGGAGGCTAATGTTGGGCTATAAAAGAAGTACAGCACGGTCACATGACTTCAAGTCACCACCGCTAAGCTAAAGGAGGCTAATGTTGGGCTATAAAGGAACTACAGCACGGTCACATGACTTCACGTCACCACCGCTAAGCTAAAGGAGGCTAATGTTGTGCTATAAAGGAAGTTCATCACGGTCACATGACTTCACGTCACCACCGCTAAGCTAAAGGAGGCTAATGTTGGGCTATGAAGGAACTACAGCACGGTCACATGACTTCACGTCACCACAGCTAAGCTAAAGGAGGCTAATGTTGGGCTATGAAGGAACTACAGCACGGTCACATGACTTCACGTCACCACCGCTAAGCTAAAGGAGGCTAATGTTGGGCTAAAAAGGAACTACAGCACGGTCACATGACTTCACGTCACCACCGCTAAGCTAAAGGAGGCTAATGTTGGGCTATAAAGGAACTACAGCACGGTCAAATGACTTCACGTCACCACCGCTAAGCTAAAGGAGGCTAATGTTGGGCTATAAAGGAACTACAGCACGGTCACATGACTTCACGTCACCACCGCTAAGCTAAAGGTGGCTAATGTTGGGCTATAAAGGAACTACAACACGGTCACATGACTTCACATCACCACCGCTAAGCTAAAGAAGGCTAATGTTGGGCTATAAAGGACGTTTAGAAAAGAATATGAAAAGTATGGTGAGATATTTACAGCATATCTGAATGAACCCCAAAAACTGAACCCTTTTGAAGCTTGAGTCCAATATTTCACAATTGTTTTAAACCCATCTTAATTACAAACATACATAAAAACTGCCAAATCTTTTATAAAGTGTCTTTTATTGAATAATAACGGGACCATTAAAGAAACGCCTTTATCATAACGGGAGGAACAGGAGAGGAAGGGAAGGCTTGTTTTGTCTGAAACTCAGGAAAGGGGCTGGGTTAACTTGAGCCAGACAGTGTGTGTGTGTGTGTGTGTGTGTGTGTGTGTGTGTGTGTGTGTGTGTGTGTGTGTGTGTGTGTGTGTGTGTGTGTGTGTGTGTGTGTGTGTGTGTGTGTGTGTGTGTGTGTGTGGAATGTGTACACGTCTAGAGTCTGTTCTTGGATCTCACCACAGAGTCTCTACACTGTAAAAGGTTTCAGACTAAACTGAATGAGGATCAGAGGAGGTTACTAAATAAATGTATTAAAGTACTAAAGTATTCAAATATTGAAGTCCTAAAATCCTAAAGTATTAAAGTACTGTACATGAGACAAACATGAGGGACTTTGAGTTTAAACTAGGTCTGAATTTAACAACAATTTTTTATATTGTTTTATCAGGTTTCTACGTTGTTATTTGATTGGATGATGGTAAGTGAAATGCACTCTGGGAGTTGTAGTTGTCTCCCATCCTTCTCGTAGCTTTGAGTGTTTTCATCAAAAAACACAATGTATTTTTCTCCAAATTGATTTGTGAGTTTCTGATTAAAAGAAAGTGAAGTTGAGACTTTCAGCTTTTTACAGTGTGTGTGTGTGTGTGTGTTTTGTCTGATGACTCTTATCCCTGCCCTTCACCTGTGCATACAGAACACACTCTGCTACTGTCTGTCTGTGTGTGTGTGTGTGTGTGTGTGTGTGTGTGTGTGTGTGTGTGTGTGTGTGTGTGTGTGTGTGTGTGTGTGTGTGTGTGTGTGTGTGTGTGCACGTGTGTGTGTGTGTGTGTGTGTGTGTGTGTGTGTGTGTGTGTGTGTGTGTGTGTGTGTGTGTGTGTGTGTGTGTGTGTGTGTGTGTGTGTGTGTGTGTGTGTGTGTGTGTGTGTGTGTGTGTGGAGGCATGTTTTTTACAGTGTACACAGACGTGAGGTCAGACATGATGTCATGGTTGTGGTTTGGCAGGACAGGTGAACTCTACATCACCCAGTTCACTCACACACACACGCACACACACACAGTTTCCATGGTAACCTCTGCACACTGTGACTCAGTTTGTTCTCACAGTTTATTAAAATGTCAAAGAAGGAGGATTCCTGTCTATCTCTCACCTTTCTCACCTATCTCACCTGTCTGTCTCTCACCTCTCTCACCTGTCTGTCTCACCTCTCTCACCTGTCTCACCTGTCTGTGTCTCACCTCTCTCACCTGTCTGTGTCTCACCTGTCTCACCGGTATGTGTCTCACCTGTATGTCTCACCTGTCTCACCTGTCTGTCTCTCACCTCTCTCACCTGTCTGTGTCTCACCTGTCTCACCTGTCTGTCTCACCTGTCTGTCTCTCACCTATCTGTCTCTCACCTCTCGTCTGTCTCTCACCTGTCTGTGTCTCACCTGTCTGTCTCACCTGTCTCACCTGTCTGTCTCTCACCTCTCTCACCTGTCTGTGTCTCACCGGTATGTGTCTCACCTCTCTCACCTATCTGTCTCTCACCTCTCTCGTCTGTCTCTCACCTGTCTGTGTCACCAGTCTGTCTCTCAGCTCTCTCACCTATCTGTCTCTCACCTCTCTCGTCTGTCTCTCACCTGTCTGTGTCTCACCTGTCTCACCTGTCTGTCTCACCTCTCTCACCTGTCTGTCTCTTACCTCTCTCACCTGTCTGTCTCTCACCTGTCTCACCTGTTTGTCTCACCTGTCTGTCTCTCACCTGTCTGTCTCTTACCTGTCTCACCTGTCTCATCTGTCTCACCTATCCGACCTGTCTGTGTCTCACCTGTCTCACCTGTCTGTCTCACCTGTCCGACCTGTCTGTGTCTCACCTGTCTGTCTCACCTGTCCGACCTGTCTGTGTCTCACCTGTCTGTCTCTTACCTGTCTCCCCTGTCTGTCTCACCTGTCTCACCTGTCTGTCTCACCTGTCTCACCTGTCTGTGTGCAGGTGGCGGGCAGGAAGGGTTTCCCTCACGTGATTTACGCCCGTCTGTGGCGTTGGCCCGACCTTCAGAAGAACGAGCTGAAAGCCGCCGCCTTCTGTCAGTTCGCCTTCGACCTGAAGTACGACAGCGTGTGTGTGAACCCGTACCACTACGAGCGCGTGGCCCCGCCCACCACCACAGGTAACAGGAAACACAGGAGACACAGGTGACACAGGTAACATAGGAGACACAGGTCACATAGGAGACACAGGTGACACCGGTAACATAGGAGACACAGGTGACACAGGTAACAAAGGAGACACAGGTAACAAAGGAGACACAGGTGACATAGGAGACACAGGTAACATAGGAGACACAGGTGACACAGGTAACAAAGGAGACACCGGTGACACAGGTAACAAAGGAGACACCGGTGACACAGGTAACATAGGAGACACAGGAGACACAGGTAACATAGGAGACACAGGTGACACCGGTGACATAGGAGACACAGGTAACAAAGGAGACACAGGAGACACAGGTAACATAGGAGACACAGGTGACACAGGTAACAAAGGAGACACAAGTAACAAAGGAGACACAGGAGACACAGGTAACATAGGAGACACAGGTGACACAGGTAACAAAGGAGACACAAGTAACAAAGGAGACACAGGTAACATAGGAACACAGGTGACACAGGTAACAAAGGAGACACAGGTGACATAGGAGACACAGGTGACACAGGTAACAAAGGAGACACAGGTAACATAGGAGACACAGGTGACACAGGTAACAAAGGAGACACAAGTAACAAAGGAGACACAGGAGACACAGGTAACATAGGAGACACAGGTGACACCGGTGACATAGGAGACACAGGTAACAAAGGAGACACAGGAGACACAGGTAACATAGGAGACACAGGTGACACAGGTAACAAAGGAGACACAAGTAACAAAGGAGACACAGGAGACACAAGTAACATAGGAGACACAGGTGACACAGGTAACAAAGGAGACACAAGTAACAAAGGAGACACAGGAGACACAGGTAACATAGGAACATAGGTGACACAGGTAACAAAGGAGACACAGGTGACATAGGAGACACAGGTGACACAGGTAACAAAGGAGACACAAGTAACAAAGGAGACACAGGAGACACAGGTAACATAGGAGACACAGGCAGTGGCGGCGCTGGGGTAGGCTACAGCCATACCAAGAGATGTCTTAGCCCCACCATGAAAAGGTATGTTAAAAGCATAAGCATGTTGAGAACACGGATTGCGAAAATCTACCGGTCGTGTCCACAACACACAAACTGATCCTGCTGTAACAACAAGTGCACGTTACTGACGCAATATGGTGGAGACCATTCGGGCTTATGCTAGAGGGGTGCAAGGAATAGTCTAAGTAGTGGGGGAGTTTTATACACTAAAGGTGTGGTCATTCTCTCGGGTTATAATATCAGCGCGGCTGCGGTCAGATCAAAATGCCTCCGAATGCATTTGAACAGACCTACAGCCAATCAGAGCAACGCAACGTTGGGTCTGCTGCGTCATGCATTACTGATTCGTCACGTTCAGTGAAAAGTCCCCAAACTCGCGCCGAGTCAATTGCAGACAGCAGAACTTCTAGGATTAATTGTATATTTCGGATTGATAGATTTGTTCTTAAATGCCCTCGCATTGAGGTACAAGTGGAACAGGTGCCAGAGTCTCACGACCCACCTGACAGGTGCCAGAGTCTCACGACCCACCTGAAAGGTGCCAGAGTCACACGACCCACCTGACAGGTGCCAGAGTCTCACGACCCACCTGACAGGTGCCAGAGTCACACGACCCACCTGACAGGTGCCAGAGTCACACGACCCACCTGAAAGGTGCCAGAGTCACACGACCCACCTGACAGGTGCCAGAGTCTCACGACCCACCTGACAGGTGCCAGAGTCACACGACCCACCTGACAGGTGCCAGAGTCACACGACCCACCTGACAGGTGCCAGAGTCTCACGACCCACCTGACAGGTGCCAGAGTCACACGACCCACCTGACAGGTGCCAGAGTCACACGACCCACCTGAAAGGTGCCAGAGTCTCACGACCCACCTGACAGGTGCCAGAGTCTCACGACCCACCTGACAGGTGCCAGAGTCACACGACCCACCTGACAGGTGCCAGAGTCACACAACCCACCTGAAAGGTGCCAGAGTCACACGACCCACCTGACAGGTGCCAGAGTCTCACGACCCACCTGAAAGGTGCCAGAGTCACACGACCCACCTGACAGGTGCCAGAGTCTCACGACCCACCTGACAGGTGCCAGAGTCACACGACCCACCTGAAAGGTGCCAGAGTCACACGACCCACCTGACAGGTGCCAGAGTCTCACGACCCACCTGACAGGTGCCAGAGTCACACGACCCACCTGAAAGGTGCCAGAGTCACACGACCCACCTGACAGGTGCCAGAGTCTCACGACCCACCTGACAGGTGCCAGAGTCTCACGACCCACCTGACAGGTGCCAGAGTCACACGACCCACCTGACAGGTGCCAGAGTCACACGACCCACCTGACAGGTGCCAGAGTCTCACAACCCACCTGACAGGTGCCAGAGTCACACGACCCACCTGAAAGGTGCCAGAGTCTCACGACCCACCTGACAGGTGCCAGAGTCACACGACCCACCTGACAGGTGCCAGAGTCACACGACCCACCTGACAGGTGCCAGAGTCTCACGACCCACCTGACAGGTGCCAGAGTCACACGACCCACCTGAAAGGTGCCAGAGTCACACGACCCACCTGACAGGTGCCAGAGTCACACGACCCACCTGACAGGTGCCAGAGTCTCACGACCCACCTGACAGGTGCCAGAGTCACACGACCCACCTGAAAGGTGCCAGAGTCACACGACCCACCTGACAGGTGCCAGAGTCACACGCCCCACCTGAAAGGTGCCAGAGTCACACGCCCCACCTGACAGGTGCCAGAGTCACACGCCCCACCTGAAGAGTGAATCGTGAGTTTTGAATATATTTTGTAATAATGGGTCATTTGAAAAAGTGTTTTGTATGACGATAGAGACACAGGCCACCTGTTGTGTGCTGTGTCTGTCTCTCTCTCTGTTTACCTCTGTCTCTGTCTCTGTCTCTCTCTCTCTCCCTCTCTCTCTCTCGCTCTCTCTCTCTCTCTCCCTCTCTCCCTCCCTCTCTCTCTCTCTCTCCATGTCAATTCTATATGCCAACTTTTCTTGTTTCTTCCGCTGCGTAGCATGTTGTTGTAACAACGTGGAATTAGCAGAATAGGCTATTGTATTGTTGAACTCACACCTGTTGCTCTCGATGTAACTTAGCTGATAAAAGGAGACTAATAAAAGCTAATAAAAGCCTGCGTGCGTTTCACTGTCAAGGGGTGCGATATAGCGTGTATGTAATTACATTACAAATACTGACTTGAGCCCCACCACTGTATGGGTTAGCCCTACCATAGATTAGCCAACAAAAATACTCTGGCGCCGCCACTGGACACAGGAGACACAGGAGACACAGGAGACACAGGAGACACAGGAGACACAGGAGACACAGGAGACACAGGAGACACAGGAGACTGGGGGTGTTTCTCAATGTCGAGTAAAGCTGCTCCAGAGCCACTATTTCAAGCATGCTACGTCATCGAGTGCCGCTGAAGGACTGTTCCGATGTCCAGCATACTTGGAATTCTACCGAGCCCGGCGCACTTCGTTTGGAGAAATTTCGAGGCTGCGCATGTGTAGACTTCGGTCTTAAAATCCCCACAATGCTTTGCGCACGGACCAATTTCCCCAAATCTGTGGCGGAAAATATAAGGCGGGGCCTCTCATATGACGCACACCTGCACACCTGTTAGCCTGTGGGGATTTTAAGACCGGAGTCTACTCATGTGCAGCCTCGAAATCTCTCCAAACGAAGTGTGCCGGGCTCGGTAGAATTCCAAGTATGCTGGACATTGGAACAGTCCTTCAGCGGCACTCGATGACATAGCATGCTTGAAATAGTGGCTCTGGAGCAGCTTTACTCGACATGGAGAAACACCAAGGAAACAGAGGTGACAGGAAACAGAGGTGACACAGGAAGGACAGGTAAGAGGAAACAGAGGTGAAAGGAAACACAGGTGACAGGAAACAGAGGTGACACAGGAAGGACAGGTAAGAGGAAACAGAGGTGAAAGGAAACACAGGTGACAGGAAACAGAGGTGACAGGAAACAGAGGTGACAGGAAACAGAGGTGAAAGGAAACAGAGGTGACAGGAAACAGAGGTGACACAGGAAACAGAGGTGACACAGGAAACACAGGTGACAGGAAACAGAGGTGACAGGAAACAGAGGTGACAGGAAACAGAGGTGACACAGGAAGGACAGGTAACAGGAAACAGAGGTGAAAGGAAACACAGGTGACAGGAAACAGAGGTGACAGGAAACACAGGTGACAGGAAACAGAGGTGACAGGAAACAGAGGTGACAGGAAACAGAGGTGACAGGAAATAGAAGTGACACAGGAAACAGAGGTGACACAGGAAGGACAGGTAACAGGAAACAGAGGTGAAAGGAAACAGAGGTGACAGGAAACAGAGGTGACAGGAAACAGAGGTGACGCAGGAAACAGAGGTGACAGGAAACACAGGTGACACAGAAAACAGAGGTGACAGGAAACAGAGGTGACAGGAAACAGACGTGACAGGAAACACAGGTGACACAGAAAACAGAGGTGACAGGAAACAGAGGTGACAGGAAACAGACGTGACAGGAAACACAGGTGACAGGAAACACAGGTGACACAGGAAATAGAGGTGACACAGGAACCAGAGGTGACAGAGGAAACAGAGGTGACAGGAAACAGAGGTGACACAGGAAACAGAGGTGACAGAAAACAGAGGTGACAGGAAACAGAGGTGACAGAGGAAACCGAGGTGACAGGAAACAGAGGTGACAGGAAACAGAGGTGACAGGAAACGAAGGTGACAGGAAACAGAGGTGACACAGGAAACAGAGGTGACAGGAAACAGAGGTGACAGGAAACAGAGGTGACAGGAAACAGATGTGACAGGAAACAGAGGTGACACAGGAAACAGAGGTGACAGGAAACAGGTGACACAGGAAACACAGGTGACAGGAAACACAGGTGACAGGAAACAGAGGTGACACAGGAAACACAGGTGACAGGAAACAGAGGTGACACAGGAAACACAGGTGACAGGAAACAGAGGTGACACATTCAAACAGTCCTTCGGCGCCACTCGATGACGTACTATCTTGAAATAGTGGCTCTGCAGCAGCAGGTGTACTCGACATTGAGAAACGGCTACAGGTGACACAGGAAACAGGAAACACAGGTGACATGTATTAATGGTCGTCCACCTGTTCTCCTTCAGGTCCTCAGTCCGGGATCAAGGAGGAGTTCCTGCAGGACTGTCTGCAGGTGGAGCTGCCCCCCCACTGTGACCCCTACAGCCAGCCCCGCCCCCTCAGGCATCCCAGCATCCCCCCTCCAGGTGAGCTGTCAATCAAAGTTAATTTCCTAATCAGTTGATTCACAGTGTGTGACTCCCTGGCTTCTGTCTTGCAGGCAGCAGCTCACCTGCAGCTCTGTCAGGTGTTACCTGTGGCAGGGGGGTCGCCCCCCACACCCCACAGCCTCTTCACCCCCCCACCCCCACCTCCCCACACCTGCCCGAATACAGCAGCCCCCCCAAAACAGGTACTACACCTGCACACACCTGTACTGTACCTGAACACACACACCTGTACTGTAACTGTACACACCTGTACTGTACCTGCACACACACACCTGTACCTGCACACACACCTGTACTCTACCTGCACACACACCTGTACTGTAACTGTACACACCTGTACTGTACCTGCACACACACACACACACACACACACACACACACACACACACACACACACACCTGTACTCTACCTGTACTGTACATTAAGAGTACCAGCAGTATTATTGAGCAGAGATACTGACCTGTTGTTTACTGTCTCTGCAGACACCTGGCCAGGTACTAGCCCCGCCCCCTACAGCCCTGCAGGACAGAGTGGGCGGAGCCAACAGCATCACAATCACCACGCTCCCAACACACACTTCTGTATGACATCATCCCAATATCCAGCTGAAGTGATAGTACTTTCCTGCAGTATTAGTACTTGACTGGAGTATTAATACTTGACTGGAGTATTAGTACTTTACTGCAGTATTAGTACTTTACTGCAGTATTAGTACTTTACTGGAGT
>CM053258.1:476876-501876 GCA_028583405.1 Pogonophryne albipinna
CTGGGGCCGGAACCATGGTTGCTGGGGCCGGAAGCAGGACCGGAACCATGGCTGTATGGGCCGGTTCTGGAGCAGGGACCACTGGAGCACGGGCTGGAATCTTGGTCTTGCGTCTCCTAGAGATTCTTTGGAGGATCCGTGGGCCTCCCAAGGTCTGGTCATACCCCAGGAAAGGGTTAGAGGCTTCGGACAAGTCCTCAGGACAACTTGTGAAAAGTTGTAGCCACTCAGGCAACATGCTCCTGAGCCAGGGCTTGCGAGCAACCTCCTGACGTGCCTCCTTCAACGCAGCCTCTCTACCCCGTCTAGATGAGGCGCCATTCCAAGTATAAAAAATGTACTCCAGAGATTACCCAAGACATTCCGCCTGTAGAGCAAAAATAATCTGAGTCTGCTGAGTCCACAGTTGGTTGGTTCATTCTGTCAGGGTGCGAGGAAAAGGTAGGACCCAAAAGCAGTATTAACAAAAAGCGAGCTTAAACTCAGGAGACCGGGCTCGAGGGCGAAGACCGCACAGCTCCGGAGGCCGGACAGGACCCGGTGTCGGCCGGACAGGCACCGGAGCCGGTGGGACAGGCGTAGACGGGATCCTGGACATGACCTGGGCTGGTATCAATTGGACCACCAACGCAACATGGCAAGGAGTAGGCAGGGCCCCCGGCGGAAGAGGACAAGGAGTTGGCACGACCCCCGGCGAGACAGGTGACGGCGGGGCCTCCAACGGGACAGGACACAGGGTTGGCAGGACCCCCGGCAGGAGAGTAGTCGGCGGGACCTCCAAAGGCACGGGACATAGGGTTGGCAGGACCCCCGGCAGAAGAGTAGTCGGCGGGACCCCCAACGGGACAGGACATGGAGTTAGCAGGACCCCCAGCGGAACCTCCAACGGCACTTGAGTAGGGACTTGAGTAGGGACTAGAGAAGGGACTTGAGTAGGGATTGGAGAGGGGACTCGAGAGGGAACTCGAGAGGTGACTTGAAAGGAGACTTGAGAGGGAAATCGAGCGGTGACTTGAGAGGGAACTCGAGAGGTGACTTGAGAGGGGACTCGATAGGGAACTTGAGAGGTAACTCAAGAGGGGACTTGAGAGAGAACTGGAGAGGTGACTGGAGAGGGGACTGGAGAGAGAACTGGAGAGGTGACTGGAGAGGGAACTCGAGAGGGAACTGGAGAGGGGACTCGAGAGGGAACTCGAGAGGAGACTTGAGAGAGGGCTTGAGAGGGAACTCGAGAGGTGACTTGAGAGGTAACTCGAGAGGGGACTTGAGAAAGAACTCGAGAGGAGACTTGAGAGGAGACTTGAGAGGGGACTCGAGAGAGGGCTTGAGAGGGAACTCGAGAGGTGACTTGAGAGGGGACTCGAGAGGGAACTCGAGAGGGGACTCGAGAAAGAACTCGAGAGGAGACTTGAGAGGAGACTTGAGAGGGGACTCAAGAAGAGACTCGAGAGGGGACCTGAGAGGGAACTCGAGAGGGAACTCGAGAGGGAACGTGAGAGGGGACTCGAGAGGGAACTCGAGAGGGGACTCGAGAGGAAACTCGAGAGGGGACTCGAGAGGGGACTCGAGAGGAGACTTGAGAGGGGACCTGAGAGGGAACTCGAGAGGTGACTGGAGAGGGGACAGGAGAAAGAACTCGAGAGGTGACTGGAGAGGGAACTCGAGAGGGGACTCGAGAGGGAACTCGAGAGGTGACTGGAGAGGGGACTGGAGATAGAACTCGAGAGGTGACTGGAGAGGGAACTCGAGAGGTGACTGGAGAGGGGACTCGAGAGGGAACTCGAGAGGAGACTTGAGAGAGGGCTTGAGAGGGAACTCGAGAGGTGACTTGAGAGGTAACTCGAGAGGGGACTTGAGAGGAGACTTGAGAGGGGACTCGAGAAGAGACTCGAGAAAGAACTCGAGAGCAGACTTGAGAGGAGACTTGAGAGGGGACTCGAGAGGGGACTCGAGAGGGGACTCGAGAGGAAACTTGAGAGGGGACTCGAGAGGGGACTCAGGAGGAAACTTGAGAGGGGACTTGAGAGAGGACTTGAGAGGGGACTCGAGAAGAGACGCGAGATGGGACCTGAGAGGGAACTCGAGAGAGGACTTGAGAGGGAACTTGAGAGAGGACTCGAGAGGGAACTTTAGAGAGGACTCGAGAAGAGACTTGAGAGGGGACTGGAGAGGGGACTCGAGAGGGGACTCGAGAGGGGACTTTTGTCGGTCGGTACGCCGACAGGACTCGGGGAGCTGGCGTTGGCCGGTACGCCGACAGGACTCAGGGAGCTGGCGTCGGCTGGAGAGCCAACAGGAGACGAGGTGCTGGAGTCGGCCGGTACACCGACAGGACTCGGAGAGCTGGCGTTGGCCGGTAAGCCAGTCCTGGAGCCGAAACTGGAGTAGGGACCATGGCTACTGGGGCCGGTACTGAAGCCGGAACCATGGCTGCTGGGGCCGGAACCATGGCTGCTGGGGCCGGTACTGAAGCCGGAACCATGGCTGCTGGGGCCGGAACCATGGCTGCTGGGGCCGGTACTGAAGCCGGAACCATGGCTGCTGGGGCCGGAACTGGGGCCGGAACCATGGCTGCTGGGCCCGGTACTGGGGCCGGAACCATGGTTGCTGGAGCCGGAAGAAGGGCCGGAACCATGGCTGTATGGGCCGGTTCTGGAGCAGGGACCACTGGAGCACGGGCTGGAATCTTGGTCTTGCGTCTCCTAGAGATTCTTTGGAGGATCCGTGGGCCTCCCAAGGTCTGGTCATACCCCAGGAAAGGGTCCTGTCCTCAGGACAACTTGTGAAAAGTTGTAGCCACTCAGGCAACATGCTCCTGAGCCAGGGCTTGCGAGCAACCTCCTGACGTGCCTCCTTCAACGCAGCCTCTCTACCCCTTCTAGATGAGGCGCCATTCCAAGTATAAAAAATGTACTCCAGAGATTACCCAAGACATTCCGCCTGTAGAGCAAAATAATCTGAGTCTGCTGAGTCCACAGTTGGTTGGTTCATTCTGTCAGGGTGCGAGGAAAAGGTAGGACCCAAAAGCAGTATTAACAAAAAGCGAGCTTTAATTTACAAAAAAAAGCCGATGACAAAAGAAAACGAGACAAAGTTAGCATTACCAAAAAATAGGGGAGCACGAGTAAATAATCCAGGACCAAACTTCAAGGACAAACATGGAGCGTGACGTGAAGGGAACGACAAACAATGAACCAACACTGAACACAGGAAGAGACTAGATACAGGGAGAAACAGCCGGGGAGGAGAAACACAAGGGCCACAGGTGAACACAATCAGACAACTAGACACACCAGGGAAACTAACGACAGGAAGGAAAACACACAGAGAGAAGGACCAGACAATGAACCAGAGGAAACACAGGGAGAAGGACCAGACAATGAACCAGAGGAAACACAGGGAGAAGGACCAGACAATGAACCAGAGGAAACACAGGGAAAAGGACCAGACAATGAACCAGAGGAAACATGACAGGGAGAAGGACCAGACAATGAACCAGAGGAAACACAGGGAAAAGGACCAGACAATGAACCAGAGGAAACATGACAGGGAGAACAGCAAAACACCCACACCTAGACATAAAAACGTGACATAACATGAATATCGTAACAGTTCTGAAGGTTTTTCTGCATGTAACCGGTCTGCAGAGTCACTAACCCTCAAAGTGCACCCTGTAGCGAGTAAAACTCTGACACAGAGAAGACCTGTCTGTGCTATGGAGGACAGAACATGACATAAGTATAACAAAATAAATGTGTAAATACAGGAATAAATATATAAATACGGAAATAAATAAATACAGGAATAAATAAATAAATACAGGAATAAATAAATACACAAATAAATAAATAAAATAATAAATGCATAAATAAATATGGAAATAAATATGGAAATAAATACATGAATGTATACAAAATAAATAAAAGTCGAAAATAAAACAGAACACACGTTATTATATATCTTTAATATATTTCTACATTTACGGTCACTTTGGCCATTGGAGACCATTGGAGACCATTGGAGACCATTAGAGACCATTGGAGACCATTGGAGACCATTAGAGATCATTAGAGCCATTGGAGATCATTAGAGATCATTGGAGACCATTGGAGATCATTGGAGATCATTGGAGACCATTGGAGACCATTGGAGACCATTAGAGATCATTGGAGACCATTGGAGATCATTGGAGATCATTGGAGACCATTAGAGATCATTGGAGACCATTGGAGATCATTGGAGACCATTGGAGATCATTGGAGATCATTGGAGACCATTGGAGATCATTGGAGACCATTAGAGATCATTGGAGACCATTGGAGATCATTGGAGATCATTGGAGACCATTAGAGATCATTGGAGACCATTGGAGATCATTGGAGATCATTGGAGACCATTGGAGATCATTGGAGACCATTAGAGATCATTGGAGACCATTGGAGATCATTGGAGATCATTGGAGACCATTGGAGACCATTAGAGATCATTAGAGCCATTGGAGATCATTAGAGATCATTGGAGATCATTGGAGATCATTGGAGACCATTGGAGACCATTGGAGATCATTGGAGACCATTGGAGACCATTAGAGATCATTGGAGACCATTGGAGATCATTGGAGATCATTGGAGACCATTAGAGATCATTGGAGATCATTGGAGACCATTGGAGATCATTGGAGACCATTGGAGACCATTAGAGATCATTGGAGACCATTGGAGATCATTGGAGACCATTGGAGATCATTGGAGATCATTGGAGATCATTGGAGACCATTAGAGATCATTGGAGACCATTGGAGATCATTGGAGACCATTGGAGATCATTAGAGATCATTGGAGATCATTGGAGACCATTGGAGATCATTAGAGATCATTGGAGACCATTGGAGACCATTAGAGACCATTGGAGACCATTGGAGATCATTAGAGACCATTGGAGACCATTGGAGATCATTGGAGACCATTGGAGACCATTGGAGATCATTGGAGACCATTGGAGATCATTGGAGACCATTGGAGACCTTTGGAGACCATTAGAGATCATTGGAGACCATTGGAGATCATTGGAGACCATTGGAGATCATTGGAGACCATTGGAGACCATTTAGAGAATGGAGAACCAAAAGAGTCCAGTTTTGTGTGGAACGATGTATCGAGGACTTGCCCCCACACGTTCGTTGCGGTCTCCTCAGCCGTCTCTCGCGTTTGCTTGGTCAAATCAGCAGCTCTTCATTTTTGAGTTCACGATTTCTCACGCCTTTACGGTAATCGCTGAGAGGCGGCTCTGACGCTAGTCCAAGAGTAAAATAATGCATGTTTTTTCTGCTTTCTTTTTCAGAGCGATACAAATAATTGTTACCATAAATTGTTAATAAAACACTGTTGGAGTCAGTCCTAGTTTGACTGCTACCAACAATAAAATGAAGTACTTTTACTGTGTACTTTTTGGGTAATACTCAAATTCTCCTCCTGAGAACAAAATCATGCCACTTCTGCTAAACACAAATGATCACACTCCTGTAACCAATCATGCTTCAGACTGAGGTTAGGACCGCCCACCTAATTAGCATACGGACACAGAAACACATAAATAAATGTAAGTGACCGTAAATGTAGAAATATATTAAAGATATATAATAACGTGTGTTCTGTTTTATTTTCGACTTTTATTTATTTATTTATACATTCAAGTATTTATTTATGCATTTATTCTTTTATTTATTTATTTGTGTATTTATTTCCTCATTTATTTATTCCTGTATTTCTTCATACATTTATTTACACATTTATTTATTTATACTTATGTCATGTTCCGTCCTCCATACTATGCTGCCCCAGAACGCCTCGTTGGACATTTCTCATTTTCTTCCTGGGTACAGTGACGTGCCCATACCCAAATGGACCCATTGGTCCAAATGGACTAATCCGCGGAGCCGTTACGTCACGCCCGCGGAGCCGTTACGTTACGCCCGCGGAGCCGTTACGTCACGCCCGCGGAGCCGTTACGTTACGCCCGCGGAGCCGTTACGTCACGCCCGCGGAGCCGTTACGTTACGCCCGTGGAGCCGTTACGTCACGCCCGCGGAGCCGTTACGTTACGCTCGTGGAGCCGTTACGTCACGCCCGCGGAGCCGTTACGTCACACACACAAACTCAATCTTTTCTCAGCTGCAGCTGTCTCTGTCTCCCTGAGAGGGCGGGACGCGGCGAGGCTGGGAGTCTGTGTGTGAGCACACACAGACTCCCAGCCAGGCTGCGGGTGTGTGTTCGGGCTGGGTTTCGCTGTGTCTCGCTGTCTCGCAGACGGCCACTGGGCTCATGGGGGGGTGAATACACAGACTCTACAGAGATGCTGTTTGAGAAACCAATGAGAGTTTGGAACATTGAACAATGTACATCTATTCTAGTCGACCTCAACGATGGAACTATGATCAGGAGAAATAGCCATGTCATGGGACCTTTAATACTTTTTTTCTTAATTCTGACTTTCTGAACATTTCTTAATTCTGACTTTCTGAACATTTCTTAATTCTGACTTTCTGAACATTTCTTAATTCTGACTTTCTGAACATTTCTTAATTCTGACTTTCTGAACATTTCTTAATTCTGACTTTCTGAACATTTCAAAATTCTGACTTTCTGAACATTTCTTAATTCTGACTTTCTGAACATTTCTTAATTCTGACTTTCTGAACATTTCTTAATTCTGACTTTCTGAACATTTCAAAATTCTGACTTTCTGAACATTTCTTAATTCTGACTTTCTGAACATTTCTTAATTCTGACTTTCTGAACATTTCTTAATTCTGACTTTTTTCTCAGAATGTGGAGTTTGTATGAAATGATTCCTCGATCAGAGTTCAGTCTTTATTAAGCCTAAAGTTAGTGAAGACCTGAAAAGGTGAACATGTCCAGCAGCAAGACTTAAAGAGGCCCTGTTCTTCTTCTGTGGTGTTCCCTCTCCTGTAGTGTAGGTGTGAGTCAATGGTCTGCAAAGGATCAAATCTGACTTTTTTCTAAAAAATCTCACAATTCTGACTTTTTCTCAACATTTTTATTTCAGAAATCTCATAATTTTGCCACATTTTCTTTGAATGTCAAAATTCTGATTTTTTTTCCCTCAAAATCTCATAATTTTTACCTTTTTCAAAAAATCTAAACATTTAGAATTTTGTTATAAATTCGGAATTTTTCTGAAATGTCCTAAAAACATTCTGAGTTAGCAAGAAGTCATCTCTAGGTCAGAGTTCAGATTGTCTTGTTTATAAAAGCATATTTTAATAAACTTGATATGTAATGGCAGTGTTTGGGAAGGTGTCTTTGTGTCCAATAGGAACGCAGCGTCAGATCAATCCTCTCTGTGTTCAAACATCACATGTTACTTGATAGACCCTTTTCCCCAAAGCGACTCACATACTCAACACTGTGGACAATCCCCACAGGAGCAATTTGGGGTGAAGTGTCTCAGGGACACAACGACATGCTGACTGCAGTGGGGTTTGAACCTGTGCTCTGATCCCCAGCACACAACCCACTGAGCCACAGCCCCCCCAGCCCCTTAAACCTGAACTATCAGTGATGTCATCTTTATTTATTTCATTGAATATCTACCACAGATTCATTTCCATTTCATTTCATTTAATCGTATATTTAGCAGGAACAATGCACAGTAATGAAC
This sequence comes from Pogonophryne albipinna, assembly GCA_028583405.1. NCBI lineage: Eukaryota > Metazoa > Chordata > Actinopteri > Perciformes > Artedidraconidae > Pogonophryne > Pogonophryne albipinna. Next base: position 484,557 of record CM053258.1, read on the forward strand.
ACTTAAAACATTCAAATGTGTCAAGCGTAACAGTGCCAGATGTAGCTTTGAGCTCATTTCCATCCGCAGTCCCTCACATAAAACATAAGAAAATTACATTTTACAAACATAGCAAAAACAAAATACATGATATGCAAAAAGTGCAAAAGAGCAAGAGCAGCATACACAAGTATCCTGCTCTTGCTGACATCACATCCTGTTGACGTATGATGTATTCTGTCATCTTGTTTTTTAAATCACATTTAAATGTATGAATGTTTCTATACTGAAAGGGTGTTTAACTGTAACGCTTGTTAAAATAAACCTTTACAGTAAAACACTTGTGTCTGTATGTAACGTCCTGAATCAGGTGGTGACGCAGAACACTATACATTCACTTACATGTCAGTTATCTTTGATAACATGTTGATTTAAGTCTTGAAGTTTCCTCATAATCTACATTTTACTTGAAAACGTTATCTTAACTTTATGATGTCACTCAAACGAATGAGAATAAGATTTAAGATTAAAGTGTATTTGAAATGAAAACAAAGCATATTCACTGGTTTATGAAGAATCTGTTGTTTTCATTAAACAGTTATTGTTCTTATGTTCCTGTTGTTGTACAATATGGCGCCAATGAGGACAAAGAGGGGGTTGATGTAAAGTTTAAATGTTTCATGTTCGACTTCTCATTGGTCGAGAACAAGCTCCGCCTCTACAACCCCAGGCAATGGGAGAGAAGAGTCCTGCATAATGAGCTGTGGGGGCACGAGCTCGGTGAGCGGGCCCTCATCTGACCAATAGCAGGCCAGCATCTGTGAATATATGAATATTAATAAGGCGTGGGGGCGTGGCCTCTCGGTGGAGGAAGGCTCGAGTGAACATGGAGGGTTAGTGCTGTCTGGATCTGCGGAGGAGACGCGCTGTTTTATTTTGCTTTGTTCCAACATGGAGATGAAGAAGAGGGTCCTCCTGGAGCTCAGGAACAGGAAACCTAAGGACGTGAGTAACATATCAACCCGGCTATGTGTTTGTGAACAGGAGGGGGAGGGAAGCGTTCAGCGGGAGAGGTATCCGACATTTTGGGAGGAAGCGTTCAGCGGGAGAACAGCGAGAGATAGCCGACATTTTGACCCAGAAAACGGCTTCTTCTTCCTCTCCAACATGGAGGGCTCTCTCTCGGGGGGGGGTTCCGGGGGGAGATAACCCGATTCCTCCCGGGATCACAGCCGATTCCCCACCGGGGGGAGGACCGGGAGCAGCGGGGCGGAGGAGAGGCTTCATCCCGGAGGAAGAGTTCCGTCCGTCGAGGCAAATATTCATGTGTAATGTCCATGGAAGTATAGTAAGAAGTACCCGTATGTAGCTCATAGAGCATGCGCAGTTGAGTGTTTCTTAAGCCCCGCCCCGAGCTCCCGCTCTCGGCTCAGTAGAATGAATGGAGAGAGAAAATAACTCCTGATTCGGCTTCTAGTGCATTGTACAACTGGAAGGACCGAATGATTCTAATAAGGGCTATAACATAGTAGTTCATACTGGGTAGTTTATTTAGTTTAAAAACAATTATCCACTGATTTACAGACGTCTCTTTCTCCATGTTAGGCAATGGGAAAAAGTCTTTCGGGTAAGGAAGGAAGTTGTAGGACCGCCGTTTGGATCTGAGTACTTCTACTTTTACTCAAGTACAAGATCTGAGTACTTCTACTTTTACTCAAGTACAAGATCTGAGTACTTCTACTTTTACTCAAGTACAAGATCTGAGTACTTCTACTTTTACTCAAGTACAAGATCTGAGTACTTCTACTTTTACTCAAGTACAAGATCTGAGTACTTCTACTTTTACTCAAGTACAAGATCTGAGTACTTCTACTTTTACTCAAGTACAAGACCTGAGTACTTCTACTTTTACTCAAGTACAAGATCTGAGTACTTCTACTTTTACTCAAGTACAAGATCTGAGTACTTCTACTTTTACTCAAGTACAAGATCTGAGTACTTCTACTTTTACTCAAGTACAAGATCTGAGTACTTCTACTTTTACTCAAGTACAAGATCTGAGTACTTCTACTTTTACTCAAGTACAAGATCTGAGTACTTCTACTTTTACTCAAGTACAAGATCTGAGTACTTCTACTTTTACTCAAGTACAAGATCTGAGTACTTCTACTTTTACTCAAGTACAAGATCTGAGTACTTCTACTTTTACTCAAGTACAAGATCTGAGTACTTCTACTTTTACTAAAGTACAAGATCTGAGTACTTCTACTTTTACTAAAGTACAAGATCTGAGTACTTCTACTTTTACTCAAGTACAAGATCTGAGTACTTCTACTTTTACTAAAGTACAAGATCTGAGTACTTCTACTTTTAGTAAATGTTTTCTTGTTGTAGACAATAATAATACATGGGATTTTTATAGCGGTTTTCCTAATGCTCACATGACTCCATGTTGTTGTGCTCACATGACTTCCTGTTGTTGTTGTTGTTTTTAACACATGACTCCCTGTTGTTGTTGTTATTGACCCATGACTCCCTGTTGTTGTTGTTGTTGTTGTGTAGGTGGCGGAGCTGGTGGTGGATAACTGCCGCTCCAGCGACGGGGAGGTGGAGGGTCTGACGGAGGAGTACTCGGAGCTGGAGATCCTCAGCATGGTGAACGTGGGGCTCAGCTCACTGTCCAAGCTGCCTGCTCTGCCCAAACTCAGCAAGGTAAGCATCAACGTTACTGAAGGTCCTCCTCCAATATGAGAGTACAGTGTTGGCCCACGCATCCCCCCCCCCCCCTCAAATAGGAAAATACATACGAGTTCATGGCAACTGTAGACCACGTTCTTGTTGCTCTGTGTAGCTGTGTTGTTAATGAGTGAGGCACACCGGAGTTGAGGATCTGTGGGGTTTATTCTCCCAAAAATGTAATTTACAATTTAGGCATTTAGCAGACGCCTTATTCCAAAGCGACTTCCAATGACCAATTACAGGGACATTCTCCCTGGGCTAAGTGCCTTAGGGCACACTAGTAGTGGTGTTCCAGGCAGGATTTGAACACGCAACCTTTCCGATCATCAGCACACCTCACTATCCATTAGACCACCACGGCCCGCCACAAATAAATCAATGTATGGGAAACACTGGAGTAGCATGCTAACAAAGGCATCCCAACTGCAGCTGTGAACATGACAGGATGTGTGATTACCTAGAAGAGCATCAGGACTGTTTGAGGCAGATGATAGCTATGTGATTAACATGATGATTCAGCCTCTATGGAGAGAGACATCAAGCATGCTCATTTCTGACGTGGAGCTAATCTGAAGTAAACATTGAATACTGCTTTCTATTCCTCCATCTTGTGACTGTGTGACTCCCTCTCTTGGATATCAGCATGTGAAGGACACTGTTCAGGAACTAGTCTCTGTATGTGATCACTCCTTCTTTTCTTACCTGTGATTTATTTATAACCTGTGTGTGTGTGTGTGTGTGTGTGTTTCAGCTGGAAGTGAGTGATAACCTGATCTCTGGAGATCTGGACTCGCTGGTCGAGAAATGTCCCAACCTGACGTACTTGAACCTGAGCGGGAACAAGATCAAGGAGCTGAGCAGCATCAAGACGCTGGTGAGGAAACTCACAAAGTCCACCTTAAGAAGGGCTCAGTCCACCTTAAGGAGAGTTCAGTCCACCTTAAGGAGGGCTCAGTCCACCTTAAGGAGGGCTCAGTCCACCTTAAGGAGAGTTCAGTCCACCTTAAGGAGAGTTCAGTCCACCTTAAGGAGAGTTCAGTCCACCTTAAGGAGGGCACAGTCCACCTTAAGGAGAGTTCAGTCCACCTTAAGGAGGGCTCAGTCCACCTTAAGGAGAGTTCAGTCCACCTTAAGGAGGGCTCAGTCCACCTTAAGGAGAGTTCAGTCCACCTTAAGGAGGGCTCAGTCCACCTTAAGGAGGGCTCAGTCCACCTTAAGGAGAGTTCAGTCCACCTTAAGGAGGGCTCAGTCCACCTTAAGAAGGGCTCAGTCCACCTTAAGGAGAGTTCAGTCCACCTTAAGGAGGGCTCAGTCCACCTTAAGGAGGGCTCAGTCCACCTTAAGGAGAGTTCAGTCCACCTTAAGGAGGGCTCAGTCCACCTTAAGGAGAGTTCAGTCCACCTTAAGGAGGGCTCAGTCCACCTTAAGGAGGGCTCAGTCCACCTTAAGGAGAGTTCAGTCCACCTTAAGGAGAGTTCAGTCCACCTTAAGAAGAGCTGATTATTTCTTATTGCATCTATCCTCTCCTGTGTTCTCCTACTCATCACCAGAGGCCTGTTCTACGAAGCAGGATGTTCTCTTAGCGGCTAACTTCAGGGTAACTCTGGTTTCCGGTCCTACGAAGCTGGTTCTCTTCTTAGCGGCTAGATCTCCATGGTAACTGATGCTAGCCTGCTCCGGAGCAGGTTAGGTTGCAGGCTAAGAGATCAACTCAGTGAAAGCACCGCCTGCTGACCAATCAGAGCTCAGTGTGCAGAGTTTAAAGCGATCAAGTCATATTACAGGAGAAAGGAAATACAGAAAAGCTGCCGTTGCAGGAAAGACGGCCGGCAACAATCACCGACTGTGTGAACGTGAACATGAATAGAATATCACCTCCATCTTCAGAGCAATCTGACTATTAGAACATTAGCGTTAAGAAAGCTTACTGAAATATCTGCCACAACATCAGTAACCGGATCAGAGTAACATTAAGTACAGTCCTGTGCATATCACTTCATAATGTATCATATATCTCCTGATCTGAGTCAGCTGAGCCGTATCTGGCCAACACTCACAGTGTCACAGACTGGATGCAGAAGGATTCTTTTAAGCAACACATGAAGTTGAGGAAACACTCGAGTCAAATGTAATGAAAGTCAGATGGTGTCTTAGACGGGCAGTGATATCATAAACCTGTTAACGCATTCAAACACTTGTTCTGTTCCCAGCTGTATTCACCTTGCAGGTGCAGCTCTGTGGCTTTGATCCTGGATCAAGTGTTTAAGTCATGTTTAAAGTTTAACTTCTTCATATGTCTAATATTATAGTTCACTTTTCATTCAGGAAGTATGACGCTGCGCTGTCAGTACGCTTCTCCATGTCTGTGATTGGTCGAATGCTCCAGATACCACCCCTCTCATGTGAACGCCTAACTAGATAGGACACGGCTGGCTTGAGAGATCCACTTGATAACCCGCGTCGTAGGACCGCTTAGCGAGAGCGCGTATGTTTTGGATTAGGCCAACCGGCTAACTCCAACATATCCAGGTTAGGTTGAACCGGCTTCGTAGTACAGGCCTCTGTTCTCCTGTGTTCTCCTGCTCATCACCTGTTCTCCGTGTTCCCCTGTGGTTCTGCAGCAGAGTCTGAAGCACCTGAAGAGTCTGGACCTGTACAGCTGTGAGGTCTCGTCTCTGGAGGAGTACAGGCCGAGCGTGTTCCAGCTGCTCCCTCAGATCAAGTACCTGGACGGGTACGACCCGCAGGACAACGAGCTGCCCGACTCCAACGGTCAGACCGCTGCTGCTGCTGTTGTTGTTGTTGTTGTTTACCATGGTCAGATATCCTGGGGGAATAGGATTCATGGCATGAAGCTGCTGTGACTTTTCAAATGTGGAGATTTTGAGTAAAAAAAATCTGGAATTTGTGGTTTTTCAGAAAAAAGTGAAAATTTGAATCTTTAAAAAAAATAGTCAATATGTTTTAGATTATCAGGAAAAAGTTTTAGAAAAACTAAATTTAAGATTTTGTTCCAGATGAGGAAGATGAGGACGACGACGATGATGATGTGGCCGGTCCCCATGTACACGATGATGACGATGATGATGAAGACGATGATGAGAGCTCAGAGGTGGAGGAGGGGGAGGTGGGGCTGTCCTACCTGATGAAGGAAGGCATCCAGGTGAGTTACTCTGTCTGTGTGTAGCTGTGTGTGTGTGTGTGTGTAGCTGTGTGTGTGTAGCTGTGAGTGTGTGTGTCTGTAGCTGTGAGTGTGTGTCTGTAGCTGTGTGTGTGTGTCTGTAGCTGTGTGTGTGTGTCTGTAGCTGTGAGTGTGTGTCTGTCTGTAGCTGTGTGTGTGTGTCTGTAGCTGTGAGTGTGTGTGTCTGTAGCTGTGAGTGTGTGTCTGTAGCTGTGTGTGTGTGTCTGTAGCTGTGTGTGTGTCTGTAGCTGTGAGTGTGTGTCTGTAGCTGTGAGTGTGTGTCTGTAGCTGTGTGTGTGTGTCTGTAGCTGTGTGTGTGTCTGTAGCTGTGAGTGTGTGTGTCTGTAGCTGTGTGTGTGTGTCTGTAGCTGTGAGTGTGTGTCTGTAGCTGTGTGTCTGTAGCTGTGTGTGTGTGTGTGTGTGTGTGTGTGTGTGTGTGTGTGTGTGTGTGTGTGTGTGTGTGTGTGTGTGTGTGTGTGTGTGTGTGTGTGTGTGTGTGTGTGTGTGTGTGTGTGTGTGTGTGTGTGTGTGTGTGTGTGTGTGTGTGTGTGTGTGTGTGTGTGTGTGTGTGTGTGTGTGTGTGTGTGTGTGTGTGTGTGTGTGTGTGTGTGTGTGTGTGTGTGTGTGTGTGTGTGTGTGTGTGTGTGTGTGTGTGTGTGTGCTGACTTCTCCTCCAATGTCCCTCTGTCTGGCTCCTGCATAAAGTCAAGTGCTCGGCGAAATGTCGCTCCTCTGTTTTCATTTAAACAGCTCCACCATATCCGTTAGCTCTGCTAGCTAGCACCAGATGCTAACAACAACAACACGTAAGGTCTCTCTCTTGCTCGTGCCACACACACACACACACACCCTCCCGGTCCTCCCGATGGCCAGTCGGTGCCGGTGAGCGTGGAAGTGTGGTCTGCAGCAAGCGGGCAGCATCAGCTTGTAGACGGTATTTTAAACTCGATGCTCTGAAGCTACGGGGCGGCCGAGGACAAACAAAACACATGCGTTAATCGCGTTAAAATAATTAGTATCGCGTTAAAATAATTAGTGGCGTTAATTTTGTTTTGCGTTAACGCGTTATTAACTCGTTAACTTGACAGCCCTAGTCGTTACATTGCATTGAGCTGAGGCTTTTATCCAGAGCGACTCACAGTCAGTTCGTTCGACCAACAAAATACAACCAGGTTTCATAGAGCCAAACATTTCAAGTGTCCTGTTAACGATGACGCCAGAGCCCCCCCTCTCCTGCTCAGAGATCAGCTGCTGGGCTCTCAGAAGAGGGGGGGAGGCTCCGTTTATTATTATTATATAGAGTCGTTATTCATTTGTTTTAAAGCTCAATAAATAACAAACCTCTGACCGGCACTTTTCTCATTTTGTCCAGAAGATTTAAACTTTAACGGACCGGTGGAAACAGACCTAACTACGGCCCAATCCCAAACCACTCCCTACACCCTCCCCCTCCGTGACGGAGTTCACTCTGTCTGTAGCCTCACTCGCAGCTCAATGAGGCTCCTCCTGTCAGAGGGAGTAAACACAGCAGCAAGCTTTGGGACGGCCTCCCCTCTCTCCCCTCTCCCCCCTCTCCCCCCTCTCTCCTCTCTCTCCCCCCTCTCCTCTCTCTCCCCTCTCTCCTCTCTTTCCCCTCTCCCCTCTCTCCTCTCTTTCCCCTCTCTCCTCTCTCCTCTCTCTCCTCTCTCTCCTCTCTCTCCCCTCTCTCCTCTCTCTCCCCTCTCTTTCCCCCCTCTCCTCTCTCTCCCCTCTCTCCCCTCTCCCCCCTCTCCCCCCTCTCTCCTCTCTCTCCCCCCTCTCCTCTCTCTCCCCTCTCTCCTCTCTTTCCCCTCTCTCCTCTCTCCTCTCTCTCCTCTCTCTCCTCTCTCTCCCTCTCTCCTCTCTCTCCCCTCTCTTTCCCCCCTCTCCTCTCTCTCCCCTCTCTCCTCTCTCTCTCCCCTCTCCCCTCTCTCTCCTCTCTCTCCTCTCCTCTCTCCTCTCTCCTCTCTCCTCTCCTCTCTCCCCTCTCTCCCCTCTCTCCTCTCTTTCCCCTCTCTCCTCTCTCCTCTCTCTCCTCTCTCTCCCCTCTCTCCTCTCTCTCCCCTCTCTTTCCCCTCTCCCCTCTCTCCTCTCTCCTCTCTCCTCTCTCTCCTCTCTCTCCTCTCTCTCTCCCCTCTCCCCTCTCCCCTCTCCCCTCTCTCTCCTCTCTCTCCTCTCCTCTCTCCTCTCTCCCCTCTCTCCCCTCTCTCCTCTCTCTCCCCTCTCTCCTCTCTCTCCCCTCTCCCCCCTCTCTCCTCTCTCCCCCCTCTCTCCTCTCTCCTCTCTCCCCTCTCCCCTCTCTACCCTCTCCTCTCTCTCCCCTCTCTCCTCTCTCCTCTCTCCCCTCTCCCCTCTCCCCCCTCTCTCCCCTCTCCCCCCTCTCTCCCCTCTCTCCTCTCTCCCCTCTCTCCCCCCTCTCCCCTCTCTCCTCTCTCTCCCCCCTCTCCTCTCTCCTCTCTCCCCTCTCCCCCCTCTCTCCCCTCTCTCCCCTCTCCCCTCTCCCCTCTCTCCCCTCTCTCCCCTCTCCCCTCTCTCTCCCCTCTCTCCTCTCTCTCCCCCCCCTCCTCTCTCCTCTCTCCCCTCTCCCCTCTCCCCCCTCTCTCCCCTCTCCCCTCTCCCCCCTCTCTCCCCTCTCTCCCCTCTCTCCCCTCTCCCCTCTCCCCTCTCCCCCCTCTCTCCCTCTCCCCCTCTCTCCCCTCTCCCCTCTCCTCTCTCTCCCCTCTCTCCCCTCTCTCCTCTCTCCCCTCTCCCCTCTCTACCCTCTCCTCTCTCTCCTCTCTCTCCCCTCTCTCCTCTCTCCTCTCTACCCTCTCCTCTCTCTCCTCTCTCTCCCCTCTCTCCTCTCTCTCTCTCCCCTCTCCCCTCTCCTCTCTCTCCCCTCTCTCCCCTCTCTCCTCTCTACCCTCTCCTCTCTCTCCCCTCTCCCCTCTCCCCTCTCCCCCCTCTCTCCTCTCTCTCCCCTCTCTCCTCTCTCTCCTCTCTCTCCCCTCTCTCCTCTCTCTCCCCCCTCTCCTCTCTCCCCTCTCCCCTCTCCCCCCTCTCTCCCCTCTCCCCTCTCCCCTCTCTCCCCTCTCTCCCCTCTCTCCCCTCTCTCCTCTCTCTCCCCTCTCTCCTCTCTCTCCTCTCTCTCCCTCTCTCTCCTCTCTCTCCCCTCTCTCCTCTCTCTCCCCTCTCTCCTCTCTCCCCTCTCCCCTCTCCCCCCTCTCTCCCCTCTCCCCTCTCCCCTCTCTCCCCTCTCCCCCCTCTCTCCTCTCTCTCCCCTCTCTCCTCTCTCTCCTCTCTCTCCCTCTCTCCTCTCTCTCCCCTCTCTCCTCTCTCTCCCCCCTCTCCTCTCTCTCCCCTCTCTCCTCTCTTTCCCCTCTCTCCTCTCTCCTCTCTCTCCTCTCTCTCCTCTCTCTCCCCTCTCTCCTCTCTCTCCCCTCTCTTTCCCCCCTCTCCTCTCTCTCCCCTCTCTCCTCTCTCTCTCCCCTCTCCCCTCTCTCTCCTCTCTCTCCTCTCCTCTCTCCTCTCTCCTCTCCTCTCTCCCCTCTCTCCCCTCTCTCCTCTCTTTCCCCTCTCTCCTCTCTCCTCTCTCTCCTCTCTCTCCCCTCTCTCCTCTCTCTCCCCTCTCTTTCCCTCTCCCTCTCTCCTCTCTCCCTCTCTCTCCTCTCTCCTCTCTCTCTCCTCCCCTCTCTCCTCTCTCTCCCCTCTCCTCTCCTCTCTCTCCCTCTCTCCCCCCTCTCTCCCTCTCTCCTCCTCTCTCCCCTCTCTCCCCTCTCTCCCTCTCTTCCCCTCTCTCCTCTTCCCTCTCTCCCCTCTCCCCTCTCTCCTCTCCTTCTCCCCTCTCCCCCCTCTCTCCCCTCTCCTCTCCCCTCTCTCCCCTCTCCCCCTCTCTCCTCTCTCTCCCCTCCCCTCTCTCCCCTCTCTCCCTCTCTCCCTCTCTCCCCCTCTCTCTCTCTCTCCTCTCCCCCCTCTCTCCCCTCTCTCCCCTCTCCCCTCTCCCTCTCCCCCCTCTCTCCCTCTCTCCCCTCTCCCCTCTCTCTTCCCCTCTCTCCTCTCTCTCCCCCCCCTCCTCTCTCCTCTCTCCCCTCTCCCCTCTCCTCCCCTCTCTCCCCTCTCCCCTCTCCCCACCCTCTCTCCCCCTCTCTCCCCTCTCCCCTCTCTCCCCTCTCGCCACCGCTCTCCCTCTCCCCTCTCTCCCCTCTCTCCCTCTCCATCTCTCCCGCTCCTCTCTCTCCCCTCTCTCCCCTCCTCACTTCTCCTCCCCTCTCCCCTCTCTATACTACCCTCTCTCTCTCTCCTCTCCCCTCCTCCCCTCTCCTCTCTTCCTCGCCCCTCTCTCCTCTCTACCCCTCGTCCTCTCTCTCCTCTCTCCCTCTCCCTCTTCCCCTCTCCTCCTCTCTCTCCCTTCTCTCCTCCTCTCGCCTCTCTCTCCTCTCTCTCCCCTCTCTCCTCTCTCTCCCTCTCTCCCTCTCTCCACTCTCTCCTTCTCGCCCTCATCTCCCCTCTCTACCCTCTCCTCTCTCTCCTCTCTCTCCACTCTCTCCTCATCTCCTCTCTACCCTCTCCTCTCTCTCCTCTCTCTCCCCTCTCTCCTCTCTCTCTCTCCCCTCTCCCCTCTCCTCTCTCTCCCCTCTCTCCCCTCTCTCCTCTCTAACCCTCTCCCTCTCTCCTCCCCCTCTCCCCTCTCCCCTCTCCCCCCTCTCTCCCCTCTCCCCTCTCTCTCCTCTCTCTCCCCTCTCTCCCCTCTCTCCTCTCTCTCCCCTCTCTCCTCTCTCTCCCCCCTCTCCTCTCTCCCCTCTCCCCTCTCCCCCCTCTCTCCCCTCTCCCCCCTCTCTCCCCTCTCTCCCCTCTCTCCAGCAGAAACAGGAAGTGCCGTAACTGAATGTAACAACGGTTTCTAATCAGCATCTCTTAGACAAAAGGTTTAAATGAATAACTCAAATAAAACTCCAAACATCTTTCATTGTGTTTCAAAGCTCTTTTAGTTTTAAACCTGATGTTTAGAAGCTTCTTAGTTTTTACAACGGTCTGTAAATAAACACAACTTTATAATAAAATGCACACATTTACCTTTTTCTAGACTAAACACAGGTTTGATCCTAAGTTAAAAACATATGAGGTCATCATGAGGTCATCATGAGGTCATCATGAGGTCATCATGAGGTTGTTAACATCGCAGTTTATCAGTGGATGTTTGCTGGAACTACTTGTTAACAGCTTGTTTCCAGACGGACACACACAGCGTGACTCCGGTCAGGTAGAGACCGGTCTCCAGTCAGCACCGCTGCAGACTCGCTGTTTGAGGGCTGGATAGCCCACTCCCCCTCCACACTCGGTGCTTTGGAACAGCCCTCAATGTGGCGGACCCTCCGCGCGAACAGAGGGGTGAGGGGTGAGGGGTGAGGGGTAGGGGGTAAGGGGTGAGGGGTAAGGGGGTAGGGGGCGGTTTGGGATTGAGCCTGAAACTCTGCTGCACGGTCCCTCGTGCCTTGGTATGCTTGGAAGAGGCGGAGAGGTGGGTGTTCTTCATCTGCTGGTGGAGGGAGAGAATTGCAGCAGGAGCACACGCTCGCCTCGGGGAGGGAGAAAAAGAGCCACAGTGGAGAATAAACAGAAGGGCAACCATGGCAACCATGCGCGGGAAGTCTTCTTCGCTGCTTTTGTGGCAGACTACAGCGCCACTTACAGGCCTGTGTGTGTGACATGCTTGTGTCTCTCTCAGGACGAGGAGGACGACGGAGACTACGTTGAAGAGGAGGAAGACGAGGAGGAAGACGGAGGTTTGTGTTCAGTTTTAAATAAGTTTGAATTATTAATAAGTCAAATGTTCCATGATGAAGATGATGAAGAGGAGGAAGCTTTAATGTGCTGTTTCCTGTCAGATGCTGCGGAGGCTCAGGGAGAGAAGAGGAAGAGAGAGGCAGACGACGAAGCTGACGATGACGATGATGAATAATTAACCCCCGCTCCGGTGACCTCTCACCCTCAGGGCCGCAGACTGTCATGTGATCAAGTCAGCTGCGATGTGATTGGCCGATCGTTTCCTCTCTACCAAACTCAGACCTTTTAGATTTTACCCAAAACTGTTTTTTATCCTAGTTCTCATTGGCCGACGTCCTCTCAGATTTACTCTGAGAGGACTACATTACCCATGATCCTCGGCGGCCCTGCCTCTGTAAATAGACCGGCCTCTCTCTGTTGTGAATCATGACCTCTCCGAGTTCATTTTATTTTTTTATTCCCGTCTTCTTCTGTGTTTTCAATAAAAAACGGATGAAACATCAGAAGTTTCTTTATTTACAAATAACAAAATGTGTTTTCTAATGAAGGTTTCTCAATCCTCTAATTTCCCCTCCTAATTATGGGGTGTCAGCATACACCGTTGCCATGGAGACAGATCCCTCGCCATGAAACACGGTGTTGCTGTAACTCCTGAAGACAATCAATAGCTGTTATGAATACTCTGCAGTGTCTCTTCTTAGTTCAAATGAAGGTGCTGCAGATCAGTGAGGTCCTCTTTCTGAACATGAGAGATCTCCTTTAATCACATTAACAGCTGAGAACATGTGAGCCTGCTGTTATTGATCAGGTGCTATTTCATGTGTTCACCAGCTGGTGGCGCCACAGAGCTGTGGAGGACGTGAAGAAGTGATCCTAAATATTCCTCTGAGAAAATAACTCAATGAAATCCATGTTGATGACTAAATATATATATACTATACTGTGTACACCGTCACTGTGTGGAGACACTCTTTAAAGCTTTTAGTAACACACTTTATCTAAAGTAATGTTAATAACACACAGATGATGTCATCGAATATCTAATTGACTTGTGAGTGTGTTTTTATTTCAATAGTTTTGTCTTGATTTGACTGTCAGGTGCTCAGGCTCCGCCCCCCACACCTGGCCTTCCCGTCTCCATGGTAACCTGCTGGATGTAAAGCAGTCAGCTTGCTTCAGAGGTCATATGACTGACCCCCCACTCACACACACTCGTTGGGTTTCAGTTTGCAAGTTTTTATTTTAGCACATTAACTCACAGCTTCACATCTCTCCCAGACTACATCTCCCATGATCCTCTGGGCTTTAAGGCTGCAGCACAGAAAGGGAAGTTCAAAAGACAGACACAGGAAGACGCTCAACGAGATCCATTCTGACACACACACGACACATACACACACACTCTCACACACACGACACATACACACACACACTCTCTCACACACGACACATACACACACTCTCTCACACACACGACACACACACAGACACACACACGACACATACACACACTCTCACACATACACTCTCTCACACACGACACATACACACTCACACACACACACACTCTCTCACACACACGACACATACACACACACTCTCACACACACGACACATACACACACACACTCTCTCACAGACACACACTCACACACGACACATACACACACACACTCTCTCACACAGACACACACTCTCACACACGACACATACACACACTCTCTCACACAGACACACACACTCTCACACATACGACACATACACACACTCTCACACATACACTCTCACACACGACACATACACACTCTCACACACACACACACTCTCTCACACAGACACACACTCTCACACACATACACACACACACTCTCACACACACACTCTCACACACGACACATACACACTCACACATACATACACACACTCTCACACACACACACACTCTCACACACACGACACATACACACTCTCACACATACATACACACACTCTCTCACACACACGACACATACACACACACTCTCTCACACACACGACACATACACACACACTCTCTCACACACACGACACATACACACACACTCTCTCACACACACGACACATACACACACACATACACACAGACACACACTACAGGAATAGGCTACAGTATATACTAATAGGCTAAGTCTTTATAAAAATAGTTTCCTGCCGGCCCGTGCCTTGCAGTTCCTCTCAGATCAGAGCTAACACCAGGAACAGAGAAACGCTTTAGCGTAACGAGTGAATCTGTATTTACCTGATTATTATTTAAAGTTTTAAACTCCTTATTTTAACTTTAGGAGTTGTGTGCGGTTTGCTTGCTAAATAAAGTGGGTTGGGTGAAATGACAAATAAATAATAAAACGTGACGATGATAATTAGCCTAATCAAGGTTTAGCATTAGCTCAGTTAGCTGTTAGCTGGTAGATAATGCGTATCATCCCTGCTCTTGTTCTTGTTGACTTTCTTTCTTTGTTTTGTTTTGTTGTTTTTGTTGTTTTTCTTAGTCTGTTGTCTACCTGCCCCAGTCTATCTAACCCCCCCCCCCCTTCCCCCTCATATTGTAAAGCGTCTTTGGGTTCCATAAAAGCGCTATAAAAATCCAATTTATTATTATTATTATTATTATTATCCCGTAGCCAGGATGCTACATTAGCATTAGCAGAGATTCTGATGTTAAATGAATAAGTCCCTGAGGGAGGATTAGGCAAATGAGCCGCTGACGTCACGTCGTCTTCTTCTACTTTGGGTTTACTGGCAGGTCGCAAACCACTTCACGGCGTATCCTGCCACCCGGAGTCCCCGGACGGAAGTCCCCGGAGTAAATCGCCAGAACGCCGACACCTCCTCATCTCCACCGCTCCCATGTTTTCTTTTGTGTTGCCATAAGTTAGTCTCTCTCCGATGGTGCGCGGGGCTAATGCTAATAATGCTAATGCCAGCAAATAAAATGGCGGCTTCACAAAACTTTTCTGAGTTTTACGGGGCGTGGTTTTGCAACTCACCCAGTCAATCAGAACTGGGAACCCTTTTCTCCCAGGAGAGTCCCTCTCTAGCAGGGACTGAACAAGGGGTGGAAAGGTTCTCATGAACTAAGTTCTAGTTCCAGATCTTTTTGGTGTGAACGCAACATTTCAAGAACTATCGAAACTATACTGGGAAAAGTACTCCGGTGTGAAAGCGCTCTATAGCTAGCTATTCCAGCTAATGAGTGTTGGCTTGGTTAGCTTATCAGCTACATTTAAGCGCTTTGAGCACCAGGAAAAGCGCTTTATAAATGTAATGTATTATTGTTATTATTATTTAGATGTATTTCTCTATTGTTCTCTAGCACTGTAAGCACTGTAAGCACTGTTAGCCTTGTTAGCACTGTTAGCTCTGTTAGCACTGTTAGCACTGATCTGAGAGGATAAAAAAGTGACTGAAGTTTATTCAGCGGTTTCTGAGGATTCACACATTTCTACCTGCGTATAAAAACACATTCAGAAGAGGAAGAGGAGGACGAGTCTAGAGGAGGCTGTTCTTCATGCAGCGTGCATAGTTTCTGTTTCTTAAAGAGTCCAAAACCTGAGCCCAGCTCAGCGGTTCAAGAGGAAGAAGAGGAGGAGGAAGAGGAGGGTTTAAACAGTTTGTACCATGATTAATCAATAGATCCTGAACCTGACCTCCACACACCCCGGAGATCCTCCTGCATCGTTCTAAAGGAGGTCTGTGAAGGAGTGAGCCCCCTCTAAATGCTGTGGGAGTCTCTTATCGAAGTCTTCCCCTCTGGTTCAGACAGAATCTCAATCACCAGTTCTGGTCCAGGTACAGAGGCATTGTGGGTATTGTAGTTCCTGTATGTTTGTATGTAAAGCCTCACAGTGAGGGAGGGTCCAGCTGCAGGTCCAGGCACAGAGGCGTTGTGGGTATTGTAGTTCCTGTATGTTTGTATGTAAAGCCTCACAGTGAGGGAGGGTCCAGCTGCAGGTCCAGGCACAGAGGCGTTGTGGGTATTGTAGTTCCTGTATGTTTGACACCCCCCTGATGTAAAGCCTCACAGCTGCCGGAACAGGTCCTGGAGCTCCTTCACCTCCTGCAGGACGTCCCTCGCCTGACTCCAGGTCTCCGTGGCCTCCATCAGGATCCTCTCTGCCTCCGCACCCCCCCGGACCCCCACCCCTCCCCGGACCTCCGTCAGCATCGTCTCCGTGTCCTGCAGCTTCTGGGCGATCAGCTCCTGCAGCCGGGCCACCATCGGGGGATCTTTATGGTTTTTCGGGTCTTTGTGGTCTTTGGGGTCTTTTGGGTCTTTGTGGTCTTTGGGGTCTTTGGGGTCTTTTGGGTCTTTGTGGTCTTTGGGGTCTTTGTGGTCTTTGTGGTTTTTGTGGTCTTTGTGGTTTTTGGGGTCTTTGTGGTCTTTGGGGTCTTTGTGGTTTTTGGGGTCTTTGTGGTTTTTGGGGTCCTGGGGGGTCAGGATCTGCTCAATGGAGGGGCAGCGGCTCTTCTTCCCCACCAGGGGACTCTGCACCTCCCTCGGGAGGCTATGCGATTTCCCAGAAGCCTCGGCCCAGGCACAGAGGGGGGGGCGGGGGTCCGAGGGGGGGTCATCCTCGTGGATCAGGTCCAGAGTCAGAGCCCCGTCAGAGGAGGAGGCCTGAGGGGGGGAGGGCCCACAGATATAAGAACATGCTAACAGAAGTTGTTGTATGTAGTTAGCTAGCATGTTGTTTACTAACTGTCACATGTTAGCTTGTGTTAGCATGTTGTTTACTAACTGTCACATGTTAGCTTGAGTTAGCATGTTGTTTACTAACTGTCACATGTTAGCTTGAGTTAGCATGTTGTTTACTAACTGTCACATGTTAGCTTGTGTTAGCATGTTGTTTACTAACTGTCACATGTTAGCTTGTGTTAGCTTGTGTTAGCATGTTGTTTACTAACTGTCACATGTTAGCTTGTGTTAGCATGTTGTTTACTAACTGTCACATGTTAGCTTGTGTTAGCATGTTGTTTACTAACTGTCACATGTTAGCCTGAGTTAGCATGTTGTTTACTAACTGTCACATGTTAGCTTGTGTTAGCATGTTGTTTACTAACTGTCACATGTTAGCTTGTGTTAGCATGTTGTTTACTAACTGTCACATGTTAGCTTGTGTTAGCATGTTGTTTACTAACTGTCACATGTTAGCTTGTGTTAGCATGTTGTTTACCAACTGTCACATGTTAGCTTGTGTTAGCATGTTGTTTACTAACTGTCACATGTTAGCCTGAGTTAGCATGTTGTTTACTAACTGTCACATGTTAGCCTGAGTTAGCATGTTGTTTACTAACTGTCACATGTTAGCTTGTGTTAGCTTGAGTTAGCATGTTGTTTACTAACTGTCACATGTTAGCTTGAGTTAGCATGTTGTTTACTAACTGTCACATGTTAGCTTGTGTTAGCATGTTGTTTACTAACTGTCACATGTTAGCTTGTGTTAGCATGTTGTTTACTAACTGTCACATGTTAGCTTGTGTTAGCATGTTGTTTACTAACTGTCACATGTTAGCTTGTGTTAGCATGTTGTTTACTAACTGTCACATGTTAGCCTGAGTTAGCATGTTGTTTACTAACTGTCACATGTTAGCTTGTGTTAG
>CM053258.1:519376-527654 GCA_028583405.1 Pogonophryne albipinna
CACCCTCTCTCTGTCCCCCGGTAACACTCACCCGTTTCCCGGAGCCGTTCTTCTTCATGCTGCTGTCGGTACTTTCTCTCCTCCGTTTCCCCACAAAGAGAGCAGGAGACGCCGGGGAGAAGTGTCTGAAGTCCCGGTGCTGTGTGTCTGATCCCCGGTGTTCTCCTCTGGTGCTCCCGGTGCTGCTCTCCTCTCCCCTGGTGCTCGGTGTCCGGTGTCTCCTCCTCCCGGCCCCCCGCGTCTCTTTCCCCGGCAGCAGCGCCGCTTACCGGACAACACCGTGAAGGAACCGGGGGCAACCATATGGAAATGTGCCATTTAATAATAATCTTTAATATATTAATATGATCATGATGCATCGTAGGCCTATCGTGATAGGCTGATAAGAATGTGTGTATAGCACGTGTTGTGATCAGCTGCGACACATCGGGGGAAATAAACCAAAACAATGTCAGAAATGTTTATTACTTCATCTCATGTGTTTATTTATATATATATGTTGTTTATTTGTTTCCTTGCACTATTTAATGTCTTGTGTTCAGATTGAGCTCTCGGTAAAGATGAATTAAAAAATAATTACATTTTCATGGTGTCTTCGTCAAAACAAACTGTAAAACACATAAACCTGAACAATGAAGAGACTGTGTGTGTGTGTGTGTGTGTGTGTGTGTGTGTGTGTGTGTGTGTGTGTGTGTGTGTGTGTGTGTGTGTGTGTGTGTGTGTGTGTGTGTGTGTGTGTGTGTGTGTGTGTGTGTGTGTGTGTGTGTGTGTGTGTGTGTGAGAGAGGATCAGTGTAATCTGTTTGTGGACAGATGTTTGCAGCAGGCTCTGATCTGGAGTCAGTTTCACTTTGAGCTCGGATCATAAACTGGGTTACAGATGATCTAAACAACAACATTATTATTATTTATAATTCTGAACGACTGACAGTGTTCTCTACTTTAAAGAGTCCTCTCTACTTTAAAGAGTCCTCTCCTGCTGATGTTTAGGTGTATATCAGTATGTAGTGTCACTACTTTAAAGAGTCCTCTCCTGCTGATGTTCAGGTGTATATCAGTATGTAGTCTCTACTTTAAAGAGTCCTCTCCTGCTGATGTTCAGGTGTATATCAGTATGTAGTGTTTCTACTTTAAAGAGTCCTCTCCTGCTGATGTTCAGGTGTATATCAGTATGTAGTGTCTCTACTTTAAAGAGTCCTCTCCTGCTGATGTTCAGGTGTATATCAGTATGTAGTGTCTCTACTTTAAAGAGTCCTCTCCTGCTGATGTTCAGGTGTATATCAGTATGTAGTGTCTCTACTTTAAAGAGTCCTCTCCTGCTGATGTTCAGGTGTATATCAGTATGTAGTGTCTCTACTTTAAAGAGTCCTCTCCTGCTGATGTTCAGGTGTATATCAGTATGTAGTGTCTCTACTTTAAAGAGTCCTCTCCTGCTGATGTTTCAGGTGTATATCAGTATGTAGTGTCTCTACTTTAAAGAGTCCTCTCCTGCTGATGTTCAGGTGTATATCAGTATGTAGTCTCTACTTTAAAGAGTCCTCTCCTGCTGATGTTCAGGTGTATATCAGTATGTAGTCTCTACTTTAAAGAGTCCTCTCCTGCTGATGTTCAGGTGTATATCAGTATGTAGTGTTTCTACTTTAAAGAGTCCTCTCCTGCTGATGTTCAGGTGTATATCAGTATGTAGTGTCTCTACTTTAAAGAGTCCTCTCCTGCTGATGTTCAGGTGTATATCAGTATGTAGTGTCTCTACTTTAAAGAGTCCTCTCCTGCTGATGTTCAGGTGTATATCAGTATGTAGTGTCTCTACTTTAAAGAGTCCTCTCCTGCTGATGTTCAGGTGTATATCAGTATGTAGTGTCTCTACTTTAAAGAGTCCTCTCCTGCTGATGTTCAGGTGTATATCAGTATGTAGTGTCTCTACTTTAAAGAGTCCTCTCCTGCTGATGTTCAGGTGTATATCAGTATGTAGTCTCTACTTTAAAGAGTCCTCTCCTGCTGATGTTCAGGTGTATATCAGTATGTAGTCTCTACTTTAAAGAGTCCTCTCCTGCTGATGTTCAGGTGTATATCAGTATGTAGTCTCTACTTTAAAGAGTCCTCTCCTGCTGATGTTCAGGTGTATATCAGTATGTAATGTCTCTACTTTAAAGAGTTCTCTCCTGCTGATGTTCAGGTGTATATCAGTATGTAGTGTCTCTACTTTAAAGAGTCCTCTCCTGCTGATGTTCAGGTGTATATCAGTATGTAGTGTCTCTACTTTAAAGAGTCCTCTCCTGCTGATGTTCAGGTGTATATCAGTATGTAGTGTCTCTACTTTAAAGAGTCCTCTCCTGCTGATGTTCAGGTGTATATCAGTATGTAATGTCTCTACTTTAAAGAGTCCTCTCCTGCTGATGTTCAGGTGTATATCAGTATGTAGTCTCTACTTTAAAGAGTCCTCTCCTGCTGATGTTCAGGTGTATATCAGTATGTAGTGTCTCTACTTTAAAGAGTCCTCTCCTGCTGATGTTCAGGTGTATATCAGTATGTAGTGTCTCTACTTTAAAGAGTCCTCTCCTGCTGATGTTCAGGTGTATATCAGTATGTAGTGTCCTCTACTTTAAAGAGTCCTCTCCTGCTGATGTTCAGGTGTATATCAGTATGTAGTGTCTCTACTTTAAAGAGTCCTCTCCTGCTGATGTTCAGGTGTATATCAGTATGTAGTGTCTCTACTTTAAAGAGTCCTCTCCTGCTGATGTTCAGGTGTATATCAGTATGTAGTGTCTCTACTTTAAAGAGTCCTCTCCTGCTGATGTTCAGGTGTATATCAGTATGTAGTCTCTACTTTAAAGAGTCCTCTCCTGCTGATGTTCAGGTGTATATCAGTATGTCTGTCTCTACTTTAAAGAGTCCTCTCCTGCTGATGTTCAGGTGTATATCAGTATGTAGTGTCTCTACTTTTAAAGAGTCCTCTCCTGCTGATGTTCAGGTGTATATCAGTATGTAGTGTCTCTACTTTAAAGAGTCCTCTCCTGCTGATGTTCAGGTGTATATCAGTATGTAGTGTCTCTACTTTAAAGAGTCCTCTCCTGCTGATGTTCAGGTGTATATCAGTATGTAGTGTCTCTACTTTAAAGAGTCCTCTCCTGCTGATGTTCAGGTGTATATCAGTATGTAGTGTCTCTACTTTAAAGAGTCCTCTCCTGCTGATGTTCAGGTGTATATCAGTATGTAGTGTCTCTACTTTAAAGAGTCCTCTCCTGCTGATGTTCAGGTGTATATCAGTATGTAGTTCTCTACTTTAAAGAGTCCTCTCCTGCTGATGTTCAGGTGTATATCAGTATGTAGTGTCTCTACTTTAAAGAGTCCTCTCCTGCTGATGTTCAGGTGTATATCAGTATGTAGTGTCTCTACTTTAAAGAGTCCTCTCCTGCTGATGTTCAGGTGTATATCAGTATGTAGTGTCTCTACTTTAAAGAGTCCTCTCCTGCTGATGTTCAGGTGTATATCAGTATGTAGTGTCTCTACTTTAAAGAGTCCTCTCCTGCTGATGTTCAGGTGTATATCAGTATGTAGTGTCTCTACTTTAAAGAGTCCTCTCCTGCTGATGTTCAGGTGTATATCAGTATGTAGTGTCTCTACTTTAAAGAGTCCTCTCCTGCTGATGTTCAGGTGTATATCAGTATGTAGTGTCTCTACTTTAAAGAGTCCTCTCCTGCTGATGTTCAGGTGTATATCAGTATGTAGTGTCTCTACTTTAAAGAGTCCTCTCCTGCTGATGTTCAGGTGTATATCAGTATGTAGTGTCTCTACTTTAAAGAGTCCTCTCCTGCTGATGTTCAGGTGTATATCAGTATGTAGTGTCTCTACTTTAAAGAGTCCTCTCCTGCTGATGTTCAGGTGTATATCAGTATGTAGTGTCTCTACTTTAAAGAGTCCTCTCCTGCTGATGTTCAGGTGTATATCAGTATGTAGTGTCTCTACTTTAAAGAGTCCTCTCCTGCTGATGTTCAGGTGTATATCAGTATGTAGTGTCTCTACTTTAAAGAGTCCTCTCCTGCTGATGTTCAGGTGTATATCAGTATGTAGTGTCTCTACTTTAAAGAGTCCTCTCCTGCTGATGTTCAGGTGTATATCAGTATGTAGTGTCTCTACTTTAAAGAGTCCTCTCCTGCTGATGTTCAGGTGTATATCAGTATGTAGTGTCTCTACTTTAAAGAGTCCTCTCCTGCTGATGTTCAGGTGTATATCAGTATGTAGTGTCTCTACTTTAAAGAGTCCTCTCCTGCTGATGTTCAGGTGTATATCAGTATGTAGTGTCTCTACTTTAAAGAGTCCTCTCCTGCTGATGTTCAGGTGTATATCAGTATGTAGTGTCTCTACTTTAAAGAGTCCTCTCCTGCTGATGTTCAGGTGTATATCAGTATGTAGTGTCTCTACTTTAAAGAGTCCTCTCCTGCTGATGTTCAGGTGTATATCAGTATGTAGTGTCTCTACTTTAAAGAGTCCTCTCCTGCTGATGTTCAGGTGTATATCAGTATGTAGTGTCTCTACTTTAAAGAGTCCTCTCCTGCTGATGTTCAGGTGTATATCAGTATGTAGTGTCTCTACTTTTAAAGAGTCCTCTCCTGCTGATGTTCAGGTGTATATCAGTATGTAGTGTCTCTACTTAAAGAGTCCTCTCCTGCTGATGTTCAGGTGTATATCAGTATGTAGTGTCTCTACTTTAAAGAGTCCTCTCCTGCTGATGTTCAGGTGTATATCAGTATGTAGTGTCTCTACTTTAAAGAGTCCTCTCCTGCTGATGTTCAGGTGTATATCAGTATGTAGTGTCTCTACTTTAAAGAGTCCTCTCCTGCTGATGTTCAGGTGTATATCAGTATGTAGCTGTCTCTACTTTAAAGAGTCCTCTCCTGCTGATGTTCAGGTGTATATCAGTATGTAGTGTCTCTACTTTAAAGAGTCCTCTCCTGCTGATGTTCAGGTGTATATCAGTATGTAGTGTCTCTACTTTAAAGAGTCCTCTCCTGCTGATGTTCAGGTGTATATCAGTATGTAGTGTCTCTACTTTAAAGAGTCCTCTCCTGCTGATGTTCAGGTGTATATCAGTATGTAGTGTCTCTACTTTAAAGAGTCCTCTCCTGCTGATGTTCAGGTGTATATCAGTATGTAGTGTCTCTACTTTAAAGAGTCCTCTCCTGCTGATGTTCAGGTGTATATCAGTATGTAGTGTCTCTACTTTAAAGAGTCCTCTCCTGCTGATGTTCAGGTGTATATCAGTATGTAGTGTCTCTACTTTAAAGAGTCCTCTCCTGCTGATGTTCAGGTGTATATCAGTATGTAGTGTCTCTACTTTAAAGAGTCCTCTCCTGCTGATGTTCAGGTGTATATCAGTATGTAGTGTCTCTACTTTAAAGAGTCCTCTCCTGCTGATGTTCAGGTGTATATCAGTATGTAGTGTCTCCTACTTTAAAGAGTCCTCTCCTGCTGATGTTCAGGTGTATATCAGTATTTAGTCTCTACTTTAAAGAGTCCCTCTCCCTTCTGATGTTCAGGTGTATATCAGTATGTAGTGTCTCTACTTTAAAGAGTCCCTCTCCTGCTGATGTTCAGGTGCTATATCAGTATGTAGTGTCTCTATTTTAAAGAGTCCTCTCCTGCTGATGTTCAGGTGTATATCAGTATGTAGTGTCTCTACTTTAAAGAGTCCTCTCACTGCTGATGTTCAGGTTGTATATCAGTATGTAGTGTCTCTACTTAAAGAGTCCTCTCCTGCTGAGTTCAGGTGTATATCAGTATGTAGTGTCTCTACTTTAAAGAGTCCTCTCCTGCTGATGTTCAGGTGTATATCAGTATGTAGTGTCTCTACTTTAAAGAGTCCTCTCCTGCTGATGTTCAGGTGTATATCAGTATGTAGTGTCTCTACTTTCAAGAGTCCTCTCCTGCTGATGTTCAGGTGTATATCAGTATGTAGTGTCTCTACTTTAAAGAGTCCTCTCCTGCTGATGTTCAGGTGTATATCAGTATGTAGTGTCTCTACTTTAAAGAGTCCTCTCCTGCTGATGTTCAGGTGTATATCAGTATGTAGTGTCTCTACTTTAAAGAGTCCTCTCCTGCTGATGTTCAGGTGCATATCAGTATGTAGTGTCTCTACTTTAAAGAGTCCTCTCCTGCTGATGTTCAGGTGTATATCAGTATGTAGTGTCTCTACTTTAAAGAGTCCTCTCCTGATGATGTTCAGGTGTATATCAGTATGTAGTGTCTCTACTTTAAAGAGTCCTCTCCTGCTGGTGTTCAGGTGTATATCAGTATGTAGTGTCTCTACTTTCAAGAGTCCTCTCCTGCTGATGTTCAGGTGTATATAAGTATGTAGTGTCTCTACTTTAAAGAGTCCTCTCCTGCTGATGTTCAGATGTATATCAGTATGTAGTGTCTCTACTTTAAAGAGTCCTCTCCTGCTGATGTTCAGGTGTATATCAGTATGTAGTGTCTCTACTTTAAAGAGTCCTCTCCTGCTGATGTTCAGGTGTATATCAGTATGTAGTGTCTCTACTTTAAAGAGTCCTCTCCTGCTGATGTTCAGGTGTATATCAGTATGTAGTGTCTTTACCTTAAAGAGTCCTCTCCTGCTGATGTTCAGGTGTATATCAGTATGTAGTGTTTCTACTTTAAAGAGTCCTCTCCTGCTGATGTTCAGGTGTATATCAGTATGTAGTCTCTACTTAAAGAGTCCTCTCCTGCTGATGTTCAGGTGTATCAGTATGTAGTGTCTCTATAAAGAGTCCTCTCCTGCTGATGTTTAGGTGCATATCAGTATGTAGTGTCTCTTCTTTAAAGAGTCCTCTCCTGCTGATGTTCAGGTGTATATCAGTATGTAGTGTCTCTACTTTAAAGAGTCCTCTCCTGCTGATGTTCAGGTGTATATCAGTATGTAGTGTCTCTACTTTAAAGAGTCCTCTCCTGCTGATGTTCAGGTGTATATCAGTATGTAGTGTCTCTACTTTAAAGAGTCCTCTCCTGCTGATGTTCAGGTGTATATCAGTATGTAGTGTCTCTACTTTAAAGAGTCCTCTCCTGCTGATGTTCAGGTGTATATCAGTATGTACTGTCTCTACTTTAAAGAGTTCTCTCCTGCTGATGTTCAGGTGTATATCAGTATGTAGTGTCTCTACTTTAAAGAGTCCCTCTCCTGCTGATGTTCAGGTGTATATCAGTATGTAGTGTCTCTACTTTAAAGAGTCTCTCCTGCTGATGTTCAGGTGTATATCAGTATGTAGTGTCTCTACTTTAAAGAGTCCTCTCCTGCTGATGTTCAGGTGTATATCAGTATGTAGTGTCTCTACTTTAAAGAGTCCTCTCCTGCTGATGTTCAGGTGTATATCAGTATGTACTGTCTCTACTTTAAAGAGTTCTCTCCTGCTGATGTTCAGGTGTATATCAGTATGTAGTGTCTCTACTTTAAAGAGTCCTCTCCTGCTGATGTTCAGGTGTATATCAGTATGTAGTGTCTCTACTTTAAAGAGTCCTCTCCTGCTGGTGTTCAGGTGTATATCAGTATGTAGTGTCTCTACTTTAAAGAGTCCTCTCCTGCTGATGTTCAGGTGTATATCAGTATGTAGTGTCTCTACTTTAAAGAGTCCTCTCCTGCTGATGTTCAGGTGTATATCAGTATGTAGTGTCTCTACTTTAAAGAGTCCTCTCCTGCTGATGTTCAGGTGTATATCAGTATGTAGTCTCTACTTTAAAGAGTCCTCTCCTGCTGATGTTCAGGTGTATATCAGTATGTAGTCTCTACTTTAAAGAGTCCTCTCCTGCTGATGTTCAGGTGTATATCAGTATGTAGTCTCTAATTAAAGAGTCCTCTCCTGCTGATGTTCAGGTGTATATCAGTATGTAGTGTCTCTACTTTAAAGAGTCCTCTCCTGCTGATGTTCAGGTGTATATCAGTATGTAGTCTCTACTTTAAAGAGTCCTCTCCTGCTGATGTTCAGGTGTATATCAGTATGTAGTGTCTCTACTTTAAAGAGTCCTCTCCTGCTGATGTTCAGGTGTATATCAGTATGTAGTGTCTCTACTTTAAAGAGTCCTCTCCTGCTGATGTTCAGGTGTATATCAGCATGTAGTGTCTCTACTTTAAAGAGTCCTCTCCTGCTGATGTTCAGGTGTATATCAGTATGTAGTGTCTCTACTTTAAAGAGTCCTCTCCAGCTGATGTTCAGGTGTATATCAGTATGTAGTCTCTACTTTAAAGAGTCCTCTCCTGCTGATGTTCAGGTGTAATATCAGTATGTAGTCTC
>CM053258.1:528654-585049 GCA_028583405.1 Pogonophryne albipinna
TGACTCAGATCAGGAGATATATGTACATTATGAAGTGATATGCCGCGGACTGTACTTAATGGACTCTGATCCGGTTACTGATGTTGTGGCAGATATTTCAGTAAGCTTTCTTAACGCTAATGTTATAATAGTCAGATTGCTCTGAAGATGGAGGTGATATTCTATTCATGTTCACGTTCACACAGTCAGTGATTTTTGCCGGCCGTCTTTCCTGCAACGGCAGCTTTTCTGTATTTCCTTTCTCCTGTAATATGACTTGATCGCTTTAAACTCTGCACACTGTTGTTATCAGCTGTTCCACCATGGTTTCTACCTCAACCTGTAATAGATGTATCCTTATTGAAACGATTACATTCAATGAGAAATAAGATCAATGTGCAGGCTTACGTGAACACTGTTCTACATGAACAATATGGGCAGTTTATACATTAAATAAATCAACAGTATAGTGGCGATATGCTCCAAGTGGAAGCGATTCGCCATTAAAGCAAAGAAGAAGAAGAACTCCGCACAGTTGATCTCTTATCCTGGAACCTATGCTGCTCCGGCGCAGGCTAGCCGTTCAGAATAAGTTACCATGGAGATCTAGCCTGCTAAAAAGAGAACCAGCGTCGTAAGACCGGAAACTCAGAGTTTTGCCTGAAGTTAGCCGCTACGAGAAAATCCTGCTTCGTAGTACAGGCCTCAGATACTGTGTTTAAAAATACTCTGGTGAAAGTAGAAGTACTGACTAAAATTCTTTACTCAAGTCAAAGTAAAGAGGCTTTGAAGTGTACTTCAGTAAAAAGTACCCATAACTAGCAGCTGCTTTAAAGAGTACCTGACCTCCCTTTATATTAATAGAACAATAATGTCATTGTTAGCTAATGAATGTTTCCATGCTGAACAACGGCAACATGACAACGTTTCCATTGGTCCCTCTTCTTTAGAGAAGACCAGGAAATGATGGATACACGGATGGTTCAAATCAATAGGCACGCAATGACTCTAAAGAATAATGATCACGCCACAAACACACATTCAGACTAAAGGAACCACTGTTTGGGAAATGAGAGAAGTAGAAAGTACAGGTTTTGGGTCAACATGTAAGAAGTAAAAGTACAGGTATTTGGGTTCAACATGTAAGAAGTAGAAAGTACAGGTATTTGGGTTCAACATGTAAGAAGTAGAAAGTACAGGTATTTGGGTTCAACATGTAAGAAGTAGAAAGTACAGGTATTGTGTTCAACATGTAAGAAGTAGAAAGTACAGGTATTTGGGTTCAACATGTAAGAAGTAGAAAGTACAGGTATTTGGGTTCAACATGTAGAAGTAGAAAGTACAGGTATTGTGTTCAACATGTAAGAAGTAGAAAGTACAGGTATTTGGTTCAACATGTAAGAAGTAGAAAGTACAGGTATTTGGGTTCAACATGTAAGAAGTAGAAAGTACAGGTATTTGGGTTCAACATGTAAGAAGTAGAAAGTACAGGTATTTGAGTTCAACATGTAAGAA
The DNA here is from genome assembly GCA_028583405.1 of Pogonophryne albipinna. Taxonomy (NCBI): domain Eukaryota; kingdom Metazoa; phylum Chordata; class Actinopteri; order Perciformes; family Artedidraconidae; genus Pogonophryne; species Pogonophryne albipinna. Next base: position 530,149 of record CM053258.1, read on the forward strand.
GTAGAAAGTACAGGTATTTGTGTTCAACATGTAAGAAGTAGAAAGTACAGGTATTTGGGTTCAACATGTAAGAAGTAGAAAGTACAGGTATTTGGGTTCAACATGTAAGAAGTAGAAAGTACAGGTATTTGGTTCAACATGTAAGAAGTAGAAAGTACAGGTATTTGTGTTCAACATGTAAGAAGTAGAAAGTACAGGTATTTGGGTTCAACATGTAAGAAGTAGAAAGTACAGGTATTTGGGTTCAACATGTGAGAAGTAGAAAGTACAGGTATTTGGGTTCAACATGTAAGAAGTAGAAAGTACAGGTATTTGAGTTCAACATGTAAGAAGTAGAAAGTACAGGTATTTGTGTTCAACATGTAAGAAGTAGAAAGTACAGGTATTTGGGTTCAACATGTAAGAAGTAGAAAGTACAGGTATTTGGGTTCAACATGTGAGAAGTAGAAAGTACAGGTATTTGGGTTCAACATGTAAGAAGTAGAAAGTACAGGTATTTGTGTTCAACATGTGAGAAGTAGAAAGTACAGGTATTTGGGTTCAACATGTAAGAAGTAGAAAGTACAGGTATTTGGTTCAACATGTAAGAAGTAGAAAGTACAGGTATTTGGGTTTCACATGTAAGAAGTAGAAAGTACAGTATTTGTGTTCAACATGTGAGAAGTAGAAAGTACAGGTATTTGTGTTCAACATGTAAGAAGTAGAAAGTACAGGTATTTGAGTTCAACATGTAAGAAGTAGAAAGTACAGGTATTTGGGTTCAACATGTAAGAAGTAGAAAGTACAGGTATTTGAGTTCAACATGTAAGAAGTAGAAAGTACAGGTATTTGGGTTCAACATGTAAGAAGTAGAAAGTACAGGTATTTGTGTTCAACATGTAAGAAGTAGAAAGTACAGGTATTTGGGTTCAACATGTAAGAAGTAGAAAGTACAGGTATTTGTGTTCAACATGTAAGAAGTAGAAAGTACAGGTATTTGGGTTCAACATGTAAGAAGTAGAAAGTACAGGTATTTGTGTTCAACATGTAAGAAGTAGAAAGTACAGGTATTTGGGTTCAACATGTAAGAAGTAGAAAGTACAGGTATTTGGGTTCAACATGTAAGAAGTAGAAAGTACAGGTATTTGGGTTCAACATGTAAGAAGTAGAAAGTACAGGTATTTGTGTTCAACATGTAAGAAGTAAAGTACAGGTATTTGGGTTCAACATGTAAGAAGTAGAAAGTACAGGTATTTGAGTTCAACATGTAAGAAGTAGAAAGTACAGGTATTTGTGTTCAACATGTAAGAAGTAAAGTACAGGTATTTGAGTTCAACATGTAAGAAGTAGAAAGTACAGGTATTTGGGTTCAACATGTAAGAAGTAGAAAGTACAGGTATTTGGGTTCCACATGTAAGAAGTAGAAAGTACAAGTATTTGTGTTCAACATGTGAGAAGTAGAAAGTACAGGTATTTGTGTTCAACATGTAAGAAGTAGAAAGTACAGGTATTTGAGTTCAACATGTAAGAAGTAGAAAGTACAGGTATTTGGGTTCAACATGTAAGAAGTAGAAAGTACAGGTATTTGGGTTCAACATGTAAGAAGTAGAAAGTACAGGTATTTGTGTTCAACATGTAAGAAGTAGAAAGTACAGGTATTTGGGTTCAACATGTAAGAAGTAGAAAGTACAGGTATTTGTGTTCAACATGTAAGAAGTAGAAAGTACAGGTATTTGGGTTCAACATGTAAGAAGTAGAAAGTACAGGTATTTGTGTTCAACATGTAAGAAGTAGAAAGTACAGGTATTTGGTTCAACATGTAAGAAGTAGAAAGTACAGGTATTTGGGTTCAACATGTAAGAAGTAGAAAATACAGGTATTTGGGTTCAACATGTAAGAAGTAGAAAGTACAGGTATTTGTGTTCAACATGTAAGAAGTAGAAAGTACAGGTATTTGGGTTCAACATGTAAGAAGTAGAAAGTACAGGTATTTGGGTTCAACATGTAAGAAGTAGAAAGTACAGGTATTTGGGTTCAACATGTGAGAAGTAGAAAGTACAGGTATTTGGTTCAACATGTAAGAAGTAGAAAGTACAGGTATTTGAGTTCAACTTGTAAGAAGTAGAAAGTACAGGTATTTGAGTTCAACATGTAAGAAGTAGAAAGTACAGGTATTGTGTTCAACATGTAAGAAGTAGAAAGTACAGGTATTGTGTTCAACATGTAAGAAGTAGAAAGTACAGGTATTGTGTTCAACATGTAAGAAGTAGAAAGTACAGGTATTTGGTTCAACATGTAAGAAGTAGAAAGTACAGGTATTTGGGTTCAACATGTAAGAAGTAGAAAGTACAGGTATTTGGGTTCAACATGTAAGAAGTAGAAAGTACAGGTATTTGAGTTCAACATGTAAGAAGTAGAAAGTACAGGTATTTGGGTTCAACATGTAAGAAGTAGAAAGTACAGGTATTTGGGTTCAACATGTAAGAAGTAGAAAGTACAGGTATTTGAGTTCAACATGTAAGAAGTAGAAAGTACAGGTATTTGGGTTCAACATGTAAGAAGTAGAAAGTACAGGTATTTGGGTTCAACATGTAAGAAGTAGAAAGTACAGGTATTTGTGTTCAACATGTAAGAAGTAGAAAGTACAGGTATTTGGGTTCAACATGTAAGAAGTAGAAAGTACAGGTATTTGTGTTCAACATGTAAGAAGTAGAAAGTACAGGTATTTGGGTTCAACATGTAAGAAGTAGAAAGTACAGGTATTTGTGTTCAACATGTAAGAAGTAGAAAGTACAGGTATTTGGGTTCAACATGTAAGAAGTAGAAAGTACAGGTATTTGGGTTCAACATGTAAGAAGTAGAAAGTACAGGTATTTGGGTTCAACATGTAAGAAGTAGAAAGTACAGGTATTTGTGTTCAACATGTAAGAAGTAGAAAGTACAGGTATTTGGGTTCAACATGTAAGAAGTAGAAAGTACAGGTATTTGGGTTCAACATGTAAGAAGTAGAAAGTACAGGTATTTGGGTTCAACATGTGAGAAGTAGAAAGTACAGGTATTTGGGTTCAACATGTAAGAAGTAGAAAGTACAGGTATTTGAGTTCAACTTGTAAGAAGTAGAAAGTACAGGTATTTGAGTTCAACATGTAAGAAGTAGAAAGTACAGGTATTGTGTTCAACATGTAAGAAGTAGAAAGTACAGGTATTGTGTTCAACATGTAAGAAGTAGAAAGTACAGGTATTGTGTTCAACATGTAAGAAGTAGAAAGTACAGATATTTGGGTTCAACATGTAAGAAGTAGAAAGTACAGGTATTTGGGTTCAACATGTAAGAAGTAGAAAGTACAGGTATTTGGGTTCAACATGTAAGAAGTAGAAAGTACAGGTATTTGAGTTCAACATGTAAGAAGTAGAAAGTACAGGTATTTGGGTTCAACATGTAAGAAGTAGAAAGTACAGGTATTGGGTTCAACATGTAAGAAGTAGAAAGTACAGGTATTTGGGTTCAACATGTAAGAAGTAGAAAGTACAGGTATTTGGGTTCAACATGTAAGAAGTAGAAAGTTACAGGTATTTGGGTTCAACATGTTAAGAAGTAGAAAGTACAGGTATTTGGTTCAACATGTAAGAAGTAGAAAGTACAGGTATTTGGGTTCAACATGTAAGAAGTAGAAAGTACAGGTATTTGGGTTCAACATGTAAGAAGTAGAAAGTACAGGTATTTGGGTTTCCACATGTAAGAAGTAGAAAGTTACAGGTATTTGTGTTCAACATGTAAGAAGTAGAACAGTACAGGTATTTGTGTTCAACATGTAGAAGTAGAAAGTACAGGTATTTGTGTTTCAACATGTAAGAAGTAGAAAGTACAGGTATTTGGGTTCAACATGTGAAGAAGTAGAAAGTACAGGTATTTGGGGTTCAACATGTAAGAAGTAGAAAGTACAGGTATTTGTGGTTCAACATGTAAGAAGTAGAAAGTACAGGTATTTGGGTTCAACATGTAAGAAGTAGAAAGTACAGGTATTTGGGTTCAACATGTAAGAAGTAGAAAGTACAGGTATTTGGGTTCAACATGTAAGAAGTAGAAAGTACAAGGTATTTGTGTTCAACATGTAAGAAGTAGAAAGTACAGGTATTTGTGTTCAACATGTAAGAAGTAGAAAGTACAGGTATTTGAGTTCAACATGTAAGAAGTAGAAAGTACAGGTATTTGGGTTCAACATGTAAGAAGTAGAAAGTACAGGTATTTGAGTTCAACATGTAAGAAGTAGAAAGTACAGGTATTTGTGTTCAACATGTAAGAAGTAGAAAGTACAGGTATTTGAGTTCAAACATGTAAGAAGTAGAAAGTACAGGTATTTGGGTTCAACATGTAAGAAGTAGAAAGTACAGGTATTTGGGTTCAACATGTAAGAAGTAGAAAGTACAGGTATTTGGTTTCAACATGTAAGAAGTAGAAAGTACAGGTATTTGTGTTCAACATGTAAGAAGTAGAAAGTACAGGTATTTGTGTTCAACATGTAAGAAGTAGAAAGTACAGGTATTTGGGTTCAACATGTAAGAAGTAGAAAGTACAGGTATTTGGGTTCAACATGTAAGAAGTAGAAAGTACAGGTATTTGTGTTCAACATGTAAGAAGTAGAAAGTACAGGTATTTGGGTTCAACATGTAAGAAGTAGAAAGTACAGGTATTTGTGTTCAACATGTAAGAAGTAGAAAGTACAGGTATTTGGGTTCAACATGTAAGAAGTAGAAAGTACAGGTATTTGTGTTCAACATGTAAGAAGTAGAAAGTACAGGTATTTGGGTTCAACATGTAAGAAGTAGAAAGTACAGGTATTTGGGTTCAACATGTAAGAAGTAGAAAGTACAGGTATTTGGGTTCAACATGTAAGAAGTAGAAAGTACAGGTATTTGTGTTCAACATGTAAGAAGTAGAAAGTACAGGTATTTGGGTTCAACATGTAAGAAGTAGAAAGTACAGGTATTTGAGTTCAACATGTAAGAAGTAGAAAGTACAGGTATTTGTGTTCAACATGTAAGAAGTAGAAAGTACAGGTATTTGAGTTCAACATGTAAGAAGTAGAAAGTACAGGTATTTGGGTTCAACATGTAAGAAGTAGAAAGTACAGGTATTTGGGTTCCACATGTAAGAAGTAGAAAGTACAAGTATTTGTGTTCAACATGTGAGAAGTAGAAAGTACAGGTATTTGTGTTCAACATGTAAGAAGTAGAAAGTACAGGTATTTGAGTTCAACATGTAAGAAGTAGAAAGTACAGGTATTTGGGTTCAACATGTAAGAAGTAGAAAGTACAGGTATTTGGGTTCAACATGTAAGAAGTAGAAAGTACAGGTATTTGTGTTCAACATGTAAGAAGTAGAAAGTACAGGTATTTGGGTTCAACATGTAAGAAGTAGAAAGTACAGGTATTTGTGTTCAACATGTAAGAAGTAGAAAGTACAGGTATTTGGGTTCAACATGTAAGAAGTAGAAAGTACAGGTATTTGTGTTCAACATGTAAGAAGTAGAAAGTACAGGTATTTGGGTTCAACATGTAAGAAGTAGAAAGTACAAGGTATTTGGGTTCACATGTAAGAAGTAGAAAGTACAGGTATTTGGTGTTCACATGTAAGAAGTAGAAAGTACAGGTATTTGGTTCAACATGTAAGAAGTAGAAAGTACAGGTATTTGTGTTCAACATGTAAGAAGTAGAAAGTACAGGTATTTGAGTTCAACATGTAAGAAGTAGAAAGTACAGGTATTTGAGTTCAACATGTAAGAAGTAGAAAGTACAGGTATTTGGGTTCAACATGTAAGAAGTAGAAAGTACAGGTATTTGGGTTCAACATGTAAGAAGTAGAAAGTACAGGTATTTGAGTTCAACATGTAAGAAGAGAAAGTACAGGTATTTGATGTTCAACATGTAAGAAGTAGAAAGTACAGGTATTTGAGGTTCAATATGTAAGAAGTAGAAAGTACAGGTATTTGTGTTCAACATGTAAGAAGTAGAAAAGTACAGGTATTTGAGTTCAACATGTAAGAAGTAGAAAGGTAACAGGTATTTGGAGGTTCAACATGTAAGAGAGTAGAAAAGTACAGGTATTTGTGTTCAACATGTAAGAAGTAGAAAAGTACAGGTATTTGGGTTCAACATGAGAGGAAAGTAGAAAGTTACAGGTATTTGGGTTCAACATGTAAGGAGTAGAAAGTACAGGGTATTTGAGTTCAACATGTAAGAAGTAGAAAGTACAGGTATTTGGGTTCAACATGTAAGAGAGTAGAAAGTACAGGTATTTGTGTTCAACATGTAAGAAGTAGAAAGTACAGGTATTTGAGTTCAACATGTAAGAAGTAGAAAGTACAGGTATTTGGGTTCAACATGTAAGGAGTAGAAAGTACAGGTATTTGTGTTCAACATGTAAGAAGTAGAAAGTACAGGTATTTGTGTTCAACATGAGAGAAGTAGAAAGTACAGGTATTTGGGTTCAACATGTAAGGAGTAGAAAATACAGGTATTTGAGTTCAACATGTAAGAAGTAGAAAGTACAGGTATTTGGGTTCAACATGTAAGAAGTAGAAAGTACAGGTATTTGGGTTCAACATGTAAGAAGTAGAAAGTACAGGTATTTGGGTTCCACATGTAAGAAGTAGAAAGTACAAGTATTTGTGTTCAACATGTGAGAAGTAGAAAGTACAGGTATTTGTGTTCAACATGTAAGAAGTAGAAAGTACAGGTATTTGAGTTCAACATGTAAGAAGTAGAAAGTACAGGTATTTGGGTTCAACATGTAAGAAGTAGAAAGTACAGGTATTTGGGTTCAACATGTAAGAAGTAGAAAGTACAGGTATTTGTGTTCAACATGTAAGAAGTAGAAAAGTACAGGTATTTGGGTTCAACCATGTAAGAAGTAGAAAGTACAGGTATTTGTGTTCAACATGTAAGAAGTAGAAAGTACAGGTATTTGGTTCAACATGTAAGAAAGTAGAAAGTACAGGTATTTGTGTTCAACATGTAAGAAGTAGAAAGTACAGGTATTTGGGGTTCAACATGTAAGAAGTAGAAAGTACAGGTATTTGGGTTCAACATGTAAGACGTAGAAAGTACAGGTATTTGGGTTCAACATGTAAGAAGTAGAAAGTACAGGTATTTGTGTTCAACATGTAAGAAGTAGAAAGTACAGGTATTTGGGTTCAAACATGTAAGAAGTAGAAAGTACAGGTATTTGAGTTCAACATGTAAGAAGTAGAAAGTACAGGTATTTGTGTTCAACATGTAAGAAGTAGAAAGTACAGGTATTTGAGTTCAACATGTAAGAAGTAGAAAGTACAGGTATTTGGGTTCAACATGTAAGAAGTAGAAAGTACAGGTATTTGAGTTCAACATGTAAGAAGTAGAAAGTACAGGTATTTGAGTTCAACATGTAAGAAGTAGAAAGTACAGGTATTTGAGTTCAATATGTAAGAAGTAGAAAGTACAGGTATTTGTGTTCAACATGTATGAAGTAGAAAGTACAGGTATTTGAGTTCAACATGTAAGAAGTAGAAAGTACAGGTATTTGGGTTCAACATGTAAGGAGTAGAAAGTACAGGTATTTGTGTTCAACATGTAAGAAGTAGAAAGTACAGGTATTTGTGTTCAACATGAGAGAAGTAGAAAGTACAGGTATTTGGGTTCAACATGTAAGGAGTAGAAAATACAGGTATTTGAGTTCAACATGTAAGAAGTAGAAAGTACAGGTATTTGGGTTCAACATGTAAGGAGTAGAAAGTACAGGTATTTGTGTTCAAATGTAAGAAGTAGAAAGTACAGGTATTTGAGTTCAACATGTAAGAAGTAGAAAGTACAGGTATTTGGGTTCAACATGTAAGGAGTAGAAAGTACAGGTATTTGTGTTCAACATGTAAGAAGTAGAAAGTACAGGTATTTGTGTTCAACATGAGAGAAGTAGAAAGTACAGGTATTTGGGTTCAACATGTAAGGAGTAGAAAATACAGGTATTTGAGTTCAACATGTAAGAAGTAGAAAGTACAGGTATTTGGGTTCAACATGTAAGGAGTAGAAAGTACAGGTATTTGTGTTCAACATGTAAGAAGTAGAAAGTACAGGTATTTGAGTTCAACATGTAAGGAGTAGAAAGTACAGGTATTTGGGTTCAACATGTAAGAAGTAGAAAGTACAGGTATTTGAGTTCAACATGTGAGAAGTAGAAAGTACAGGTATTTGTGTTCAACATGTAAGAAGTAGAAAGTACAGGTATTTGAGTTCAACATGTAAGGAGTAGAAAGTACAGGTATTTGGGTTCAACATGTAAGAAGTAGAAAGTACAGGTATTTGAGTTCAACATGTGAGAAGTAGAAAGTACAGGTATTTGTGTTCAACATGTAAGAAGTCAAATTAAAAAGTCATCAGAAGAATAAGTAGTGGAGTAAAGTACTGATAAGAGAAAAATGTACTTAAGTACAGTAACGAAATATTTGTACTCCAATACTTCCCACCTCTGGATTTCTCCATGTGATTTTGGATGATAACTTCAACTGATTTTTTGTAAATACCAGCTAACGAAACACAGTGTGTTGTTCCTTCAGGAGTCGGAGCTCCCTAACCTGGTTCCTGAGGGTCCGGTGGAGCAGATGTTGGAGTTCAGCATCGACCTCGTGGACCCGGGTTACCGAGAGCTGCTGGACGACCCCGACTCTCCGCAGTATATCGACCTGGCCCATCACCTGCAGGACCAGGTGGGACTTTATTCTATTTACTGTTATTCTGGGGTCTGAATTTGATTAAATTACATTTTTCACTGGTTTTATGACAAATGTTAACGATATTACGTGTTATTATATAATCTTTTTTAAGAAAATGCTATTTGCACCCGGGTGTCTTTAGTCAACAACGCTATTGTCAAAGCATTAATTCATGGTTTTTACTAACCCGTATCAGTATGTTATTACTTCGACATCATTCTGAAACGTGTATTACAATTAAATCACGGTCAAATATGTTCATTTTGTTGTAGTTGTAGCCCCCATGCCAGCGATTCTCTAGTTTAGGATATTCAGCCGACTCAGCCCGGTTGTTGGCCCAGAAAGAACCTGGATATTGGAGGGCCTGAAAACTGTGCCTGTTAGCTGGAACTACCCCTAGTGGAAATGCAACAAAAAACGGGCCGGGTTTGGCACGGCACGCTTAAACCGTGCTACGCGCTGCAGTGGAAATGCACCATATAGTCAACAATGCTATTTACACCCGGTGACTGTAGTCAACAACTCTATTTACACCCGGGTGTCTATGGTCAACAACACTATTTACTCCCGGGTGTCTATAGTCAACAACTCTATTTACACCCGGGTGTCTATGGTCAACAACACTATTTACTCCCGGGTGTCTATAGTCAACAACACTATTTACACCCGGGTGTCTATAGTCAACAACACTATTTACACCAGGGTGTCTATAGTCAACAACTCTATTTACACCCGGGTGTCTATAGTCAACAACTCTATTTACACCCGGGTGTCTATAGTCAACAACACTATTTACACCAGGGTGTCTATAGTCAACAACTCTATTTACACCCGGGTGTCTATAGTCAACAACACTATTTACACCCAGGTGTCTATAGTCAACAACACTATTTACACCAGGGTGTCTATAGTCAACAACACTATTTACACCCGGGTGTCTATAGTCAACAACACTATTTACACCAGGGTGTCTATAGTCAACAACACTATTTACACCAGGGTGTCTATAGTCAACAACTCTATTTACACCCGGGTGTCTATAGTCAACAACTCTATTTACACCAGGGTGTCTATGGTCAACAACACTATTTACACCCGGGTGTCTATAGTCAACAACTCTATTTACACCCGGGTGTCTATAGTCAACAACACTATTTACACCCGGGTGTCTATAGTCAACAACACTATTTACACCAGGGTGTCTATAGTCAACAACACTATTTACACCAGGGTGTCTATAGTCAACAACTCTATTTACACCCGGGTGTCTATAGTCAACAACTCTATTTACACCAGGGTGTCTATGGTCAACAACACTATTTACACCCGGGTGTCTATAGTCAACAACTCTATTTACACCCGGGTGTCTATAGTCAACAACACTATTTACACCAGGGTGTCTATAGTCAACAACTCTATTTACACCCGGGTGTCTATAGTCAACAACTCTATTTACACCAGGGTGTCTATGGTCAACAACACTATTTACACCCGGGTGTCTATAGTCAACAACTCTATTTACACCCGGGTGTCTATAGTCAACAACACTATTTACACCAGGGTGTCTATAGTCAACAACTCTATTTACACCCGGGTGTCTATAGTCAACAACTCTATTTACACCCGGGTGTCTATAGTCAACAACACTATTTACACCAGGGTGTCTATAGTCAACAACTCTATTTACACCCGGGTGTCTATAGTCAACAACTCTATTTACACCCGGGTGTCTATAGTCAACAACACTATTTACACCAGGGTGTCTATAGTCAACAACTCTATTTACACCCGGGTGTCTATAGTCAACAACTCTATTTACACCAGGGTGTCTATGGTCAACAACACTATTTACACCCGGGTGTCTATAGTCAACAACTCTATTTACACCCGGGTGTCTATAGTCAACAACACTATTTACACCCGGGTGTCTGTAGTCAACAACACTATTTACTCCCGGTGACTGTGGTCAACAACACTATTTACACCCGGGCATACATTTGATTATGTTTTGAATGTGTATATATTTATGTAAATAGACGAATAGCTGTGGTTAAGCTATTTTCACCCGGGTGCAAATAGACACTCTTTTATTTGATACACTCAGAGTTAATATAATATTACGAACTGTAGTTATTTTTCTTCACAGCACAGGGTCGTAACAATTATATCTTCCTTCTCCTCTATGAAAATGTTCCATCAGATCCTCCACTTGTCTCTTCTTCTCTCTGATAGTAAAAGAAAAATCTGGGAGTAAAGAAGCTTAAAGGGCCAAGAGGTCAGGGCCGTAGAAAGGGAGAAGATTACCCACAATGCACTCTTTCTGCCAGCGTTTCACTCTTATGACTCATAAGTCATGTGTAGAAAATGACCTCTGGAGTTCAAGGATTCAAGGCTTTTATTGTCATCTGTTCAGAGCTAGTGTAGTTCTGACAATGAATAGTGTATATACAAGTAATTGGAATATTGATATATGTAAGTTGCAAACAGATGAATGTTATTGATGCTCTTTCAAAAGTTCAGGTTGTTATCAGTCTTATTTCCTGTGGGATGAAACGTTATGAGTAATTTGGTCATTGAAGGCCTCTCAATAAAGAATCCCTTAGTTGTGCACGCGATGCGGCGCAGCAGGACGTTTCCTGACGAGGCCCGCAAAGACGATTATGTCATAAGAGTGTCCAAAGATAGATATCGATGAAGGTTTCCCATAATGCACTGCTGTTTTATAGCCACACATGGGCTTGCTGCCAGCTTATTAACGAGCTCAGGGGTAATTAGAGGAAGGGAGGTGTTAAAAAGTGTCTCTTCTCTCGACAGATGCAGCATGTGTTCGTCAAACTGCCCGGATTTAAAGCCATCTACGTGCTGGGGATCAGGTGAGCAGTGGTGGAGAGTACATTTACTCAAGTACTGTATATAATTACTACTTTGATATACTTTTACTTCACTTTTCAAGGTACTTTAGACTAACTAAACTAAAACTAATCCAACCGAAAACATCATGAACACAAAGTGAAAATAACTCTACAAACTAAATGCATTTCAGAATAAGATAGAAGTCCTCATACATCTAGTTTAGTCAAAGTACATTTACTCAAGTACTGTATTTAAGTACTACTTTGATATACTTTTACTTCACCTTTCAAGGTACTTTAGACTAACTAAACTAAAACTAATCCAACCAAAAACATCATAAACACAAATGACAAAGGGAAAATAACTCTCCAAATGAAATGCTTTTCACAATAAAATAACTTTTTGAGAAAGTCCTCACACCAGTGTTGTAGTCAAGTCACCAATTCACGAGTCCAAGTCACTCTCGAGTCCAAGTCACTCTCGAGTCCCCACTTTTTGAGTCCGAGTCACCTAGGGAGAGTTGGAGTCGAGTCCGAGTCACTCAAGGAGTGTCCGAGTTGAGTCAGAGTCGAGTTTGAGTCGACGCACGAGTCCTGAAAATCGGCACTCGAGTCCTCACTCATCTCGTGTAATCAAAGTACATTTAGGCCCAATCCCAAACCACTTCCTCGACCCTACCCCTCCGTGACGGAGTGAACTCCGTCTGTAGCCACACCCGCAGCTCAACGAGGCTCCTCCTGTCAGATGGAGGGAGTAAACACAGCAGCAAGCTTTGGGACGGCCTCCCCTCTCTCCCCTCTCTCCCCTCTCTCCCCTCTCTCCGCAGAAACAGGAAGTGCCGTAACTGTATGTAACACCGGTTTCTAATCAGCATCTCTTAGACAAAAAGTTTAAATGAATAACTCAAATAAAACTCCAAACATCTTTCATTGTGTTTCAAAGCTCTTTTAGTTTTAAACCTGATGTTTATAAGCTTCTTAGTTTTTGCAACGGTCTGTAAATAAACACAACTTTATAATAAAATGCACACATTTACCTTTTTCTAGACTAAACACAGGTTTGATCCTAAGTTAAAAACATATGAGGTCATCATGAGGTCATCATGAGGTCATCATGAGGTCATCATGAGGTCATCATGAGGTTGTTAACATCGCAGTTTATCAGTGGATGTTTGCTGGAACTACTTGTAAACAGCTAGTTTCCTGACGGACACACACAGCGTGACTCCGGTCAGGTAGAGACCGGTCTCCAGTCAGCACCGCTGCAGACTCGCTGTTTGAGGGCTTGATAGCCCACTCCCCCTCCACACCCCCTCCACTCCCCCTCCACTCCCCCTCCACACTCCCTCCACTCCCCCTCCACACCCCCTCCACACTCGTTGCTTTGGAACAGCCCTTAATATGGCGGACCCTCCGCATGAACACGCAAACGGAGGGGTAGGGTGTAGGGGTAGGGTGTAGGGGTAGGGTGTAGGGGTAGGGTGTAGGGTGTAGGGGTAGGGTGTAGGGGTAGGGTGTAGGGGTAGGGTGTAGGGGTAGGGTGTAGGGGTAGGGTGTAGGGGTAGGGGTAGGGTGTAGGGGTAGGGTGTAGGGGGCGGTTTGGGAATGGGCCTTACGGATGTACTATTTTGACATACTTTTGCTTCATTTGAGTATTTGTATTATCTACTCCATTACATCTTAGAGGCATCGTACTTCATGTACATATAACTGCATGTTTTATAAATATCATAGCAGGGTCAGCATGATAGGAAAAAACCCAACAGTTTAAAAATATTAAATAAATAGTTGTACAAATTCTGGTATAGTTGAAATATAAGCATTCATGTAAGCAACAAGTACATTTATTAAAGTACTGTACTTAAGTACTATTTTTGACATACTTTTATGCTACTTTATACTTTTACTCCTAAAGTACCTTTGACTCATATTACAGAATAAATAAAAGATTAAAAAAACAAAGATTGTGTAGAATAAAGTGTAACCAATGAAACGAATGCTAAACAAAATATGATAAATGTCACTTTTGAGGCGCATGAATAAACACAATAATTGAAAGTGGCAAATTAAAATCAAATATAAAAAACAATAACTATGCAATATGTTGAACTCTTCAAGAGACTCAAGTGTTATGGGAGCATTTCCTGTCTGTAATCCGATAAGAAAACAACATGAGACGAAGGAGAAAGTGTGAATTAGATAAACATGTTCCTTAAAAGTAAAGTTTCTGAATAAGAAATAAAGAAGCTTTTAGACTGATCTCCTCCTAGAGCACCATTGTGTTCTTTTTAACCAATCATCTCTCAGAGGGGCGTGGCCAGCAGCAGCTCATTAGCATTTAAAGCTACAGACACAGAATCAGCACTTTTGAAACAGGGCTGAAACAGAGGGGATTATGGTATACATCTGAGACCTGTAGTATGTTGTTGGAGAAGGGAATAATAGGGACCTTTAAGGTAAGGTTGTATTCAAGTGTCCTTGAGATATTTGATTGTTTAAAGCTTATAGGAAGAATACATCCTGATTTCAAAGAGCTCTTGAGTGTTGAACACATCATTTATTAATCACTCGTATGATACACTATTGTCTGGCAGAGACCAAATCCTTCAGATTACTCCAAATGACAGATTTCCATTTCATTGTTTTTGTCCGTTCTTATCTCACTTTTCCCTGTTGAGCATTTTCAAGTTTTTCAATCAGACATGATCTCAATATAACAACAGCTGGTGGATTCGCTCGTGTTCTCGTGTATCATCGAATATATCCAGAGGCTATTATTCCTTTTATCTGATGAGCTTTTGTTGAGCTAGAAATATCAATTATTCTCCTCATTGAGATGGATTTCAACGCTGAGACGGGGGGCAATCATTCAGAAAAATACTCACACAAATATCTCAACCATTTGGTATAAACTGCAGAATACAGCAATGTTAGTAAAAGTAGAAGTACTCAGATCTTGTACTTGAGTAAAAGTAGAAGTACTCAGATCTTGTACTTGAGTAAAAGTAGAAGTACTCAGATCGTGTACTTAGTAAAAATAGAAGTACTCAGATCTTGAGTAAAAGTAGAAGTACTCAGATCTTGAGTAAAAGTAGAAGTACTCAGATCTTGTACTTGAGTAAAAGTAGAAGTACTCAGATCTTGTACTTGAGTAAAAGTAGAAGTATTCAGATCGTGTACTTGAGTAACAGTAGAAGTACTCAGATCGTGTACTTAGTAAAAATAGAAGTACTCAGATCTTGAGTAAAAGTAGAAGTACTCAGATCTTGAGTAAAAGTAGAAGTACTCAGATCTTGAGTAAAAGTAGAAGTACTCAGATCTTGTACTTGAGTAAAAGTAGAAGTACTCAGATCTTGTACTTGAGTAAAAGTAGAAGTACTCAGATCTTGTACTTGAGTAAAAGTAGAAGTACTCAGATCGTGTACTTAGTAAAAATAGAAGTACTCAGATCTTGAGTAAAAGTAGAAGTACTCAGATCTTGAGTAAAAGTAGAAGTACTCAGATCTTGTACTTGAGTAAAAGTAGAAGTACTCAGATCTTGTACTTGAGTAAAAGTAGAAGTATTCAGATCGTGTACTTGAGTAAAAGTAGAAGTACTCAGATCTTGTACTTGAGTAAAAGTAGAAGTATTCAGATCGTGTACTTGAGTAAAAGTAGAAGTACTCAGATCTTGTACTTGAGTAAAAGTAGAAGTACTCAGATCGTGTACTTGAGTAAAAGTAGAAGTACTCAGATCTTGTACTTGAGTAGAAGTAGAAGTACTCAGATCTTGTTCTTGAGTAAAAGTAGAAGTACTCAGATCTTGTACTTGAGTAAAAGTAGAAGTACTCAGATCGTGTACTTGAGTAAAAGTAGAAGTACTCAGATCTTGTACTTGAGTAAAAGTAGAAGTACTCAGATCTTGTTCTTGAGTAAAAGTAGAAGTACTCAGATCTTGTACTTGAGTAAAAGTAGAAGTACTCAGATCTTGTACTTTAGTAAAAGTAGAAGTATTCAGATCTTGTACTTGAGTAAAAGTAGAAGTACTCAGATCTTGTTCTTGAGTAAAAGTAGAAGTACTCAGAGCTTGAGTAAACGTAGAAGTACTCAGATCTTGTACTTGAGTAAAAGTAGAAGTACTCAGGTCTTGTACTTGAGTAAAAGTAGAAGTACTCAGATCTTGTACTTGAGTAAAAGTAGAAGTACTCAGATCTTGTTCTTGAGTAAAAGTAGAAGTACTCAGATATTGTACTTGAGTAAAAGTAGAAGTACTCAGATCTTGTACTTGAGTAAAAGTAGAAGTACCAGAGTGTAGGAATACTCTGTTACAGTAAAAGTCCTGCATTCAAAATGTTCCTCAAGTGAAAGTAGAAAAGTATTCTCATCAAAATATAGTGAAAGACAGTGAAAGTAGTCGTTGTGCAGATTGGTCCATTTCAGAATAATATATATGATGTGTTTTATAATGATTGATCATGAAAGTGTTCTCAAAGCTGGTGAAGGTGCAGCTAGTCTGAATGGCTTTGTAGACTGCAGGGTAGCTGGTGAAGGAGCAGCTAGTCTGAATGGCTTTGTAGACTGCAGGGTAGCTGGTGAAGGTGCAGCTAGTCTGAATGGCTTTGTAGACTGCAGGGTAGCTGGTGAAGGAGCAGCTAGTCTGAATGGCTTTGTAGACTGCAGGGTAGCTGGTGAAGGTGCAGCTAGTCTGAATGACTTTGTAGACTGCAGGGTAGCTGGTGGATTTACTCCAGGTGGAACTAAAGTCTGATTCAACACTTGATTAGATTTCACATCATTCATCCAGATCTGTGAAGGAACTAAAGGGATTAAATACATGTAGTGGAGTAGAAGTACAAGGTAGCATAAAATATAAACAAGTAAAGTACAAGTGCCTCAACATTGTACTGAAGTAAAGTATGTATTTAAATATCACACAGGAAGTTGCTTGTGTGACATTTGAAGGTTTCCTGGAACTTAATCTGAACAAAATGCTCGTATATTCTCTTCCTCTCCCTCTCGTTTTGTTTCTTCCTGTCAAAGCTTCATTTATTTCCCAATCTTTAACTTTCTTTTCTTCTTCCCAATGCCAGCGAGATGCAAGACTCTGACGGGTAATATAAAAACTCTCCCTGTTCCTGTGTGTTTGTGCAGCTACGCTTTGATTTGATGCAGAAAAAGAGGGTTCATTTATTTTATAGTGAAAGTGAAAAACCCCACAAGATGCAATGAGAGAAAAACGCACTGATGTTCAGGTGTATATCAGTATGTAGTGTCTCTACTTTAAAGAGTCCTCTCCTGCTGATGTTCAGGTGTATATCAGTATGTAGTGTCTCTACTTTAAAGAGTCCTCTCCTGCTGATGTTCAGGTGTATATCAGTATGTAGTGTCTCTACTTTAAAGAGTCCTCTCCTGCTGATGTTCAGGTGTATATCAGTATGTAGTGTCTCTACTTTAAAGAGTCCTCTCCTGCTGATGTTCAGGTGTATATCAGTATGTAGTGTCTCTACTTTAAAGAGTCCTCTCCTGCTGATGTTCAGGTGTATATCAGTATGTAGTGTCTCTACTTTAAAGAGTCCTCTCCTGCTGATGTTCAGGTGTATATCAGTATGTAGTGTCTCTACTTTAAAGAGTCCTCTCCTGCTGATGTTCAGGTGTATATCAGTATGTAGTGTCTCTACTTTAAAGAGTCCTCTCCTGCTGATGTTCAGGTGTATATCAGTATGTAGTGTCTCTACTTTAAAGAGTCCTCTCCTGCTGATGTTCAGGTGTATATCAGTATGTAGTGTCTCTACTTTAAAGAGTCCTCTCCTGTTGATGTTCAGGTGTATATCAGTATGTAGTGTCTCTACTTTAAAGAGTCCTCTCCTGCTGATGTTCAGGTGTATATCAGTATGTAGTGTCTCTACTTTAAAGAGTCCTCTCCTGCTGATGTTCAGGTGTATATCAGTATGTAGTGTCTCTACTTTAAAGAGTCCTCTCCTGCTGATGTTCAGGTGTATATCAGTATGTAGTGTCTCTACTTTAAAGAGTCCTCTCCTGCTGAAGTTCAGGTGTATATCAGTATGTAGTGTCTCTACTTTAAAGAGTCCTCTCCTGCTGATGTTCAGGTGTATATCAGTATGTAGTGTCTCTACTTTAAAGAGTCCTCTCCTGCTGATGTTCAGGTGTATATCAGTATGTAGTGTCTCTACTTTAAAGAGTCCTCTCCTGCTGATGTTCAGGTGTATATCAGTATGTAGTACCTCTACTTTAAAGAGTCCTCTCCTGCTGATGTTCAGGTGTATATCAGTATGTAGTACCTCTACTTTAAAGAGTCCTCTCCTGCTGATGTTCAGGTGTATATCAGTATGTAGTGTCTCTACTTTAAAGAGTCCTCTCCTGCTGATGTTCAGGTGTATATCAGTATGTAGTGTCTCTACTTTAAAGAGTCCTCTCCTGCTGATGTTCAGGTGTATATCAGTATGTAGTACCTCTACTTTAAAGAGTCCTCTCCTGCTGATGTTCAGGTGTATATCAGTATGTAGTACCTCTACTTTAAAGAGTTCCTCGCCTGCTGATGTTCAGGTGTATATCAGTATGTAGTGTCTCTACTTTAAAGAGTCCTCTCCTGCTGATGTTTCAGGTGTATATCAGTATGTAGTGTACCTCTACTTTAAAGAGTCCTCTCCTGCTGATGTTCAGGTGTATATCAGTATGTAGTACCTCTACTTTAAAGAGTCCTCTCCTGCTGATGTTCAGGTGTATATCAGTATGTAGTGTCTCTACTTTAAAGAGTCCTCTCCTGCTGATGTTCAGGTGTATATCAGTATGTAGTACCTCTACTTTAAAGAGTCCTCTCCTGCTGATGTTCAGGTGTATATCAGTATGTAGTGTCTCTACTTTAAAGAGTCCTCTCCTGCTGATGTTCAGGTGTATATCAGTATGTAGTGTCTCTACTTTAAAGAGTCCTCTCCTGCTGAAGTTCAGGTGTATATCAGTATGTAGTGTCTCTACTTTAAAGAGTCCTCTCCTGCTGATGTTCAGGTGTATATCAGTATGTAGTGTCTCTACTTTAAAGAGTCCTCTCCTGCTGATGTTCAGGTGTATATCAGTATGTAGTGTCTCTACTTTAAAGAGTCCTCTCCTGCTGATGTTCAGGTGTATATCAGTATGTAGTACCTCTACTTTAAAGAGTCCTCTCCTGCTGATGTTCAGGTGTATATCAGTATGTAGTACCTCTACTTTAAAGAGTCCTCTCCTGCTGATGTTCAGGTGTATATCAGTATGTAGTGTCTCTACTTTAAAGAGTCCTCTCCTGCTGATGTTCAGGTGTATATCAGTATGTAGTGTCTCTACTTTAAAGAGTCCTCTCCTGCTGATGTTCAGGTGTATATCAGTATGTAGTACCTCTACTTTAAAGAGTCCTCTCCTGCTGATGTTCAGGTGTATATCAGTATGTAGTGTCTCTACTTTAAAGAGTCCTCTCCTGCTGATGTTCAGGTGTATATCAGTATGTAGTGTCTCTACTTTAAAGAGTCCTCTCCTGCTGATGTTCAGGTGTATATCAGTATGTAGTGTCCTCTACTTTAAAGAGTCCTCTCCTGCTGATGTTCAGGTGTATATCAGTATGTAGTGTCCTCTACTTTAAAGAGTCCTCTCCTGCTGATGTTCAGGTGTATATCAGTATGTAGTGTCTCTACTTTAAAGAGTCCTCTCCTGCTGATGTTCAGGTGTATATCAGTATGTAGTGTCTCTACTTTAAAGAGTCCTCTCCTGCTGATGTTCAGGTGTATATCAGTATGTAGTGTCTCTACTTTAAAGAGTCCTCTCCTGCTGATGTTCAGGTGTATATCAGTATGTAGTGTCTCTACTTTAAAGAGTCCTCTCCTGCTGATGTTCAGGTGTATATCAGTATGTAGTGTCTCTACTTTAAAGAGTCCTCTCCTGCTGATGTTCAGGTGTATATCAGTATGTAGTGTCTCTACTTTAAAGAGTCCTCTCCTGCTGATGTTCAGGTGTATATCAGTATGTAGTGTCTCTACTTTAAAGAGTCCTCTCCTGCTGATGTTCAGGTGTATATCAGTATGTAGTGTCTCTACTTTAAAGAGTCCTCTCCTGCTGATGTTCAGGTGTATATCAGTATGTAGTGTCTCTACTTTAAAGAGTCCTCTCCTGCTGATGTTCAGGTGTATATCAGTATGTAGTGTCTCTACTTTAAAGAGTCCTCTCCTGCTGATGTTCAGGTGTATATCAGTATGTAGTGTCTCTACTTTAAAGAGTCCTCTCCTGCTGATGTTCAGGTGTATATCAGTATGTAGTGTCTCTACTTTAAAGAGTCCTCTCCTGCTGATGTTCAGGTGTATATCAGTATGTAGTGTCTCTACTTTAAAGAGTCCTCTCCTGCTGATGTTCAGGTGTATATCAGTATGTAGTGTCTCTACTTTAAAGAGTCCTCTCCTGCTGATGTTCAGGTGTATATCAGTATGTAGTGTCTCTACTTTAAAGAGTCCTCTCCTGCTGATGTTCAGGTGTATATCAGTATGTAGTGTCTCGACTTTAAAGAGTCCTCTCCTGCTGATGTTCAGGTGTATATCAGTATGTAGTGTCTCTACTTTAAAGAGTCCTCTCCTGCTGATGTTCAGGTGTATATCAGTATGTAGTGTCTCTACTTTAAAGAGTCCTCTCCTGCTGATATTCAGGTGTATATCAGTATGTAGTGTCTCTACTTTAAAGAGTCCTCTCCTGCTGATGTTCAGGTGTATATCAGTATGTAGTGTCTCTACTTTAAAGAGTCCTCTCCTGCTGATGTTCAGGTGTATATCAGTATGTAGTGTCTCTACTTTAAAGAGTCCTCTCCTGCTGATGTTCAGGTGTATATCAGTATGTAGTGTCTCTACTTTAAAGAGTCCTCTCCTGCTGATGTTCAGGTGTATATCAGTATGTAGTGTCTCTACTTTAAAGAGTCCTCTCCTGCTGATGTTCAGGTGTATATCAGTATGTAGTGTCTCGACTTTAAAGAGTCCTCTCCTGCTGATGTTCAGGTGTATATCAGTATGTAGTGTCTCTACTTTAAAGAGTCCTCTCCTGCTGATATTCAGGTGTATATCAGTATGTAGTGTCTCTACTTTAAAGAGTCCTCTCCTGCTGATGTTCAGGTGTATATCAGTATGTAGTGTCTCTACTTTAAAGAGTCCTCTCCTGCTGATGTTCAGGTGTATATCAGTATGTAGTGTCTCTACTTTAAAGAGTCCTCTCCTGCTGATGTTCAGGTGTATATCAGTATGTAGTGTCTCTACTTTAAAGAGTCCTCTCCTGCTGATGTTCAGGTGTATATCAGTATGTAGTGTCTCTACTTTAAAGAGTCCTCTCCTGCTGATGTTCAGGTGTATATCAGTATGTAGTGTCTCTACTTTAAAGAGTCCTCTCCTGCTGATGTTCAGGTGTACATCAGTATGTAGTGTCTCTACTTTAAAGAGTCCTCTCCTGCTGATGTTCAGGTGTATATCAGTATGTAGTGTCTCTACTTTAAAGAGTCCTCTCCTGCTGATGTTCAGGTGTATATCAGTATGTAGTGTCTCTACTTTAAAGAGTCCTCTCCTGCTGATGTTCAGGTGTATATCAGTATGTAGTGTCTCTACTTTAAAGAGTCCTCTCCTGCTGATGTTCAGGTGTATATCAGTATGTAGTGACTCTACTTTAAAGAGTCCTCTCCTGCTGATGTTCAGGTGTATATCTGCTTCCTTGAATCATTTGCCAACTCCGAATGAGTTTAGCTGTAGGCAAGGATTGGGTTTTCTGCATGTTAATGCTAGAAGCCTAGTCCCCAAATTAGATGTTTTCAAGACCTGGTTTTTAGTTGCTAAGCCTGATATTGTTGTAGTTTCTGAAACCTGGTTAAAACCGTGTGTCACTGACACTGTTATTCACATTGATGGATATAATGTATTCAGAGCAGATCGTAAGGGCAGAGCTGGTGGTGTTGCAATAACACTGCTGAGAAACTACAGTGCTCAGTCCTTCACTCAATTTCAATTCCAAGGCAATTTGAGTTGCTATCAGTCCAACTAACTATAGCAAATGATCCTCTCACTGTTATTGGCTGTTATAGGCCTCCATCGACCATCATGGATGAAACTACTAGCCTTACTGAATTGTTGTCTACGGTTTCTTCTGAAATCATATTATTGGGTGATTTAAATTGGGACTGGTTGAGTGATAAATCTTCACAGTTTAAGCAGGTTTGTGATTCTTTGAACTTAACTCAGCTTATTGAGAGTCCCACTAGAATAAACCCTGCCAAACCCAATAACGATACCCTTATAGATGTCATTCTAACAAATGCAGCTCATAAGTACGTGTCTGTTGGTGTTTTTCCTAATGATATCAGTGACCATTGCACTATTGCTTGCGTTAGGAGCACTAAGTTGCCCAAAGCCAAGGGCCTTATTGTGCTCAGGCGCTGCTTCAAACACTTCTCTGAGCAGGCTTTCCTACACGATCTGGCGGCGGTTAAATGGCACTTCATAGCGTTAATTCCATCTGTCGATGTTGCCGTCCAATTTTTTATTGATCACTTTTTATCGATTATTAATAGACATGCCGCCCTTAGAAAATGCAGAGTTAAGAATAGGATCACTCCATGATTTACTAGAGAACTATCTGATCTAATTCATGATCGCAATAAGCAATGGTCCTTAGCTAGAAAGTCTAACACTAGTGATGACTGGCTTCTTTTTCGTGTCCTCAGAAATAAATGTTCAGCCCTTATTAAAAAAGCTAAAGCTGATTAGATGGTATGTCTAATGCTTTCAATGCTCACTTCAAAAAGGCTGGTCACATGTTTGATGAGCAAAGGGATGACTCTCTACATGGTCGTACTCACAGCCCTAGTCAAGAGATGAACTCCCCTGTTTCTGATTGAGCTTATTTCTCGGTCTCTGAAGTCTTACAGGGTTTGCACTCAATTGATCCTAAAAGGTCTGCCGGGCCTGACGGCCTCGACCCGTTCTTTTTAAAGATTGCAGCTCAGATTATTGCACAACCAGTAACTGATATTTGTAACCTCTCCCTGTCCACTCACACACTGCCAGCTGTGTGGAAGCAAGCTCTGGTATCGCCCCTCTTGAAAGCTGGTGATCCCACGGAGTTGAATAACTATCGTCCTATCTCAAATCTTTCTGTGTTATCAAAGATTCTTGAGTCCCTAGTTTCTACTCAGCTAAAGCTCTTTTTAAATTCACACAACATCCTTAACCCTATGCAATCTGGATTCAGATCAAAGCACAGTACTGTGACTGCCAGTCTGAAAGTCTTTGACGATATTAAGGCTGCTTTGGATAAAAAATCTTTTTGTGTTGCATTGTTTATTGACCTAGCCAAAGCATTTGAGACTGTAGATCACCACATTCTGTCTGATGTTATGATGATGTCTCGTTTCGGTCATAATGCCATTTGCTGGTTTCAGAGTTATCTAACCGACCGTACTCAATGCGTCAGGTTGGGTAGTACTGTCTCTGACCCTGTCACCTTGGAGAAGGGAGTTCCACAGGGCTCTATTTTGGGGCCTTTGCTCTTTTTATTATATGTAAACAATATTTGTAATCAGATGCAATTTTCTACCTATCATACACTGAACAAAAATATAAACGCAACACTTTTGTTTTTGCTCCCATTTTTCATGGGATGAACTCAAAGATCCAAAACATTTTCTATTTACACAAAATAACCATTTCTCTCAAATATTGTTCACAAATCTGAAAGAATGTGTGATAGTGAGCACTTCTCCTTTGCCGAGATAATCCATCCCACCTCACAGGTGTGGCATATCAAGATGCTGATTAGACAGCATGATTATTGCACAGGTGTGCCTTAGGCTGGCCACAATAAAAGGCCACTCTGAAACGTGCAGTTTTGCTTTATTGGGGGGGTCTGGGGGGGTCCGAAAACCAGTCAGTATCTGGTGTGAGGGGTAGGGGTAGGGTTAGGGTAATGTTGTGAATTGAGTGGCCCATGGTGGTGGTGGGGTTATGGTATGGGCAGGCGTATGTAATGGACGACGAACACAGGCCACTCGATTCACAACATTACCCTAACCCTACCCCTAACCCTACCCCTCACACCAGATACTGACTGGTTTTCGGACCCCCCCAGACCCCCCCAATAAAGCAAAACTGCACGTTTCAGAGTGGCCTTTTATTGTGGCCAGCCTAAGGCACACCTGTGCAATAATCATGCTGTCTAATCAGCATCTTGATATGCCACACCTGTGAGGTGGGATGGATTCTCTCGGCAAAGGAGAAGTGTTCACTATCACAGATTCTTTCAGATTTGTGAACAATATTTGAGAGAAATGGTTATTTCGTGTATATAGAAAATGTTTTAGATCTTTGAGTTCATCTCATCAGAAATGGGAGCAAAAACAAAAGTGTTGCGTTTATATTTTTGTTCAGTGTATGTATGCTGATGACACTATTGTATACTCATGTCCCTCGGCGCCCTCTAATCTCACCAAGGACTCAAAATACAGCACACCTTTTAAAGGTCTCCTATTATACAAAATGCACTTTTTGATGTCATTTATACATTAAGAAGAAGTAGTTAGAAGAAGTATTCTGTACTTTACTGGGAGCCAGTGTAAATCTGCTGAGTGATGTCGTCCTTTTTCCTTGTTTTTGTTGTTGTTGTTGTTGTTAGTAGACGGGCTGCAGAATCTTGTCAAGTTTTTTGATGGGAACGGTTGGACAGCCTTATGGAAGGGTTATAAAAGCATGAATTCGTTTTTCTGCAACGTTTTGATTAAGAACCAATCAGGAATTAAGGTGTGTAGAAATTAGTCAACATTTTTTTACTTTTGCATTATTGATGAGATGTTTTATATAGGTCCATATCAGAACTAAGGAACTACTATCTTAAAAAAGGTCAGAAAGCTTGTCATAACTGCAGAGTTTCTCCAGTTATTGAAGTCGTTGATTAGTGAATACGTTTTTGACGTCACCTGGGAATCGTAGGTAGTGGGTGAGGCTTTGAAAAAGAGACAAAGAGGAAGAAGAAACAAAGCCGCCTGCACGTCAGATCCATGAAAGCAGATCTGAGAAACTGAGCTGTGCACACGAGGAAAGCATGAGGCTCGTATTCAGGAGGGCTGAGCTCCCAAGGAGAGAAGTTCAAGGCTCATTTCTCGCCTTGTAAAGTTAAAAGAGTCTAATGTGTGGGCTGCAGAGGGAAGAACAAAGACAAGCTTAGAGGAGATGAGGGTGATGACATGTAGATGAAACACGTGAGGCACAGTCAGAGGATTCAAACACATTTACACACTATAGCAGCATAAACATAACGAACATAAACAAACAAAACAACTCATTTTATTTCACGTGCATGTGGCTAATGCTGGGCTATAAAGGAACTACAGCACGGTCACATGACTTCACGTCACCACCGCTAAGCTAAAGGTGGCTAATGTTGGGCTATAAAGGAACTACAGCACGGTCACATGACTTCACGTCACCACCGCTAAGCTAAAGGAGGCTAATGTTGGGCTATAAAGTAACTACAGCACGGTCACATGACTTCAGGTCACCACCGCTAAGCTAAAGCAGGCTAATGTTAGGCTATAAAGGAACTACAGCATGGTCACATGACTTCAGGTTAGCACCGCTAAGCTAAAGGAGGCTAATGTTGGGCTATAAAGTAACTACAGCACGGTCACATGACTTCAGGTCACCACCGCTAAGCTAAAGGAGGCTAATGTTAGGCTATAAAGGAACTACAGCACGGTCACATGACTTCAGGTCACCACCGCTAAGCTAAAGGAGGCTAATGCTGGGCTATAAAGGAACTACAGCACGGTCACATGACTTCACGTCACCACTGCTAAGCTAAAGGTGGCTAATGTTGGGCTATAAAGTAACTACAGCACGGTCACATGACTCCACGTCACCACCGCTAAGCTAAATGTGGCTAATGTTGGGCTATAAAGGAACTACAGCACGGTCACATGACTTCAGGTCACCACCGCTAAGCTAAAGGAGGCTAATGCTGGGCTATAAAGGAACTACAGCACGGTCACATGACTTCATGTCACCACCGCTAAGCTAAAGGTGGCTAATGTTGGGCTATAAAGGAACTACAGCACGGTCACATGACTTCACGTCACCACCGCTAAGCTAAAGGAGGCTAATGTTGGGCTATAAAGTAACTACAGCACGGTCACATGACTTCAGGTCACCACCGCTAAGCTAAAGGAGGCTAATGTTGGGCTATAAAGTAACTACAGCACGGTCACATGACTTCAGGTCACCACCGCTAAGCTAAAGCTGGCTAATGTTGGGCTATAAAGGAACTACAGCACGGTCACATGACTTCACGTCACCACCGCTAAGCTAAAGGTGGCTAATGTTGGGCTATAAAGGAACTGCAGCACGGTCACATGACTTCACGTCACCACCGCTAAGCTAAAGCTGGCTAATGTTGGGCTATAAAGGAACTACAGCACGGTCACATGACTTCACGTCACCACCGCTAAGCTAAAGATGGCTAATGTTGGGCTATAAAGGAACTACAGCACGGTCACATGACTTCACGTCACCACCGCTAAGCTAAAGATGGCTAATGTTGGGCTATAAATGAACTACAGCACGGTCACATGACTTCACGTCACCACCGCTAAGCTAAAGGTGGCTAATGTTGGGTGTGATGACGTTTAGACATCTCATTTAGACACTTGTTAGCAACCTCAGTTTTTACATTCAACAGTGGGGTCTTTACTGATGTATTTTATGTCGTAGAATTAAAATCTCTTCAGCTTGTGTTTACCACAGACCTTATTTCAGACTAGCAACCAAAAATATATTTACGAAACCATTGGCCTCCAGACCAAGGGACAGGAAAAATATAATTCCTGCCCCTCTCTCAGCTGACCATAGCTCTTTGTTTCCTTAATCATATTTGTTTTTGCTTTAGGTATCGTTAACCTTTTTTCTGTTGCATTTATAAAAATGGTGAGAGCCATTCCCATCATATCTCTTTGGCTTTAAATGCATAATACCTGTTACTGTTTAAACGGACTTGCAAAAGGCCACAGCACACTTTGTCAAACAACCAAAAACATCAGGGAACACACAATAGAAAAAAGGCCTAAAATGCATCAAAAGTCAGTGAAAGAGGACACGAGGTGTGTGTTTACAGATACAGGACTCAATCAGGTCCAAACCAGACAAATAGCTGTCTGGGACAAAGTGATGCCCAGCAGCCGCCACTGCAATCTAACGAAGAAGCGCTTTTGTTTGGCCGTTCTCACAAAAGCATAGAAATTCGTATAATCAGAGTCTGAGCAAATCAGCTCATTCTCTCTTGATGATGATAGCCGTGCAGAATATAGATAGCTATAGCTTTGATGCACAGACACTTTTAGCTGCCTGGCCTTCTGAGTGTGCCTCTCTCTTTTACTCTTTCACGACTTCTGATGACTTCTGCTGCGAGATAAACTCCCCGGAGCTCATGCTGGGAGCCAGAGTCCCTTAAATACAACGTTATAATTAACATTTGCAGGACGCGTGCCTCTGAGATAAACATTAGGCCTGCACATATAGATTAGCTGATTAACACATTTTAGTTTGAAGAGATGTTTCTTGTTTTCATGCCTGGAGAAATGTCTCTATGGATATAAGGTCAATACATTGCACGTCGTCATTTAACCTCACGATTAAACGTGTACATGAGTTAAAAAACACTTATTTAAAGTGTCGATCAAATGAACCGTGCAAAAAGGATGAATATCAGAGGGGAAACCTGCAGTTCCCTTCAACTTCTTTTAGCTCAGTTTTGTGTTGTCAGAAATAAACAGTTATCTTCTACCAACTCAAAGGGAAATAAACTGCTCTCGTTTTATTCTAGAACATCAAGTCTCATATCAGCCCTAATCTAATCACAGGGATGTGTACACATGTTGAAAACAAGTGTACAACAGTGTATTGTAAAAAGGATAAAGCTCTTACTGAAATACCAACATACAATGATCCCATTTCTTCAGTTTCGTTCAGACTCGTTTTCTTTGTTTTACTGTCAGAAATATACTGTAGCTCTTTTAGCTCTGATTTTTGTCTCCACCAACTCCAGAGGGAAATATGCTGCTCTCGTCTAATACGAGAACATCAAGTGTCGTATCAGCCCTGATCTAATCACGGGAATAAATGTGTACAAATGTTTAAAAACAACACTTATACTTATTATTGTCAATCAATTCTACGTGTATTATAAAGCTCTTAGTAAAAATACCAACATAAAATGATCCCATTTCCTCAGTTTCCTTCAGACTTTTAGCTTCTTTTAGCTTCTTTTAGCTGATTATTTTGGTTTTTTAATACCAGAAATAGTGTTAAAGTCGTTTAGCTCTGATTTTGGGATCAACCATTACTAAATCCATCTTTTGGCTGCTTAACTGTCAACGGCCTTACCTCCCCTCCTCTTAGACAGTTTATTAACATACGCACAACTAGGATAACAAGAGGTGCAGCGAGAGGAGATTCCATTATTCCACTCAGAAAAAGTTCTTTCAGTCAGTCTTCATGTTCTGTGAAAGCTGCTCAGCGATGGAACTCAATCCCACCTCCAATCAGAGACCAGACTATATTCAGTTTAATTAAATCAAAACTCTAAATATGGTTAGTGAGGAATCAGCTCTGCCAACACTGACCCAATCTCCTGCTCCTTCCAACCCACTGCCTGGGTTTTAACATGCTCTTTTGTTTTGTTTGAATGTTCTGTATTTTAATATATCCCAGTAATGTCTGTTGCATGTTTTAAATGTATTGTATTTACTTGTTTAAAATGAAATGTGTTTTAGGTTGACTTTTAAAATCTGTCCAGGGACTACAGATGAAAAATAGCCTCTTGAATAACTCTGGCACGTTTACAGAAGTGTTCATTAATGTGCTCTGTCCCTGTTGAATACATGAATACATAAATAAACCAACTAAGACTATGTTCACGAGCTAGTCTGTTATCTGCTGAGCAGCGTACAGAAAGAGTTATGAGAGCATTGTTTCCTTTAGAGTTTTATCTTCTTTTAGCTCATTGTTTTGGTTTTGATTAATTGATTACGTGTATATTTACATAAGTGCAAAAAGGATGACGTTCAAAGTGAAATTCTGAATACAATGATCCCATTTCTTCAGTGTTTTAGCTTCTTTTAGCTCATTTGTTTTAATGTTGGTCTCAGAATTAACCTGTTTAAGTGATCTTTTAGCTCTGACTTTCCTCAGGGAAATATACTCCTCTCGTGTCGTGCAGAAAGGATGAAGCTCGTAGGTCAAACCTGCAGAAAATTATCCAAGTTCGTCCCAGTTTTAGCTTCTTTTAGCTCATTGTTTTGGTTTGAATGCCACCGTGACTTCTGATTTCCTGCAGATCATCACCAGAATCCCTTAAATCCCTTGTGGCACTAACACAAATCACCATAACAGTCTGAACATGTAGATAAGTTGATTAAAACATTTGAGTGTGAAGAGATAATCACAGAGATGTTTTCTTCGTTTCAGTCCCGGAGGAATCTCGGTGCACTACTCTCTGATCTTTGAGATGAGCTCTGAGGAAGCAGAGGTGACGACCG
The DNA here is from genome assembly GCA_028583405.1 of Pogonophryne albipinna. Taxonomy (NCBI): domain Eukaryota; kingdom Metazoa; phylum Chordata; class Actinopteri; order Perciformes; family Artedidraconidae; genus Pogonophryne; species Pogonophryne albipinna. The sequence continues at coordinate 559,287 of CM053258.1, forward strand.
AACGCCCGGGGGATTCAGTCATCGCTGATCTTAGAGAAATGGTGACCAAGGCTTTACGAGAAGAAGCCTCGCTGCCGATCGATCTAAACTCTCTTAACTTCGAACCAGGTGCAGTGCTAACATCTCCAAACAGAGGTTTATATAGAAATGATTTTAAAACTACTGCTAGTTTTTAAATCTCTAAATGGCTTCGGACCGAGGTATAGAGACGACCTCCTCCATCACTAGGAAGCATCCAGGAGTCTCAGGTCTTCTGGGTCGGGTCTGCTCTCTGTTCCGAGAATAACCACTAAACATGGAAAAGCAGCTTTTAGTTATTATTCCTAAATCGCGCACGTCCGCCGAAACACTTCCTGTTTTTAAATCCCGACTAAAAACGCACCTATTTGCCGCTGCTTTTAATTGAGCTGCATACTCACACTGCAGTATGCCTTTTAGTCATTCTGTACCTGCTGTGTTTATTTATTTCATTACCTTTGCTTATTATGCCTGTTTTTAAATGCCTTTTTAATAATGTATTTATGCTGCATTTGTTCTTAAATCAATCAATCAATGTTTATTTATAGCCCAATATCACAGATGTTACATTTGTCTCAGTGGACTTCACAGTTTGTACAGAATATCAGTATGACAATATGACCCCCTCTGTCCTTAGACCCTCTGTCCTTAGACCCTCTGTCCTTAGACCCTCTGTCCTCAGACCCTCTGTCCTCAGACCCTCTGTCCTTAGACCCTCTGTCCTCAGACCCTCTGTCCTTAGACCCTCTGTCCTCAGACCCTCTGTCCTCTGACCCTCTGTCCTTAGACCCTCTGTCCTCAGACCCTCTGTCCTCTGACCCTCTGTCCTTAGACCCTCTGTCCTTAGACCCTCTGTCCTTAGACCCTCTGTTCTTAGACCCTCTGTCCTCAGACCCTCTGTCCTCAGACCCTCTGTCCTTAGACCAGGGGTGTCAAACTAAATTTCATCGCGGGCCACATTCACATAAAGGTTGCACTCAAAGGGCCGGTTGTAACTATATAAATATATATATATATATATATATATAAAATAATGTATTATATTACATTATTGCCTCTGAATTGGATTATTATCGGATAGGATAATAACTTAGTAATTAACTAAGTCTGAAAGCAGAAGCAAATAATTGCAAGTCTCTTTAGTACGCATGTCACAAAACAAGATGCATTGTGGGACATGGAGTTCATGGGCAACCTGCTTCTGTAAAGTGGCATGTAACCGTATAATAAACGTATTATATTCTTTGCTCTTGCGGGGCCACAGAAAATGAAGTCGCGGGCCGGATTTGGCCCCCGGGCCTTGAGTTTGAGACCCCTGCCTTAGACCCTCTGTCCTTAGACCCTCTGTCCTTAGACCCTCTGTCCTTAGACCCTCACATCGTACAAGGAAAACCTTCCGGAGAAAACCCACAGTTTAAAGGGAACATGGGAGAAAGCTCAGGGAGAGCAAAAGAGGAGGGATCCCTCTCCCAGGACGGACAGACGTGCAATCGATGCCGTGTTCTTAAATGTCTTTTGCTTTTAATCTGTAAAGCACTTTGAATCGCCACGTGCTGAAAAGTGCTATATAAATCAAATTGCCTTGCCTATATTGTAGTCCTTAGTGTCGGCATGTGAAATAAAAGCAGTGGAAATGCTCTGAAACCCAACCACCTCATGTATGAAAATGCATTGTTCTCCTTTCTTTTGGACAGAAGTGATCCACCTACCAGCCCTCTCAGCAACCTCTACAATTGAAGTGGTGAATGAGGTAAGAGGTTTAATTCATGCTACTGGAAATATACTCCAGACAGGATCATATTGAATATACTAGTTGTTTTCTTTAGTCTAACTAGTCAAGGAAAGAGTATGTGGAGAAAGCATGTGATATCTCATGCATAGTAAACATTATATGTTGTGGAATTGACACCTTTTAAAAGTTGCCTTTTCACATCACATAGGATGACTTAATTAGTTAGTAAAGACTCCTTAATGCACAAGGGGTCCTAAATGTATGGGAATTGGAGATTATAATATCTAATGTTGCTTTAAATTAGTTAGGGACTTTTCCTGTTCAGGGTATATACTTTTTAGTCATTAATTGAGACTAATTAAGATACACACTCTCTCCGTTATTCAATATCATTTGTGAAAAATGACAGAAATCTCTAAAAGATTTGCTCCTGAAGGAATTATAAGGAAAAATAAAGGGTCACGTTCAATAAAAAATACTGATACCAAACCCTCAATAACCTGAGTCTTTTGTATTAAAAACACTTTGCGTTGTGTCTAGACTCTCCTTGCACTATTTGAACTATTGTGTCTGTTTTATTGTGTTGCTGTTGGAGGAGCCTGTGACCTCAGATTCTCATGGACATATCTACACTGTAGCTCTGAACACATGACAATAAAAGCCTTGTATCTTGAATCTTGTGTAACAAAAACCTGCAAAATCACTGACTAATACCAACCTTTTTTAATGTATGAATCCTGTCTTTTACCCAGCCGGATTCTCACAACGAGTTTGAGGTTTCCACTGTGGAGCCAGAGGTGGATAAACCCCGGCTGGAGGTCCCTCTCACCCCTATGGAGAAGGAAAACGCTCTTGTGACCCTCCTGGATCCCACCGCCCTCCCCGATGATGAGACCACGGCAGTAACTGGAGAGATGGCGGAGCGAAACGATAACTCTCCAGCCTCTCAGGATATTACAGAGGAGGAAGAGACAATTTATGTGGGTGAGCCAGAGCTATCAAATGAAGGATTGCCAATCATTACACATGAGATTGAAACCATTCATCACGACGAGATTGGTGAACTCGTGAGAGACTACATCCCGACCTCTCCGGTGATTCTGGAGCTGGAGACGGACGCTCCATATATCAATCTGTCTCCTAACCTGATATCAGAGGAAGACCTGACTCCTGTTGAGGAAGAAGGGGAGGATTTGGATGTTGTCACCCCCACCTCACAGGTATTATTCACTACAGCTGCTTTTGCTGAGGAAGTGACAACACTTTCAGGAATCACAGGCCAACCGCCCACTGAGGCAATGGTGAACGTAGAAGAAAACAAAGACGCTAACGCTTTGCCGGGTGAGGAAGAGGCTGGATTGGGTGTCCCGGAAACAGAGGACGTTTCAGAGTTGGAGGTTGAAGAAAAAGTAATTGAAGTTTCAGAGCCAGAAGAAGAAGTAGTTGAAGTTTCAGAGCCAGAGGAAGAAGTAATTGAAGTTTCAGAGCCAGAAGAAGAAGTAGTTGAAGTTTCAGAGCCAGAGGAAGAAGTAATGGAAGTTTCAGAGCCAGAAGAAGAAGTAATTGAAGTTTCAGAGCCAGAAGAAGAAGTAATTGAAGTTTCAGAGCCAGAAGAAGCTGTAGAAAATCAAGAGGAAGTCGCAGGATCAGAGCCAGAAGAATCTGAACGAGAAGCAGAAACAGAAACAAGCGATGGCGCTGTTGAGATTTTGAATGAAGAACATGTCGAAGAAGAAGTCGAAGTTCTGCAGCCAGAAAAAGAAATAGTTGAAATGGAAGGAAAGGGTAACGAGGAACCAGAAGAAGGTATATCTGAGGTTTTAAATGCAGTGGAATCAGAGGAAACAGAACCTGAAGTTCCAGAGGAAACAGAACCTGAAGTTCCAGAGGAAACAGAACCCGAAGTTCCAGAGGAAACAGAACCCGAAGTTCCAGAAGAAACAGAACCCGAAGTTCCTGAAGAAACAGAACCCGAAGTTCCTGAAGAAAAAGAACCCGCATTTCCAGAAGAAACAGAACCCGAAGTTCCAGAGGAAACAGAACCTGAAATTACAGAGGAAACAGAACCTGAAGTTACAGAGGAAACAGAACCTGAAGTTACAGAGGAAACAGAACCTGAAATTACAGAGGAAATAGAACCTGAAGTTACAGAGGAAACAGAACCTGAAGTTACAGAAGAAACAGAACCTGAAGTTCCAGAAGAAACAGAACCCGAAGTTCCAGAAGAAACAGAACCCGAAGTTACAGAGGAAACAGAACCTGAAGTTACAGAGGAAACAGAACCCGAAGTTCCAGAGGAAACAGAACCCGAAGTTCCAGAAGAAACAGAACCTGAAGTTACAGAGGAAACAGAACCTGAAGTTACAGAGGAAACAGAACCTGAAGTTACAGAGGAAACAGAACCTGAATTAGAAGTTGCTGAGGAGGAAGCAGTTGATGTTGTGAAACCTGTAGAAGAAGAAGTAGTCCCGGAGGTTCCAGAACCAGAGGAGGAAGTGGTGGAGATTTCAGAGGTAGAAGAAGAAGAAGTTGTTGAACCTACAGCCCCTGCTGAAGTTGTGGTTGATGTATTGGAACCAGCACCAGAACCAGAGCATGAACCTGAAGATAACATAGTTGAGGAAGCAGAATCAGAGGAACCAGAACCAAGTGAAGAACTGGTTGAGGTTGTAGAGGAAGATCCAGAAACAGGGAAAGAGTCAGAAGAAGTCACACAACCAGAGGAGGAAGTGGTTGAGGATGAACAACCAGCAGAAGTTGGACCAGAACCACAAGAAGAGGTAGTTGAGGATGAACAACCAGCAGAAGTTGGACCAGAACCACAGGAAGAGGTAGTTGTGCTGCCAGCAAAAGAGTTACCCGAAGTTTCAGAGCAAGCATCAGAAGAGGCAGTCCCAGAACCAAATCCAGAGGAGGAGATGATTGAGCTTTTAGAACCAGAACCTGAGGAAGATGTTACTGAGCCGGCAGCAGAATCCATTAAAATCCTTCAGCCGTTTGACAGCGTGGAAGATCTGAACGTGGGAGAGGATACTGTTGAGATCATTGAGGATAACGAGTTCCTTCTACCAATCGGACTGGACCAACACCTTCCTCATGAGGAAGATAACTTACCCATCGTACCGGCAGACATCCAGCCTTCAGAGGAAGATGAACCCGTCATCGATGAGTCTTACATCGAGGAGGATGTTGACACGTCTGATATTGCAGGTGAGAGACATATAAATAATACGTTATTAAAGGGTGTGCGTTGTGTCAATTGAGTCATGCACTGACATTTGAGCAGATAATGAAAAACCCTGATATATATTTATATTCTGTTTTTGGGGCTGCGCTCCTGCTGATACGTTTTGTTATTCGAAACTTGTTCTGTACTAAAGATATTATGGTATATACTTTACCAGAACAGAAACATATCACAACTCTATTTGCTACAGCGCTATGAGATGGGTTACAGAAACAAATACAGAAAAACGTTCTGTGTGGAAAAAATAAAAGAACTACACAGCTTAACCAATCAGAAGTCTATTGGGCTTCCCTTTACTTTGGGGCGGTGACAATCAGAAGTCCTGTTGTTGTACCAGAAAGACATGGACAGAACTGCTGTTGCTAACACTGGCCGTTCGCTAACTGTTTCGGCTGTCTAAAGGTCAAATAAATAAAACTCGGAGCTCTCTTCCCTGCAGTCAAAAGCCCCTGATTGTGACTCCTGATTACAGATATTATTTCTACAGAATCTCCGGCTTGTAAGCTGCTCTTTTTTTGACGCCATTCTAGCAACAACTTGGGTTTGATTTCTTGATGATTTCAGACATTACATTGCGTTAAGCTGCTGTGTTATCCACATTGACATACGATAAGTCCAATCAACAATGAAGACACAGACTCAAGACAGCCAGAGTCCTGCAGGTACTTTCGTTTTCAAACAATTTAAAATGTTACTGCATTGGCTTCAAGCGCCAAAACCTTTCTATGTGCTACATAAAGATATTTATTCTTAAAGTGTAGATTCAAACTGCACATTTACCAGTTTGAATGTATCATGTTTAATTCATAGTAACATGTATAAAACCCTTTGTAAGCGCTCATTAATGAATGATATTTTTCTGCCTGACTTTTCAAAGAGGTGACAGATCAAGACAACGACACATCAGAGGGAACTGAAGAAGACTCGATATCTCCAGAAATGGACGTCAGTGTAACGGAAACTCCGGTTTCAGACTCCTTCTCTTCACCTCCGGCAACCGAAGTGTCTGAACCCATCCCAACTTCAGACTCTGGACTCTTTGAAGGAGCAGACCCGGAGCCAGCGGTCGTCATTATCGATGAGAACTTGAACCCGTCTGTGCCGAAAGGAATCGAAATCCAAACCCTCCCACCGGCGACGGACGACATAATCGACGAGGCTGTACAGGATCTTGCAGTTGAGTTGGATCAATCGAACCTATCAACCAATGAGATTTCAGAATCAGAAGAATCAGAAACAGGTTTCTCACCAGGTAGGTTGACACGTACGAGGAATTTGACTTAGAGTCGTGGTGCGTACATAAAAGTCAAAGAAGAATTAAAAACACAGATGGAATTGATTTTAAATCCTGACTAAAACACTGATGATTTGAGCAGATTTGTTCCACATAATAATAATAATACATTTTAGGCGCCTTTCATGACACCCAAGGACACCGTACGATTTGTTAAAAAAGAAAACGCTAATAGGCAACAGAACATAGAAAACAAAGATTGTTAGTTTAAATGACCAGATCAGAGATAGGTGTATTTCAGTGTCAGGTGAGATAATGCAATATTTACAGTGATCGTTACAAGTGACGTGAAAGTACTATAATAACATGATAACATTATTAAAATTATAAAATATATAGTCAAATATAGCAGTATTTACATCGAAATAGAATGGAATAAAATATGTGCAGTAATAAAACAGAAAAAGAAAGACATTAAGAAATATCGCAGTGGAAACACATTCAAAAGCTAAGATAATAAAACATGAATATAAGTTACAGTGCAGTTTAAGATGTAAAGAGTTCAATTTAAAGCAGAGGCAAAAAGGAAAGTGTTCAGCCTGCGTTTAACAGTCAGAGCTGCAGCCGACCTGCAGGTTTCTGGGAGTTTGTTCCAGATATTTGGAAATATCCCGAACCAAATTCTCACATCCCTCTACCTCTAGTCTTCCTGTGAAATTATAGTTATTTTGACACTTTTTTAACCTTTTTATATTCCTTTCATCCTTCTCTTTCATCCATTTTGCATCCCCAGACAACACATTAAAGAATGAACTATTCAAGGAAAGAGTATTTAGAGAAAGCTTGTAATATATCTCATGCATAGTATACATTATGTGTTGATACACAGTGAGATTGGCACCTCAAAAAAAAAGATATTGTGTGCATTAAAGGTCCCCTATCATCATCCTCCTCTTCATCAACATATCACAGGTCTCAGATATATCCAGAGCCTGTCTCTGATTGGCTGAAACACCAAACGGATCATTGCAGCATTACCCATAATCCCCTCTGTTTCAGCCCTGTTTCCAAAGTGCTGATTCTCTGTCTGTTACTTTAGATGAAAATAAGGAGCCCCTCCCCACGCCCCTCTGAGAGACATTTGGTTACAAAGAACTCAATGGTGCTCTAGAGGAGATTCAGGTGATAAAGGGGGGGGGGGGGGGGGGGGTTACCTTGGTTGCTGATTGGCTAATGGTTACCCAAGCCAACACATCGTTATGACATCATCAAGTGGCCAAAATCTGATCAGCTCATTTTCAGACAGGTTTTTATAGAAATGGATCAAAAAGAGAGAGAATCTTTGTTCCTGAAACTTTCAGAGTCTCTTTCCACAGAGGGGACACATGTTGATGTAGAAGAGACATGAAGAAGAGGGGACACATGCTGATGTAGAAGAGACATGAAGAAGAGGGGACACATGTTGATGTAGAAGAGACATGAAGAAGAGGGGACACATGTTGATGTAGAAGAGACATGAAGAAGAGGGGACACATGTTGATGTAGAAGAGACATGAAGAAGAGGGGACACATGTTGATGTAGAAGAGACATGAAGAAGAGGGGACACATGTTGATGTAGAAGAGACATGAAGAAGAGGGGACACATGTTGATGTAGAAGAGACATGAAGAAGAGGGGACACATGTTGATGTAGAAGAGACATGAAGAAGAGGGGACACATGTTGTTGTAGAGAGACATGAGGAAGAGGGGACACATGTTGATGTAGAAGAGACATGAAGAAGAGGGGACACATGTTGATGTAGAAGAGACATGAAGAAGAGGGGACACATGTTGATGTAGAAGAGACATGAAGAAGAGGGGACACATGTTGATGTAGAAGAGACATGAAGAAGAGGGGACACATGTTGATGTAGAAGAGACATGGAGAAGAGGGGACACATGTTGATGTAGAAGAGACATGAAGAAGAGGGGACACATGTTGATGTAGAAGAGACATGAAGAAGAGGGGACACATGTTGATGTAGAAGAGACATGAAAAAGAGGGGACACATGTTGATGTAGGAGAGACATGAAGAAGAGGGGACACATGTTGATGGAGAAGAGACATGGAGAAGAGGGGACACATGTTGATGTAGAAGAGACATGAAGAAGAGGGGACACATGTTGATGTAGGAGAGACATGAAGAAGAGGGGACACATGTTGATGGAGAAGAGACATGAAGAAGAGGGGACACATGTTGATGTAGGAGAGACATGAAGAAGAGGGGACACATGTTGATGGAGAAGAGACATGAAGAAGAGGGGACACATGTTGATGAAGAAGAGACATGAAGAAGAGGGGACACATGTTGATGTAGAAGAGACATGAAGAAGAGGATTTTGCATAATAGGTGACCTTTTAATGTAATGATTTCAGAAGAGGGGAGTGGCTTCCTGTCTGTTGTTGAGGAACAAACCAGCGCTCCCTCCACGGCCCGGCCTCCTGTGAAGTATCTCACCACGCCCTCCATGACCACAGCGAGTAACGGAAGAGAACTGGTGGTGTTCTTCAGTCTGCGCGTCACCAACATGGACTTCTCCATAGACCTTTTCAACAAGACGTCATCCGAATACAGGTCCCTGGAGAGCACCTTCTTAGACGTGGTGAGTAGGAATGAACAGAGTAAATAACATTGAGTTTCAGGCAGAAATGCAGTATTTGTGACATAATGACTATAACTTGAAATACTTTAGTTTATTTAAATCATGTTGACTTGTGGCAAGATGATTTAACTTGGACCTGAACATCAGCAGGAGAGGACTCTTTAAAGTAGAGACACTACATACTGATATACACCTGCACATCAGCAGGAGAGGACTCTTTAAAGTAGAGACACTACATACTGATATACACCTGAACATCAGCAGGAGAGGACTCTTTAAAGTAGAGACACTACATACTGATATACACCTGAACATCAGCAGGAGAGGACTCTTTAAAGTAGAGACACTACATACTGATATACACCTGACCATCAGCAGGAGAGGACTCTTTAAAGTAGAGACACTACATACTGATATACACCTGAACATCAGCAGGAGAGGACTCTTTAAAGTAGAGACACTACATACTGATATACACCTGAACATCAGCAGGAGAGGACTCTTTAAAGTAGAGACACTACATACTGATATACACCTGAACATCAGCAGGAGGACTCTTTAAAGTAGAGACACTACATACTGATATACACCTGAACATCAGCAGGAGAGGACTCTTTAAAGTGGATACACTACATACTGATATACACCTGAACATCAGCAGGAGAGGACTCTTTAAAGTAGAGACACTACATACTGATATACACCTGAACATCAGCAGGAGAGGACTCTTTAAAGTAGAGACGATATACATACTGATATACACCTGAACATCAGCAGGAGAGGACTCTTTAAAGTAGAGACACTACATACTGATATACACCTGAACATCAGCAGGAGAGGACTCTTTAAAGTAGAGACACTACATACTGATATACACCTGAACATCAGCAGGAGAGGACTCTTTAAAGTAGAGACGATATACATACTGATATACACCTAAACATCAGCAGGAGAGGACTCTTTAAAGTAGAGACACTACATACTGATATACACCTGAACATCAGCAGGAGAGGACTCTTTAAAGTAGAGACACTACATACTGATATACACCTGAACATCAGCAGGAGAGGACTCTTTAAAGTAGAGACACTACATACTGATATACACCTGAACATCAGCAGGAGAGGACTCTTTAAAGTAGAGACACTACATGCTGATATACACCTGAACATCAGCAGGAGAGGACTCTTTAAAGTAAAGACACTACATACTGATATACACCTGAACATCAGCAGGAGAGGACTCTTTAAAGTAGAGACACTACATACTGATATACACCTGAACATCAGCAGGAGAGGACTCTTTAAAGTAGAGACACTACATACTGATATACACCTGAACATCAGCAGGAGAGGACTCTTTAAAGTAGAGACACTACATACTGATATACACCTGAACATCAGCAGGAGAGGACTCTTTAAAGTAGAGACACTACATGCTGATATACACCTGAACATCAGCAGGAGAGGACTCTTTAAAGTAGAGACACTACATACTGATATACACCTGAACATCAGCAGGAGAGGACTCTTCAAAGTAGAGACACTACATGCTGATATACACCTGAACATCAGCAGGAGAGGACTCTTTAAAGTAGAGACACTACATACTGATATACACCTGAACATCAGCAGGAGAGGACTCTTTAAAGTAGAGACACTACATACTGATATACACCTGAACATCAGCAGGAGAGGACTCTTTAAAGTAGAGACACTACATACTGATATACACCTGAACATCAGCAGGAGAGGACTCTTCAAAGTAGAGACACTACATGCTGATATACACCTGAACATCAGCAGGAGAGGACTCTTTAAAGTAGAGACACTACATACTGATATACACCTGAACATCAGCAGGAGAGGACTTATTCCTTCATATATTCTTGCACAGTTTCTTCTTGCAATATTCGTTTATGTGCATTGCTGAAGAAGCCTGGGATTTAAGCATTTTATTCCGCACTAAAGTCTTTGAATCTTGTTAAATCATTAGATATTTCCTTCTATCTGCCATCCATATGCAGCTTTAGCCTTTATTTAAAACTGTGGGGTAAATGTTAACACAATACCTGCAGACACGCGGAAAAACACATCGTGGAGGTTTTCTTTGAAGTTTCTCTGTAGTGTAAACGTTACCCTGGCAGCGGTCTCTCTGCTGGTTCTCAGTGATGTGTGGGGTGGTAAGGGTTTGACTCTGTAATGACCTCTCTGGGGAGCGTGGGGATACAAAACAACACCAGTTTACAGCAGCAGGACATTCACACTTCACATTCATGCACGGCACTTAAAGGGTGACGTTGGTGTTTTCTCATGTGTTTGTGTCTCAGTCACTAATGGGGAATGAGCTATTGTGCAAACATGACACATATAATCCAGTGTAGGACAAATAAATGATCAACAGAGCACAAATAAAGTGTGTAAACTGTAAATCTTAAAAAGAAATGGCTTCAATTAATCATTTATTCCTAGCTTTAAATTGTGCAGACCTCCTTTACGCCCTCAGTGAGTAATGAAGAAAGCCATTTTTAAAATGTGGCCAATTCCACAAAAAGCCAATGGGATTCCTCCATTGGATTTTAGATTAATGCAGAACTTAATCTCAAACAAACATTATGATATTGTTTAGCAGGATAGTCTCCACATATTAACACCACTTTGTGATTTCTGAAGTAAAAAGGTAGGCTATAAAGGAACTGCAGCACGGTCACATGACTTCACGTCACCACCGCTAAGCTAAAGGCGGCTAATGTTGGGCTATAAAGGAACTGCAGCACGGTCACATGACTTCACGTCACCACCGCTAAGCTAAAGCTGGCTAATGTTGGGCTATAAAGGAACTACAGCACGGTCACATGACTTCACGTCACCACCGCTAAGCTAAAGCTGGCTAATGTTGGGCTATAAAGGAACTACAGCACGGTCACATGACTTCACCACCGCTAAGCTAAAGGCGGCTAATGTTGGGCTATAAAGGAACTACAGCACGGTCACATGACTTCACGTCACCACCGCTAAGCTAAAGGAGGCTAATGTTGGGTTATAAAGGAACTGCAGCACGGTCACATGACTTCACGACACCACCGCTAAGCTAAAGCTGGCTAATGTTGGGCTATAAAGGAACTACAGCACGGTCACATGACTTCACCACCGCTAAGCTAAAGGCGGCTAATGTTGGGCTATAAAGGAACTACAGCACGGTCACATGACTTCACATAACCACCGCTAAGCTAAAGGTGGCTAATGTTGATCTATAAAGGAACTACAGCACGGTCACATGACTTCACATAACCACCGCTAAGCTAAAGGTGGCTAATGTTGATCTATAAAGGAACTACAGCACGGTCACATGACTTCACGTCACCACCGCTAAGCTAAAGGAGGCTAATTTTGGGCTATAAAGGAACTACAGCACGGTCACATGACTTCACGTCACCACCGCTAAGCTAAAGGAGGCTAATGTTCGGCGTGATGACGTTTATTCGTCTCATTTAGACACCTGTTAGCAACCTCCGTTTTTAAATCCACCAGTGGGGTATTTACTGACTTAGTTTATGTCGTAGAATTAAAATCTTTTCAGCTTGTTTTAACCGCAGACTTTATTTCAGGCTAACAACCAAAAACATATTCAGGAAACCATTGACTTCCAGACCAGGGGACAGGAAGTGATAATGTGATTTCACTGAGGAATACATTAATGAAACAAAATAAAAAAATGCATTTAAAAAGGGACATTTTCACACTCCTTGAAACAGTCCTGCTTATAGATTTGCAGCTAATATTTGTACGCCTCTTCATTTGTTCCCAGACTAAAGGTAAAGTCTTGTTGACCAGGGTTACAAGACCACACGTGTTCACATTGATTTGTATTTAGCCTCACTCTTTTCAGCATTATTATCCTGTTGGAAAGATGTGCCGAGGCTCAGAGGAACACACATCTCATGAAGGTGTAGTATTCATTTATCGGGTGAAGGAATGCTGACTGTGCGTCATATTTCTGTGTATGTTTAATATGTCCAGCAGGGAGATACTGGAGGAAACATGGCTTTCTAATGGTGACCACTGGGAGCCCAGTATGAATGTTTTACTGATGCATTTCAGCTTTAGAGCTGGGAAAATACATACACAGTTGAAGAAAGGATTCAAAGCAGTCAATAGAAACATATAAAAGCATTGTTTGGGTAAAATATAGGGCAAGTCTTATAAAACAACACCTTCTTTTAACCATATACTTAGTACTATTCTTACCAATCTTATATTACATTAAACTTTCAATTGAAGAATTTCCAAATGTTGTCATTGTTGGAAAAAAAAACAAATCACTTTCTGATTGTTTTCTTTGGAGCGTACTACAAGCTTCAGATTTCAGGGGAAAAGCAAAACAATCATTATAATGAACATTTGGTTATTGCTAGCTGCTTCTTTTGGAAAATATTTGCATCACTGCTCAGGACACACTGGAATTTACCGTTTGTCCACAGCTTGGTCCAGTAAATGGAGCCTTAATTTCCCTGGAGATAGTTCCCTTTGGCAGAGAGTACCTACAGTTTATAGGGAACTAAACAAAACGCCAATTGTGTGATTTTCTGCAGCTATTACATTGTGAAATCAACATGTACTATTCTGCAGCATGTAGTGCCTCTACTTTAAAGAGTCCTCTCCTGCTGATGTTCAGGTGTATATCAGTATGTGGTGTCTCTACTTTAAAGAGTCCTCTCCTGCTGATGTTCAGGTGTATATCAGTATGTAGTGTCTCTACTTTAAAGAGTCCTCTCCTGCTGATGTTCAGGTGTATATCAGCATGTAGTGTCTCTACTTTAAAGAGTCCTCTCCTGCTGATGTTCAGGTGTGTATCAGTATGTAGAGTCTCTACTTTAAAGAGTCCTCTCCTGCTGATGTTCAGGTATATATCAGTATGTAGAGTCTCTACTTTAAAGAGTCCTCTCCTGCTGATGTTCAGGTATATATCAGTATGTAGAGTCTCTACTTTAAAGAGTCCTCTCCTGCTGATGTTCAGGTGTATATCAGTATGTAGTGTCTCTACTTTAAAGAGTCCTCTCCTGCTGATGTTCAGGTGTATATCAGTATGTAGTGTCTCTACTTTAAAGAGTCCTCTCCTGCTGATGTTCAGGTGTATATCAGCATGTAGTGTCTCTACTTTAAAGAGTCCTCTCCTGCTGATGTTCAGGTGTATATCAGTATGTAGAGTCTGTACTTTAAAGAGTCCTCTCCTGCTGATGTTCAGGTGTATATCAGTATGTAGAGTCTCTACTTTAAAGAGTCCTCTCCTGCTGATGTTCAGGTGTATATCAGTATGTAGAGTCTCTACTTTAAAGAGTCCTCTCCTGCTGATGTTCAGGTGTATATCAGTATGTAGTGTCTCTACTTTAAAGAGTCCTCTCCTGCTGATGTTCAGGTGTATATCAGTATGTAGAGTCTCTACTTTAAAGAGTCCTCTCCTGCTGATGTTCAGGTGTATATCAGTATGTAGTGTCTCTACTTTAAAGAGTCCTCTCCTGCTGATGTTCAGGTGTATATCAGTATGTAGTGTCTCTACTTTAAAGAGTCCTCTCCTGCTGATGTTCAGGTGTATTTCAGTATGTAGTGTCTCTACTTTAAAGAGTCCTCTCCTGCTGATGTTCAGGTGTATATCAGTATGTAGTGTCTCTACTTTAAAGAGTCCTCTCCTGCTGATGTTCAGGTGTATATCAGTATGTAGTGTCTCTACTTTAAAGAGTCCTCTCCTGCTGATGTTCAGGTGTATATCAGTATGTAGTGTCTCTACTTTAAAGAGTCCTCTCCTGCTGATGTTCAGGTGTATATCAGCATGTAGTGTCTCTACTTTAAAGAGTCCTCTCCTGCTGATGTTCAGGTGTATATCAGTATGTAGAGTCTCTACTTTAAAGAGTCCTCTCCTGCTGATGTTCAGGTGTATATCAGTATGTAGTGTCTCTACTTTAAAGAGTCCTCTCCTGCTGATGTTCAGGTGTATATCAGTATGTAGAGTCTCTACTTTAAAGAGTCCTCTCCTGCTGATGTTCAGGTGTATATCAGTATGTAGTGTCTCTACTTTAAAGAGTCCTCTCCTGCTGATGTTCAGGTGTATATCAGTATGTACTAGTGTCTCTACTTTAAAGAGTCCTCTCCTGCTGATGTTCAGGTGTATATCAGTATGTAGTGTCTCTACTTTAAAGAGTCCTCTCCTGCTGATGTTCAGGTGTATATCAGTATGTAGTGTCTCTACTTTAAAGAGTCCTCTCCTGCTGATGTTCAGGTGTATATCAGTATGTAGAGTCTCTACTTTAAAGAGTCCTCTCCTGCTGATGTTCAGGTGTATATCAGTATGTACTAGTGTCTCTACTTTAAAGAGTCCTCTCCTGCTGATGTTCAGGTGTATATCAGTATGTAGAGTCTCTACTTTAAAGAGTCCTCTCCTGCTGATGTTCAGGTGTATATCAGTATGTAGAGTCTCTACTTTAAAGAGTCCTCTCCTGCTGATGTTCAGGTGTATATCAGTATGTACTAGTGTCTCTACTTTAAAGAGTCCTCTCCTGCTGATGTTCAGGTGTATATCAGTATGTAGTGTCTCTACTTTAAAGAGTCCTCTCCTGCTGATGTTCAGGTGTATATCAGTATGTAGTGTCTCTACTTTAAAGAGTCCTCTCCTGCTGATGTTCAGGTGTATATCAGTATGTAGATGTCTCTACTTTAAAGAGTCCTCTCCTGCTGATGTTCAGGTGTATATCAGTATGTAGTGTCTCTACTTTAAAGAGTCCTCTCCTGCTGATGTTCAGGTGTATATCAGTATGTAGTGTCTCTACTTTAAAGAGTCCTCTCCTGCTGATGTTCAGGTGTATATCAGTATGTAGTGTCTCTACTTTAAAGAGTCCTCTCCTGCTGATGTTCAGTGTGTATATCAGTATGTAGTGTCTCTACTTTAAAGAGTCCTCTCCTGCTGATGTTCAGGTGTATATCAGTATGTAGTGTCTCTACTTTAAAGAGTCCTCTCCTGCTGATGTTCAGGTGTATATCAGTATGTAGTGTCTCTACTTTAAAGAGTCCTCTCCTGCTGATGTTCAGGTGTATATCAGTATGTAGTGTCTCTACTTTAAAGAGTCCTCTCCTGCTGATGTTCAGGTGTATATCAGTATGCTAGTGTCTCTACTTTAAAGAGTCCTCTCCTGCTGATGTTCAGGTGTATATCAGTATGTAGTGTCTCTACTTTAAAGAGTCCTCTCCTGCTGATGTTCAGGTGTATATCAGTATGTAGTGTCTCTACTTAAAGAGTCCTCTCCTGCTGATGTTCAGGTGTATATCAGCATGTAGTGTCTCTACTTTAAAGAGTCCTCTCCTGCTGATTTTCAGGTGTATATCAGTATGTAGAGTCTCTACTTTAAAGAGTCCTCTCCTGCTGATGTTCAGGTGTATATCAGTATGTAGTGTCTCTACTTTAAAGAGTCCTCTCCTGCTGATGTTCAGGTGTATATCAGTATGTAGTGTCTCTACTTTAAAGAGTCCTCTCCTGCTGATGTTCAGGTGTATATCAGTATGTAGTGTCTCTACTTTAAAGAGTCCTCTCCTGCTGATGTTCAGGTGTATATCAGTATGTAGTGTCTCTACTTTAAAGAGTCCTCTCCTGCTGATGTTCAGGTGTATATCAGTATGTAGTGTCTCTACTTTAAAGAGTCCTCTCCTGCTGATGTTCAGGTGTATATCAGTATGTAGTGTCTCTACTTTAAAGAGTCCTCTCCTGCTGATGTTCAGGTGTATATATCAGTATGTAGTGTCTCTACTTTAAAGAGTCCTCTCCTGCTGATGTTCAGGTGTATATCAGTATGTAGTGTCTCTACTTTAAAGAGTCCTCTCCTGCTGATGTTCAGGTGTATATCAGTATGTAGTGTCTCTACTTTAAAGAGTCCTCTCCTGCTGATGTTCAGGTGTATATCAGTATGTAGAGTGTCTCTACTTTAAAGAGTCCTCTCCTGCTGATGTTCAGGTGTATATCAGTATGTAGAGTCTCTACTTTAAAGAGTCCTCTCCTGCTGATGTTCAGGTGTATATCAGTATGTAGTGTCTCTACTTTAAAGAGTCCTCTCCTGCTGATGTTCAGGTGTATATCAGTATGTACTAGTGTCTCTACTTTAAAGAGTCCTCTCCTGCTGATGTTCAGGTGTATATCAGTATGTAGTGTCTCTACTTTAAAGAGTCCTCTCCTGCTGATGTTCAGGTGTATATCAGTATGTAGTGTCTCTACTTTAAAGAGTCCTCTCCTGCTGATGTTCAGGTGTATATCAGTATGTAGAGTCTCTACTTTAAAGAGTCCTCTCCTGCTGATGTTCAGGTGTATATCAGTATGTACTAGTGTCTCTACTTTAAAGAGTCCTCTCCTGCTGATGTTCAGGTGTATATCAGTATGTAGAGTCTCTACTTTAAAGAGTCCTCTCCTGCTGATGTTCAGGTGTATATCAGTATGTAGAGTCCTCTACTTTAAAGAGTCCTCTCCTGCTGATGTTCAGGTGTATATCAGTATGTACTAGTGTCTCTCCTTTAAAGAGTCCTCTCCTGCTGATGTTCAGGTGTATATCAGTATGTAGTGTCTCTACTTTAAAGAGTCCTCTCCTGCTGATGTTCAGGTGTATATCAGTATGTAGTGTCTCTACTTTAAAGAGTCCTCTCCTGCTGATGTTCAGGTGTATATCAGTATGTAGAGTCTCTACTTTAAAGAGTCCTCTCCTGCTGATGTTCAGGTGTATATCAGTATGTACTAGTGTCTCTACTTTAAAGAGTCCTCTCCTGCTGATGTTCAGGTGTATATCAGTATGTAGTGTCTCTACTTTAAAGAGTCCTCTCCTGCTGATGTTCAGGTGTATATCAGTATGTACTAGTGTCTCTCCTTTAAAGAGTCCTCTCCTGCTGATGTTCAGGTGTATATCAGTATGTAGTGTCTCTACTTTAAAGAGTCCTCTCCTGCTGATGTTCAGGTGTATATCAGTATGTAGTGTCTCTACTTTAAAGAGTCCTCTCCTGCTGATGTTCAGGTGTATATCAGTATGTAGAGTCTCTACTTTAAAGAGTCCTCTCCTGCTGATGTTCAGGTGTATATCAGTATGTACTAGTGTCTCTACTATTAAAGAGTCCTCTCCTGCTGATGTTCAGGTGTAGTATCAGTATGTAGTGTCCTCTACTTTAAAGAGTCCTCTCCTGCTGATGTTCAGAGTGTATATCAGTATGTACTAGTGTCTCTACTTTAAAGAGTCCTCTCCTGCTGAGGTTCAGAGTGTATATCAGTATGTAGTGTCTCTACTTTAAAGAGTCCTCTCCTGCTGATGTTCAGGTGTATATCAGATATGTAGAGTCTCTACTTTAAAGAGTCCTCTCCTGCTGATGTTCAGGTGTATATCAGTATGTACTAGTGTCTCTACTTTAAAGAGTCCTCCTCCTGCTGATGTTCAGGTGTATATCAGTATGTAGTGTCCTCTACTTTAAAGAGTCCTCTCCTGCTGATGTGTCAGGTGTATATCAGTATGTAGTGTCTCTACTTTAAAGAGTCCTCTCCTGCTGATGTTCAGGGTGTATATCAGTATGTAGAGTCTCTACTTAAAGAGTCCTCTCCTGCTGATGTTCAGGTGTATATCAGTATGTAGTGTCCTCTACTTTAAAGAGTCCTCTCCTGCTGATGTATTGTGCCTTCAACAGATGTTGATAGATGGTCTCGATTCTGATCCACACCTGGCTGGTTGAATTTATAGGTTTGAAAATTGCTGAAAGAAAATGTGGGATAATTGTGGTTCACAACTCAACTGAATAAACGACAGGTCTTGTCCTAGGCATATTAATGCAGAAATAAATTGCTTTAAATCGAAGAAATAAAACCTCTTCCTTTCTCCCTGCTGCTCTTTATCGCTGACAGCGGTGGAAACTGAGTTAAAACGCTGATACACTCAGTAATTATCTCAAAATATATATATAAAAATCTGCTCGGGACAATATATTGCCTCGTAGGAGAAAAGAGACTTTCTCCCAGTAGATTTCATTTTGCTGAACTGTTTTGTTAACTGCATCAATAGAGGTAATTATGTCCGGCCTTATGGGATTTAGAGAAAGCAGCAAATATTGAGTTTAATTTGCTCGCTGTGCAGAAAGGCAGCTGGAGATTTTGGGGAGTTTAACTGGATTTGAAAAGATGCTCATATCTTGATGAGATCTCTACTCTGAGGTGACCTTGATGGGATGAGATGTGAAGAAATGTGACGAAGGAACTGTTGTTCATCTCTTAGTCAACAACATAATCACATCAGTGGCAGCCGCTGATGTATTCATCATAGCAAGACGCTCAAACACCAGCTATAAAACACCTTTCCTGTTGCTCCATCATTCAACAATGACCGTAAATATTTGTGATGTGCGGGGGAAGCGGTACCCATGCTTGATAAATTAGATTTTATTGAGATTTGTTCCCTTAATATGCAGCTGTCTGACGTGTGTTAGCTAACTAGATCATCTATCAACATCATTTGAAGGCACAGAATCTCACAATAATATCCGTGTAAACTTTCCTCATCTGTTTGTATTAGTATGACAACTAAAGTTAAACATCGCCCATCGCTTTTTATACCTGAACATCAGCAGGAGAGGACTCTTTAAAGTAGAGACCACTACATACTGATATACACCTGAACATCAGCAGGAGAGGACTCTTTAAAGTAGAGACACTACATACTGATATACACCTGAACATCAGCAGGAGAGGACTCTTTAAAGTAGAGACACTACATACTGATATACACCTGAACATCAGCAGGAGAGGACTCTTTAAAGTAGAGACACCACATACTGATATACACCTGAACATCAGCAGGAGAGGACTCTTTAAAGTAGAGACACTACATACTGATATACACCTGAACATCAGCAGGAGAGGACTCTTTAAAGTAGAGACACTACATACTGATATACACCTGAACATCAGCAGGAGAGGACTCTTTAAAGTAGAGACACTACATACTGATATACACCTGAACATCAGCAGGAGAGGACTCTTTAAAGTAGAGACACTACATACTGATATACACCTGAACATCAACAGGAGAGGACTCTTTAAAGTAGAGACACTACATACTGATATACACCTGAACATCAGCAGGAGAGGACTCTTTAAAGTAGAGACACTACATACTGATATACACCTGAACATCAGCAGGAGAGGACTCTTTAAAGTAGAGACACTACATACTGATATACACCTGAACATCAGCAGGAGAGGACTCTTTAAAGTAGAGACACTACATACTGATATACACCTGAACATCAGCAGGAGAGGACTCTTTAAAGTAGAGACACTACATACTGATATACACCTGAACATCAGCAGGAGAGAACTCTTTAAAGTAGAGACTTAGTTACTTTCCATTTCTGACCAGCCTTCTTATAAATGTACGGCATCATATCTTTTTATCGATTGTTTTTATAGTTTTATTGCAGAGTAACAAAAGAACACATTTGAAGCTTGAACGTTTTTTACGACTTCTGGTTGAGATGAAGTGAAGATGAGTTCAGTGACTCTGTAATTTATAGTGTGATCTTTTACTGCATCGAACATTTATCAACCGTTTCATTGTCACTTTGCAGGAGAGGGCAATATGTTCTTTATGAGTTGAGCTGTGTTCAAACTGAAGAGATAAAGGTAGAATTTATGAGACGATGTAATCGCCCAAAAAATGTATTTACAGGGTTTTTATTCGTCGCCTTTTCCATAATTTTCTCAGTGCTGGAGTTAGGCTTGTTCGTGGAGTCTGGTATTTACAGATAATTGTGTATTTTTAGGTATTAATTTACAGCATATCAAATGTTTAAGTGCTGTTTCGTAGCCACATTACAAGGGAAGCATGGTTTTCAATCTTCCCTTTTTTTTATTTCCTCAATCCAGGAGTTTTTAGGAAACGTTATGATCTCCTACTAATATCGTCCTTGCTCGACTAAGCTCTTCAGCTTATGTAAAACAGAAGAGGCGTTTTGACAAATGCAACCAAACATTTGGGCATTAATATCAAATCATCGGTCAGATGTTGAACAGCTTCTTCCGTCCAAAAGATCTCAACACTGGAAAAAATGCTGCTCCATGTTACGGGAAAAAAGGAAAAGCAACATAAAACCAGTTGTGATCAATTAAAATAAAATGGTTTATTGAAACTCACATTAGAAAGGCATACAGGCAGCCTTTAACTAAACCAAACGGCCAAAAGGGCGCAGGTTTAAACAAACAAAATAAATATAACGAGAGGACGGCTCTTAAAGTAAAAGTACACCAATTACCTCTGAACTGAAGTGGAGTAGAAGTACAAAGTAGCATCAAATGGAAATACTCAAGTAAAGTACAAGTACCTCTAAATTGTACTTGAAGGTTTTTGATATCTTTTATACATCACCGGTGTGTCTCCGGTGTCCCCCCCCCCCCCCGGTGTGTCTCCGGTGTTTCCCCCCCGGTGTGTGTGTCCCCGTGTGTCCCCGGTGTGTCCCCGGTGTGTCAAGAGACTCATGTGTCAGAAAATAAACCCCTCTCTCTTCTCCTCCGTACCCACATCTCTAAAAACGGGGATCAACGGAGCTGATCCAGATTTGCTGCGTCATGACCACATTACTAAAATGTGGGCGGGCTTTACCCCCACGGGCCAATCAGAAACGTTGCCGTCAGAAACAATGAGACGTGTTCTGGA
Organism: Pogonophryne albipinna; assembly: GCA_028583405.1. Lineage (NCBI taxonomy): Eukaryota > Metazoa > Chordata > Actinopteri > Perciformes > Artedidraconidae > Pogonophryne > Pogonophryne albipinna. The sequence goes on from CM053258.1 coordinate 580,874, forward strand.
AGTAATATGGTCTGTGTTCACATTAGCATGCTAACACTCAGAGCTAACCTGTACTGGAGAGAGTCTGTGTGAAGAAGCAGGAAATCAAAAGGAAGTCACCTTGTGGTAAACCTGAGAGAGAGAAAGAGTTTGAGCTCCATCCTGTTTCAGAAATGATGCTTGATGTGGTTTGTAACATGATATGGAGTTTAATCACGGCAGCATTTAGCTGAGTATCTTGGTATATCTTTTTTTTTTTTAAAGCTACTGACCCAGAATCATCACTTTAGTAACAGCTGAAACAGAGGGATATGAGGCTAAAATTTTGAGCAAAACACATCATAGACATGTTTTTTATTTATTTGTATATGTGACCCATAATGTATGCCTACAAATAGCATAATAGAAGACCTTTAAGTACAGTACTTGAGTAAATGTACTTTACACCTCTGATGATGTTCCTGTCTGCTTCCTCTAGCTGATGCCGTACCTGCAGGCCAACCTGACGGGCTTCAAGAAGCTGGAGATCCTGAACTTCAGGCGGGGCAGCGTGGTGGTGAACAGCAAGGTGAAGTTCTCCCGCTCCGTGCCATACAACATCACTGAGGCCGTGACATGCGTCCTGGAGGAGTTCTGCTCCGACGCCATGAAGCACCTGCACATCCAGATCGACACACACTCTCTGGACGTGGAGCCAGGTACGTGCACACACACTTATTACACTTCTGAGACAAAACACCCCGTTTTAACACCCTTTTAATGATTTTTGACTTCACGTCACCACCGCTAAGCTAAAGGAGGCTAATGTTGGGGGATAAAGGAACTACAGCACGGTCACATGACTTCACGTCACCACCGCTAAGCTAAAGGTGGGGCTAATGTTGGGCTATAAAGGAACTACAGCACGGTCACATGACCTTCACGTCACCACCGCTAAGCTAAAGGAGGCTAATATTGGGCTTTAAAGCAACTACAGCACGGTCACATGACTTCACGTCACCACCGCTAAGCTAAAGGAGGCTAATGTTGGGCTATAAAGGAACTACAGCACGGTCACATGACTTCACGTCACCACCGCTAAGCTAAAGGTGGGGCTAATGTTGGGCTATAAAGGAACTACAGCGCGGTCACATTACTTCACGTCACCACCGCTAAGCTAAAGGAGGCTAATGTTGGGCTATAAAGGAACTACAGCACGGTCACATGACTTCACGTTACCACCGCTAAGCTAAAGGAGGCTAATGTTGGGCTATAAAGGAACTACAGCGCGGTCACATGACTTCACGTCACCACCGCTAAGCTAAAGGAGGCTAATGTTGGGCTATAAAGGAACTACAGCGCGGTCACATGACTTCACGTCACCACCGCTAAGCTAAAGGAGGCTAATGTTGGGCTATAATGGAACTACAGCGCGGTCACATGACTTCACGTCACCACCGCTAAGCTAAAGGACGCTAATGTTGGGCTATAAAGGAACTACAGCGTGGTCACATGACTTCACGTCACCACCGCTAAGCTAAAGGTGGCTAATGTTGGGCTATGAAGGAACTACAGCACGGTCACATGACTTCCCTTCACTTCATGACCGTTTTCTCCTAATTGCACATCTGCCAGTTTTCCTCTTATAGCATTCAGTTTTACTTTCAGCACAGCTCATGATACAGCTGCAATACACACTGTATAGCCTGATGAAACGTGTGTGTGATAAAACACAAGCTAGCTTCTCATAAATGTCCCATTGTTACTGCGATGTCTCCGCATGCCTCTCACAGCAGTGTGTTGTAATATTCTCCTCAGAAATATGCAGACACATTCAGACAGACTCAGTAATTAGGTGTGTTAGTCAAATCCTCCAACACACAGGGGGACTGTGCAGGACATTCTAGAGCAGCAATGCCAGTAATACAGATGAGGAGTGAGCAGCAGAGAAACCAAGGAAAGATATCACGTTTCTGCAGGAGGTCATAAAATACTCCCAGTAATATATCTGTGTGCAACAAACAGCACGCTTCTAGCATGTGTAATATATTCATGGATACAGTTTTAAACCATTAACATCTCATCAGCTTGTGTTAACCACAGACCTTGTTTCAGGCTAACAACCAAAAACATATCCAGTAAACCATTGACTTCCAGACTAGGTGCCATTTTAGGGTTTTAGGAAAAATGTATGGAAATATGTGGAAAATACAAAAGACGTCCATTTTATTTGTACCTTCTGGATTCCAGTGCATCCATTTGGCAACAAACACATTTTATCGCTTCAAATGTAAGCTTTTAAAGTTTAGGACACGATGATATTTGTAATGTTTACACAGATATATCATTGTGAAATGTGTAGTTTGTCAGGACTGAGGTGTAGTTTGTCAGGACTGTAGTTTGTCAGGACTGAGATGTAGTTTGTCAGGACTGTAGTTTGTCAGGACTGAGATGTAGTTTGTCAGGACTGTAGTTTGTCAGGACTGAGGTGTAGTTTGTCAGGACTGTAGTTTGTCAGGACTGAGATGTAGTTTGTCAGGACTGAGGTGTAGTTTGTCAGGACTGAGGTGTAGTTTGTCAGGACTGATGTGTAGTTTGTCAGGACTGAGGTGTAGTTTGTCAGGACTGAGGTGTAGTTTGTCAGGACTGATGTGTAGTTTGTCAGGACTGTAGTTTGTCAGGACTGAGGTGTAGTTTGTCAGGACTGTAGTTTGTCAGGACTGAGGTGTAGTTTGTCAGGACTGTAGTTTGTCAGGACTGTAGTTTGTCAGGACTGTAGTTTGTCAGGACTGAGATGTAGTTTGTCAGGACTGAGGTGTAGTTTGTCAGGACTGAGGTGTAGTTTGTCAGGACTGATGTGTAGTTTGTCAGGACTGTAGTTTGTCAGGACTGAGGTGTAGTTTGTCAGGACTGAGGTGTAGTTTGTCAGGACTGAGGTGTAGTTTGTCAGGACTGTAGTTTGTCAGGATGAGGTGTAGTTTGTCAGGACTGAGGTGTAGTTTGTCAGGACTGAGGTGTAGTTTGTCAGGACTGAGGTGTAGTTTGTCAGGACTGAGGTGTAGTTTGTCAGGACTGTAGTTTGTCAGGACTGAGGTGTAGTTTGTCAGGACTGAGGTGTAGTTTGTCAGGACTGTAGTTTGTCAGGACTGAGATGTAGTTTGTCAGGACTGTAGTTTGTCAGGACTGAGGTGTAGTTTGTCAGGACTGAGATGTGTAGTTTGTCAGGACTGAGGTGTAGTTTGTCAGGACTGAGGTGTAGTTTGTCAGGACTGAGGTGTAGTTTGTCAGGACTGAGGTGTGTAGTTTGTCAGGACTGAGATGTGTAGTTTGTCAGGACTGAGGTGTAGTTTGTCAGGACGGAGGTGTAGTTTGTCAGGACGGAGGTGTAGTTTGTCAGGACGGAGGTGTAGTTTGTCAGGACGGAGGTGTAGTTTGTCAGGACTGAGGTGTAGTTTGTCAGGACTGAGGTGTAGTTTGTCAGGACTGTAGTTTGTCAGGACTGAGATGTGTAGTTTGTCAGGACTGAGGTGTAGTTTGTCAGGACTGAGGTGTAGTTTGTCAGGACTGAGGTGTAGTTTGTCAGGACTGTAGTTTGTCAGGACTGAGGTGTAGTTTGTCAGGACTGAGATGTGTAGTTTGTCAGGACTGAGGTGTAGTTTGTCAGGACGGAGGTGTAGTTTGTCAGGACTGAGGTGTAGTTTGTCAGGACGGAGGTGTAGTTTGTCAGGACTGAGGTGTAGTTTGTCAGGACTGAGGTGTAGTTTGTCAGGACTAAGGTGTAGTTTGTCAGGACTGAGATGTAGTTTGTCAGGACTGAGATGTAGTTTGTCAGGACTGAGGTGTAGTTTGTCAGGACTGAGGTGTAGTTTGTCAGGACTGAGGTGTAGTTTGTCAGGACTGAGGTGTACTTTGTCAGGACTGAGATGTAGTTTGTCAGGACTGTAGTTTGTCAGGCCTGATGTGTAGTTTGTCAGGACTGAGGTGTAGTTTGTCAGGACTGTAGTTTGTCAGGACTGAGGTGTAGTTTGTCAGGACTGAGGTGTAGTTTGTCAGGACTGTAGTTTGTCAGGACTGTAGTTTGTCAGGACTGTAGTTTGTCAGGACTGTAGTTTGTCAGGACTGAGGTGTAGTTTGTCAGGACTGTAGTTTGTCAGGACTGTAGTTTGTCAGGACTGTAGTTTGTCAGGACTGTAGTTTGTCAGGACTGTAGTTTGTCAG
>CM053258.1:586049-653549 GCA_028583405.1 Pogonophryne albipinna
TTCAGTCCTGACAAACTACATTCAGTCCTGACAAACTACACCTCAGTCCTGACAAACTACATCTCAGTCCTGACAAACCTACACCTCAGTCCTGACAAACTACACCTCAGTCCTGACAAACTACACCTCAGTCCTGACAAACTGACAAACTACAGTCCTGACAAACTACACCTCAGTCCTGACAAACTACACCTCAGTCCTGACAAACTACATCTCAGTCCTGACAAACTACACCTCAGTCCTGACAAACTACACCTCAGTCCTGACAAACTACACCTCAGTCCTGACAAACTACACCTCAGTCCTGACAAACTGACAAAACTACAGTCCTGACAAACTACACCTCCTCCTGACAAACTACATCTCAGTCCTGACAAACTACACCTCAGTCCTGACAAACTACACCTCAGTCCTGACAAACTACATCTCAGTCCTGACAAACTACACCTCAGTCCTGACAAACTACATCTCAGTCCTGACAAACTACACCTCAGTCCTGACAAACTACACCTCAGTCCTGACAAACTACACCTCAGTCCTGACAAACTGACAAACTACAGTCCTGACAAACTACACCTCCTCCTGACAAACTACATCTCAGTCCTGACAAACTACACCTCAGTCCTGACAAACTACACCTCAGTCCTGACAAACTACATCTCAGTCCTGACAAACTACACCTCAGTCCTGACAAACTACACCTCAGTCCTGACAAACTACACCTCAGTCCTGACAAACTGACAAACTACACCTCAGTCCTGACAAACTGACAAACTACAGTCCTGACAAACTACACCTCCTCCTGACAAACTACATCTCAGTCCTGACAAACTACACCTCAGTCCTGACAAACTACATCTCAGTCCTGACAAACTACACCTCAGTCCTGACAAACTACATCTCAGTCCTGACAAACTACACCTCAGTCCTGACAAACTACACCTCAGTCCTGACAAACTACACCTCAGTCCTGACAAACTACAGTCCTGACAAACTACAGTCCTGACAAACTACACCTCCTCCTGACAAACTACATCTCAGTCCTGACAAACTACATCTCAGTCCTGACAAACTACATCTCAGTCCTGACAAACTACACCTCAGTCCTGACAAACTACACCTCAGTCCTGACAAACTGACAAACTACAGTCCTGACAAACTACACCTCAGTCCTGACAAACTACAGTCCTGACAAACTACAGTCCTGACAAACTATAGTCCTGACAAACTACACCTCAGTCCTGACAAACTACAGTCCTGACAAACTACACCTCAGTCCTGACAAACTACACCTCAGTCCTGACAAACTACAGTCCTGACAAACTACAGTCCTGACAAACTACACCTCAGTCCTGACAAACTACACCTCAGTCCTGACAAACTACAGTCCTGACAAACTACAGTCCTGACAAACTACACCTCATTCCTGACAAACTACAGTCCTGACAAACTACACCTCAGTCCTGACAAACTACACCTCATTCCTGACAAACTACAGTCCTGACAAACTACACCTCAGTCCTGACAAACTACACCTCATTCCTGACAAACTACAGTCCTGACAAACTACACCTCAGTCCTGACAAACTACACATCAGTCCTGACAAACTACACCTCAGTCCTGACAAACTACAGTCCTGAAAAACTACACCTCAGTCCTGACAAACTACACCTCAGTCCTGACAAACTACAGTCCTGACAAACTACAGTCCTGACAAACTACACCTCAGTCCTGACAAACTACAGTCCTGACAAACTACAGTCCTGACAAACTACAGTCCTGACAAACTACACCTCCTCCTGACAAACTACATCTCAGTCCTGACAAACTACACCTCAGTCCTGACAAACTACACCTCAGTCCTGACAAACTACAGTCCTGACAAACTACAGTCCTGACAAACTACAGTCCTGACAAACTACACCTCAGTCCTGACAAACTACATCTCAGTCCTGACAAACTACACCTCAGTCCTGACAAACTACACCTCAGTCCTGACAAACTACACCTCAGTCCTGACAAACTGACAAACTACAGTCCTGACAAACTACACCTCCTCCTGACAAACTACATCTCAGTCCTGACAAACTACACCTCAGTCCTGACAAACTACACCTCAGTCCTGACAAACTACAGTCCTGACAAACTACAGTCCTGACAAACTACACCTCAGTCCTGACAAACTACACCTCAGTCCTGACAAACTGACAAACTACAGTCCTGACAAACTACACCTCCTCCTGACAAACTACATCTCAGTCCTGACAAACTACACCTCAGTCCTGACAAACTACATCTCAGTCCTGACAAACTACACCTCAGTCCTGACAAACTACATCTCAGTCCTGACAAACTACACCTCAGTCCTGACAAACTACACCTCAGTCCTGACAAACTGACAAACTACAGTCCTGACAAACTACACCTCCTCCTGACAAACTACATCTCAGTCCTGACAAACTACACCTCAGTCCTGACAAACTACACCTCAGTCCTGACAAACTACAGTCCTGACAAACTACAGTCCTGACAAACTACACCTCAGTCCTGACAAACTACACCTCAGTCCTGACAAACTACACCTCAGTCCTGACAAACTACATCTCAGTCCTGACAAACTACACCTCAGTCCTGACAAACTACACCTCGATCCTGACAAACTGACAAACTACAGTCCTGACAAACTACACCTCAGTCCTGACAAACTACAGTCCTGACAAACTATAGTCCTGACAAACTACACCTCAGTCCTGACAAACTGACAGACTACAGTCCTGACAAACTACACCACAGTCCTGACAAACTACACCTCAGTCCTGACAAACTACAGTCCTGACAAACTACAGTCCTGACAAACTACACCTCAGTCCTGACAAACTACACCTCAGTCTCTGACAAACTACAGTCCTGACAAACTACAGTCCTGACAAACTACACCTCATTCCTGACAAACTACAGTCCTGACAAACTACACCTCAGTCCTGACAAACTACACCTCATTCCTGACAAACTACAGTCCTGACAAACTACACCTCAGTCCTGACAAACTACACCTCAGTCCTGACAAACTACACATCAGTCCTGACAAACTACACCTCAGTCCTGACAACTACACTACAGTCCTGAAAAACTACACCTCAGTCCTGACAAACTACACCTCAGTCCTGACAAACTACAGTCCTGACAAACTACAGTCCTGACAAACTACACCTCAGTCCTGACAAACTACACCTCAGTCCTGACAAACTACACCTCAGTCCTGACAAACTACACCTCATCCTGACAAACTACATCTCAGTCCTGACAAACTACATCTCAGTCCTGACAAACTACAGTCCTGACAAACTACACCTCAGTCCCGACAAACTACAGTCCTGACAAACTACACCTCAGTCCTGACAAACTACACCTCAGTCCTGACAAACTACACCTCATCCTGACAAACTACATCTCAGTCCTGACAAACTACAGTCCTGACAAACTACACCTCAGTCCCGACAAACTACAGTCCTGACAAACTACACCTCAGTCCTGACAAACTACACCTCAGTCTGACAAACTACAGTCTTGACAAACTACACCTCAGTCCTGACAAAACTACACCCTCAGTCCTGACAAACTACAGTCCTGACAAACTACACCTCAGTCTGACAAACTACACCTCAGTCCTGACAAACTACAGTCCTGACAAACTACAGTCCTGAAAAACCTACACCTCAGACCCTGACAAATACACCTCAGTCCTGACAAACTACACCTCAGTCCTGACAAACTACACCTCAGTCCTGACAAACTACAGTCCGACAAAACTACACCTCAGTCCTGACAAACTACAGTCCTGACAAACTACACCCTCAGTCCGGACAAACTACACCTCAGTCCTGACAAACTACATCTCAGTCCTGACAAACTACAGTCCTGACAAACTACACCTCAGTCCTGACAAACTACACCTCAGTCCTGACAAACTACACCTCAGTCCTGACAAACTACAGTCCTGACAAACTACATCTCAGTCCTGACAAACTACACCTCAGACCTGACAAACTACACCTCAGTCCTGACAAACTACACCTCAGTCCTGACAAACTACAGTCCTGACAAACTACACCTCAGTCCTCAGTCCTGACAAACTACACCTCAGTCCTGACAAACTACACCTCCTCCTGACACACTACAGTCCTGACAAACTACAGTCCTGACAAACTACACCTCATTCCTGACAAACTACAGTCCTGACAAACTACACCTCAGTCCTGACAAATTACACATCAGTCCTGACAAACTACACCTCAGTCCTGACAAACTACAGTCCTGAAAAACTACACCTCAGTCCTGACAAACTACACCTCAGTCCTGACAAACTACAGTCCTGACAAACTACAGTCCTGACAAACTACACCTCAGTCCTGACAAACTACAGTCCTGACAAACTACACCTCAGTCCTGACAAACTACACCTCAGTCCTGACAAACTACACCTCATCCTGACAAACTACATCTCAGTCCTGACAAACTACATCTCAGTCCTGACAAACTACAGTCCTGACAAACTACACCTCAGTCCCGACAAACTACAGTCCTGACAAACTACACCTCAGTCCTGACAAACTACACCTCAGTCCTGACAAACTACAGTCCTGACAAACTACACCTCAGTCCTGACAAACTACACCTCAGTCCTGACAAACTACAGTCCTGACAAACTACAGTCCTGACAAACTACACCTCAGACCTGACAAACTACACCTCAGTCCTGACAAACTACACCTCAGTCCTGACAAACTACAGTCCTGACAAACTACACCTCAGTCCTGACAAACTACACCTCAGTCCTGACAAACTACACCTCAGTCCTGACAAACTACATATCAGTCCTGACAAACTACAGTCCTGACAAACTACACCTCAGTCCTGACAAACTACAGTCCTGACAAACTACACCTCAGTCCTGACAAACTACAGTCCTGACAAACTACACCTCAGTCCTGACAAACTACACCTCAGTCCTGACAAACTACAGTCCTGACAAACTACATCTCAGTCCTGACAAACTACACCTCAGACCTGACAAACTACACCTCAGTCCTGAAAAACTACACCTCAGTCCTGACAAACTACAGTCCTGACAAACTACACCTCAGTCCTGACAAACTACAGTCCTGACAAACTACACCTCAGTCCCTCAGTCCTGACAAACTACACCTCAGTCCTGACAAACTACAGTCCTGACAAACTACACCTCAGTCCTGACAAACTACAGTCCTGACAAACTACACCTTAGTCCTGACAAACTACACCTCAGTCCTGACAAACTACACCTCAGTCCTTACAAACTACAGTCCTGACAAACTACACCTCAGTCCTGACAAACTACACCTCAGTCCTGACAAACTACAGTCCTGACAAACTACATCTCAGTCCTGACAAACTACACCTCAGACCTGACAAACTACACCTCAGTCCTGACAAACTACACCTCAGTCCTGACAAACTACAGTCCTGACAAACTACACCTCAGTCCTGACAAACTACAGTCCTGACAAACTACACCTCAGTCCCTCAGTCCTGACAAACTACACCTCAGTCCTGACAAACTACACCTCCTCCTGACAAACTACACTTCAGACCTGACAAACTACACCTCAGTCCTGACAAACTACACCTCAGTCCTGACAAACTACACCTCAGTCCTGACAAACTACAGTCCTGACAAACTACACCTCAGTCCTGACAAACTACAGTCCTGACAAACTACACCTCAGTCCTGACAAACTACACCTCAGTCCTGACAAACTACACCTTAGTCCTGACAAACTACACCTCAGTCCTGACAAACTACAGTCCTGACAAACTACACCTCAGTCCTGACAAACTACACCTCAGTCCTGACAAACTACAGTCCTGACAAACTACATCTCAGTCCTGACAAACTACACCTCAGACCTGACAAACTACACCTCAGTCCTGACAAACTACACCTCAGTCCTGACAAACTACAGTCCTGACAAACTACACCTCAGTCCTGACAAACTACAGTCCTGACAAACTACACCTCAGTCCCTCAGTCCTGACAAACTACACCTCAGTCCTGACAAACTACACCTCCTCCTGACAAACTACACTTCAGACCTGACAAACTACACCTCAGTCCTGACAAACTACACCTCAGTCCTGACAAACTACACCTCAGTCCTGACAAACTACAGTCCTGACAAACTACACCTCAGTCCTGACAAACTACAGTCCTGACAAACTACACCTCAGTCCTGACAAACTACACCTCAGTCCTGACAAACTACACCTTAGTCCTGACAAACTACACCTCAGTCCTGACAAACTACACCTCTGTCCTGACAAACTACAGTCCTGACAAACTACACCTCAGTCCTGACAAACTACAGTCCTGAAAAACTACACCTCAGTCCTGACAAACTACACCTCAGTCCTGACAAACTACACATCTCAGTCCTGACAAACTACAGTCCTGACAAACTACACATCTCAGTCCTGACAAACTACACCTCAGTCCTGACAAACTACACCTCAGTCCTGACAAACTACAGTCCTGACAAACTACATCTCAGTCCTGACAAACTACAGTCCTGACAAACTACATCTCAGTCCTGACAAACTACACATTTCACAATGATATATCTGTGTAAACATTACAAATATCATCGTGTCCTAAACTTTAAAAGCTTACATTTGAAGCGATAAAATGTGTTTGTTGCCAAATGGATGCACTGGAATCCAGAAGGTACAAATAAAATGGACGTCTTTTGTATTTTTCCACATATTTCCATACATTTTTCCTAAAACCCTAAAATGGCACCTAGTCTGGAAGTCAATGGTTTACTGGATATGTTTTTGGTTGTTAGCCTGAAACAAGGTCTGTGGTTAACACAAGCTGATGAGATGTTAATGGTTTAAAACTGTATCCATGAATATATTACACATGCTAGAAGCGTGCTGCATGTACAGTTTGTTGCACACAGATATATTACTGTGAGTATTTTATGACCTCCTGCAGAAACGTGATATCTTTCCTTGGTTTCTCTGCTGCTCACTCCTCATCTGTATTACTGGCATTGCTGCTCTAGAATGTCCTGCACAGTCCCCCTGTGTGTTGGAGGATTTGACTAACACACCTAATTACTGAGTCTGTCTGAATGTGTCTGCATATTTCTGAGGAGAATATTACAACACACCGCTGTGAGAGGCATGCGGAGACATCGCAGTAACAATGGGACATTTATGAGAAGCTAGCTTGTGTTTTATCACACACACGTTTCATCAGGCTCTACACTGTATATTGCAGCTGTATCATGAGCTGTGCTGAAAGTAAAACTGAATGCTATAAGAGGAAAACTGGCAGCCTAGCAGATGTGCAATTAGGAGAAAACGGTCATGAAGTGAAGGGAAGTCATGTGACCGTGCTGTAGTTCCTTCATAGCCCAACATTAGTCTCCTTTAGCTTAGCGGTGGTGACGTGAAGTCATGTGACCGCGCTGTAGTTCCTTTATAGCCCAACATTAGCCGCCTTTAGCTTAGCGGTGTTGACGTGAAGTCATGTGACCGTGCTGTAGTTCCTTTATAGCCCAACATTAGCCTCCTTTAGCTTAGCGGTGGTGACGTGAAGTCATGTGACCGCGCTGTAGTTCCTTTATAGCCCAACATTAGCCTCCTTTAGCTTAGCGGTGGTGATGTGAAGTCATGTGACCGCGCTGTAGTTCATTTATAGCCCAACATTAGCCCCACCTTTAGCTTAGCGGTGGTGACGTGAAGTCATGTGACCGTGCTGTAGTTCCTTTATAGCCCAACATTAGCCTCCTTTAGCTTAGCGGTGGTGACGTGAAGTCATGTGACCGCGCTGTAGTTCCTTTATAGCCCAACATTAGCCTCCTTTAGCTTAGCGGTGGTAACGTGAAGTCATGTGACCGTGCTGTAGTTCCTTTATAGCCCAACATTAGCCTCCTTTAGCTTAGCGGTGGTGACGTGAAGTAATGTGACCGCGCTGTAGTTCCTTTATAGCCCAACATTAGCCCCACCTTTAGCTTAGCGGTGGTGACGTGAAGTCATGTGACCGTGCTGTAGTTCCTTTATAGCCCAACATTAGCCTCCTTTAGCTTAGCGGTGGTGACGTGAAGTCATGTGACCGTGCTGTAGTTGCTTTAAAGCCCAATATTAGCCTCCTTTAGCTTAGCGGTGGTGACGTGAAGTCATGTGACCGCGCTGTAGTTCCTTTATAGCCCAACATTAGCCCCACCTTTAGCTTAGCGGTGGTGACGTGAAGTCATGTGACCGTGCTGTAGTTCCTTTATCGCCAAACATTAGCCTCCTTTAGCTTAGCGGTGGTGACGTGAAGTCAAAAATCATTAAAAGGGTGTTAAAACGGGGTGTTTTGTCTCAGAAGTGTAATAAGTGTGTGTGCACGTACCTGGCTCCACGTCCAGAGAGTGTGTGTCGATCTGGATGTGCAGGTGCTTCATGGCGTCGGAGCAGAACTCCTCCAGGACGCATGTCACGGCCTCAGTGATGTTGTATGGCACGGAGCGGGAGAACTTCACCTTGCTGTTCACCACCACGCTGCCCCGCCTGAAGTTCAGGATCTCCAGCTTCTTGAAGCCCGTCAGGTTGGCCTGCAGGTACGGCATCAGCTAGAGGAAGCAGACAGGAACATCATCAGAGGTGTAAAGTACATTTACTCAAGTACTGTACTTAAAGGTCTTCCATTATGCTATTTGTAGGCATACATTATGGGTCACATATACAAATAAATAAAAAACATGTCTATGATGTGTTTTGCTCAAAATACCAAACAGCATTTTAGCCTCATATCCCTCTGTTTCAGCTGTTACTAAAGTGATGATTCTGGGTCAGTAGCTTTAAAAAAAAAAAGATATACCAAGATACTCAGCTAAATGCTGCCGTGACTAAACTCCATATCATGTTACAAACCACATCAAGCTTCATTTCTGAAACAGTATGGAGCTCAAACTCTTTCTCTCTCTCAGGTTTACCACGAGGTGACTTCCTTTTGATTTCCTGCTTCTTCACACAGACTCTCTCCAGTACAGGTTAGCTCTGAGTGTTAGCATGCTAATGTGAACACAGACCATATTACTTCCAGAACACGTCTCATTGTTTCTGACAGCAACGTTTCTGATTGGCCCGTGGGGGTAAAGCCCGCCCACATTTTAGTAATGTCGTCATGACGCAGCAAATCTGGATCAGCTCCGTTGATCCCCGTTTTTAGAGATGTGTGTACGGAGGAGAAGAGAGAGGGGTTTGTTTCCTGACACTTTGAGAGTCTCTTGACACACCGGGGACACACTGGGGGACACACACGGGGGGGGGGGGACACACCGGGGGGGGACCGGTGATGTATAAAAGATATCAAAAACCTTCAAGTACGATTTAGAGGTACTTGTACTTTACTTGAGTATTTCCATTTGATGCTACTTTGTACTTCTACTCCACTTCAGTTCAGAGGTAATTGGTGTACTTTTACTTTAAGAGCCGTCCTCTCGTTATATTTATTTTGTTTGTTTAAACCTGCGCCCTTTTGGCCGTTTGGTTTAGTTAAAGGCTGCCTGTATGCCTTTCTAATGTGAGTTTCAATAAACCATTTTATTTTTAATTTATCACAACTGGTTTTATGTTGCTTTTCCTTTTTTCCCGTAACATGGAGCAGCATTTTTTCCAGTGTTGAGATCTTTTGGACGGAAGAAGCTGTTCAACATCTGACCGATGATTTGATATTAATGCCCAAATGTTTGGTTGCATTTGTCAAAACGCCTCTTCTGTTTTACATAAGCTGAAGAGCTTAGTCGAGCAAGGACGATATTAGTAGGAGATTATAACGTTTCCTAAAAACTCCTGGATTGAGGAAATAAAAAAAAGGGAAGATTGAAAACCATGCTTCCCTTGTAATGTGGCTACGAAACAGCACTTAAACATTTGATATGCTGTAAATTAATACCTAAAAATACACAATTAACTGTAAATACCAGACTCCACGAACAAGCCTAACTCCAGCACTGAGAAAATTATGGAAAAGGCGACGAATAAAAACCCTGTAAATACATTTTTTGGGCGATTACATCGTCTCATAAATTCTACCTTTATCTCTTCAGTTTGAACACAGCTCAACTCATAAAGAACATATTGCCTCTCCTGCAAAGTGACAATGAAACGGTTGATAAAATGTTCGATGCAGTAAAAGATCACACTATAAATTACAGAGTCCCTGAACTCATCTTCACTTCATCTCAACCAGAAGTCGTAAAAACGTCAAGCTTCAAATGTGTTCTTTTGTTACTCTGCAATAAAACTATAAAAACAATCGATAAAAAGATATGATGCCGTACATTTATAAGAAGGCCTGGTCAGAAATGGAAAGTAACTAAGTCTCTACTTTAAAGAGTCCTCTCTTGCTGATGTTCAGGTGTATATCAGTATGTAGTGTCTCTACTTTAAAGAGTCCTCTCCTGCTGATGTTCAGGTGTATATCAGTATGTAGTGTCTCTACTTTAAAGAGTCCTCTCCTGCTGATGTTCAGGTGTATATCAGTATGTAGTGTCTCTACTTTAAAGAGTCCTCTCCTGCTGATGTTCAGGTGTATATCAGTATGTAGTGTCTCTACTTTAAAGAGTCCTCTCCTGCTGGTGTTCAGGTGTATATCAGTATGTAGTGTCTCTACTTTAAAGAGTCCTCTCCTGCTGATGTTCAGGTGTATATCAGTATGTAGTGTCTCTACTTTAAAGAGTCCTCTCCTGCTGATGTTCAGGTGTATATCAGTATGTAGTGTCTCTACTTTAAAGAGTCCTCTCCTGCTGATGTTCAGGTGTATATCAGTATGTAGTGTCTCTACTTTAAAGAGTCCTCTCCTGCTGATGTTCAGGTGTATATCAGTATGTAGTGTCTCTACTTTAAAGAGTCCTCTCCTGCTGATGTTCAGGTGTATATCAGTATGTAGTGTCTCTACTTTAAAGAGTCCTCTCCTGCTGATGTTCAGGTGTATATCAGTATGTAGTGTCTCTACTTTAAAGAGTCCTCTCCTGCTGATGTTCAGGTGTATATCAGTATGTAGTGTCTCTACTTTAAAGAGTCCTCTCTTGCTGATGTTCAGGTGTATATCAGTATGTAGTGTCTCTACTTTAAAGAGTCCTCTCCTGCTGATGTTCAGGTGTATATCAGTATGTAGTGTCTCTACTTTAAAGAGTCCTCTCCTGCTGATGTTCAGGTGTATATCAGTATGTAGTGTCTCTACTTTAAAGAGTCCTCTCCTGCTGATGTTCAGGTGTATATCAGTATGTAGTGTCTCTACTTTAAAGAGTCCTCTCCTGCTGATGTTCAGGTGTATATCAGTATGTAGTGTCTCTACTTTAAAGAGTCCTCTCCTGCTGATGTTCAGGTGTATATCAGTATGTAGTGTCTCTACTTTAAAGAGTCCTCTCTTGCTGATGTTCAGGTGTATATCAGTATGTAGTGTCTCTACTTTAAAGAGTCCTCTCCTGCTGATGTCCAGGTGTATATCAGTATGTAGTGTCTCTACTTTAAAGAGTCCTCTCCTGCTGATGTTCAGGTATAAAAAGCGATGGGCGATGTTTAACTTTAGTTGTCATACTAATACAAACAGATGAGGAAAGTTTACACGGATATTATTGTGAGATTCTGTGCCTTCAAATGATGTTGATAGATGATCTAGTTAGCTAACACACGTCAGACAGCTGCATATTAAGGGAACAAATCTCAATAAAATCTAATTTATCAAGCATGGGTACCGCTTCCCCCGCACATCACAAATATTTACGGTCATTGTTGAATGATGGAGCAACAGGAAAGGTGTTTTATAGCTGGTGTTTGAGCGTCTTGCTATGATGAATACATCAGCGGCTGCCACTGATGTGATTATGTTGTTGACTAAGAGATGAACAACAGTTTCCTTCGTCACATTTCTTCACATCTCATCCCATCAAGGTCACCTCAGAGTAGAGATCTCATCAAGATATGAGCATCTTTTCAAATCCAGTTAAACTCCCCAAAATCTCCAGCTGCCTTTCTGCACAGCGAGCAAATTAAACTCAATATTTGCTGCTTTCTCTAAATCCCATAAGGCCGGACATAATTACCTCTATTGATGCAGTTAACAAAACAGTTCAGCAAAATGAAATCTACTGGGAGAAAGTCTCTTTTCTCCTACGAGGCAATATATTGTCCCGAGCAGATTTTTATATATATATTTGAGATAATTACTGAGTGTATCAGCGTTTTAACTCAGTTTCCACCGCTGTCAGCGATAAACAGCAGCAGGGAGAAAGGAAGAGGTTTTATTTCTTCGATTTAAAGCAATTTATTCCTGCATTAATATGCCTAGGACAAGACCTGTCGTTTATTCAGTTGAGTTGTGAACCACAATTATCCCACATTTCTTTCAGCAATTTTCAAACCTATAAATTCAACCAGCCAGGTGTGGATCAGAATCTAGACCATCTATCAACATCTGTTGAAGGCACAATACATCAGCAGGAGAGGACTCTTTAAAGTAGAGACACTACATACTGATATACACCTGAACATCAGCAGGAGAGGACTCTTTAAAGTAGAGACACTACATACTGATATACACCTGAACATCAACAGGAGAGGACTCTTTAAAGTAGAGACACTACATACTGATATACACCTGAACATCAGCAGGAGAGGACTCTTTAAAGTAGAGACACTACATACTGATATACACCTGAACATCAGCAGGAGAGGACTCTTTAAAGTAGAGACACTACATACTGATATACACCTGAACATCAGCAGGAGAGGACTCTTTAAAGTAGAGACACTACATACTGATATACACCTGAACATCAGCAGGAGAGGACTCTTTAAAGTAGAGACACTACATACTGATATACACCTGAACATCAGCAGGAGAGGACTCTTTAAAGTAGAGACACTACATACTGATATACATCTGAACATCAGCAGGAGAGGACTCTTTAAAGTAGAGACACTACATACTTAATGTGGAGTCGGTGTGTAGTTATGCTAAAACAATGTCGGACACCGTAATATTCTCTGGTCCCCTCCCCAATCTGATCAATGATGACATGTATAGCCGCATGTCATCATTTCAGCGCTGGTTGTCTTGGTGGTGCCCAGCAAACAATGTGGGCTTCGTAAATAATTGGACAGCCTTCTGGGGAAAACCTGGTCTGATTAAGAGAGACGGCATTCATCCTACTTTGGAAGGTGCAGATCTCATTTCGGCAAACATTTCAGGGCTTTGTGGACTTAATCCATGACAAACTGGAGTTGAGACCAGGAGGCGGAGTCGCAGTCTTACACGCTTCTCTGCGCTCTCTCCTAGGCAGTCATCCATAGGAATCCCGAACCCAATAAAATACCCAATATTAGCGGTGTGTGTGTCTGCCCAAGGACAATTAAAGGTAAAACCTAATAGAGGTGTCATACATAATAACCTAATAAAAGTAAATGTAACAACTACTACAGTGCAACAAAACAGGAATATTAAATGTGGTCTCTTAAACATAAGATCTCTAGCATCTAAAGCAATATTGGTAAATGATTTAATATCAGATTATAATATTGATATATGCTGTCTCACTGAAACTTGGTTGAGACATGAAGAATATGTCAGCATAAATGAGGCCACTCCACCCAGCCATATCAATACTCATATTGCCCGAGGCGTGGGCCGAGGAGGTGGAGTTGCAGCAATCTTTGACTCAAGTTTACTTATCAATACTAAACCAAAATTAAATTATACCTCCTTTGAAAGTCTCGTTTTTAGTCTTACGCATCCGACCTGGAAAACTTTGCAGCCAATCTTATTTGTTACAGTGTACCGTGCACCAGGTCCTTATTCAGAATTCTTATCAGAATTCTCTGAGTTTTTATCAACTTTGGTTCTTAAAACAGATAAAGTAATTATCGTAGGTGACTTTAATATTCATGTTGACGATGATAAAAATAGCCTTACTGTTGCATTTAACTCTATATTAGATTCTGTTGGTTTCTGTCAGAGTGTAAATAAACCAACCCACTGCTATAATCACACTCTCGACCTTGTTCTGACTTATGGTATTGAAATTGAGCAACTATTAGTCGAACCGCATAATCCTGCTTTATCTGACCATTTCTTAGTAACTTTTGAAGTACTGTTACTAGACTACAAAGCATTAGTCAAAAGCTCCTGCAGCAGAAACCTATCTGTTAGTGCTATAGCCAAATTTAAGGAAGAGATTCCACCAATATTTAACTCGATAGCATGTCTGCATGTAGGGGAGGAAGCTTATACAAAATGTACGCCGCCCCAAATTGATCATGTTGTTGATAGTGCTACAGATGCGCTGCGAATAAAATTAGACTCTGTTGCTCCTTTGAAAAAGAAGAAAATAAAACAACATAGATTAGCTCCATGGCATAATGCCGAAACCCGCAAAATAAAGCAAAAGTCGAGACAACTTGAAAGGATATGGCGTTCCACTAAACTTGAAGAATCTCGTTTAATTTGGCATATTACTCTCAATGAATATAAGAAAGCACTGCGTAAAGCGAGAGCAGCCTACTACTCTTCATTAATAGATGAGAATAAGAATAATGCAAGATTTCTTTTCAGCACTGTAGCCAGGCTGACAGAGAGCCACAGCTCGATTGAGCCTTCTATTCCCATAGCACTCAGTAGTAATGATTTTATGTGCTTTTTTAACGATAAAATTGTTACTCTTAGAAACAAAATTAATGACCTCTTGCCTTTGACCAGTATAGTGTTATCAACAGCTCCCGGAAACGTAAGTTCTAATATTACACTAGATAGTAAACTAGAATGCTTTTCAGCCATAAACCTTGAACAATTAAATTCAATGATTCTCTCTTCTAAACCATCAACGTGTATGTTAGACCCAATTCCAACTAAGCTGTTGAAGGAAGTTTTTCCATTAATTGGCACTTCTTTATTAAATATTATGAATATGTCTTTATTATCAGGCTATGTTCCACAATCATTCAAAGTAGCAGTGATAAAACCGCTTCTTAAAAAGCACAACCTCGATCCAGAGGTTTTAGCCAATTATAGACCTATTTCTAATCTTCCGTTCCTCTCAAAAATTCTTGAGAAAGCGGTCGCAAAACAGTTGTGTGATTACTTAAAAAACAATGATTTATTTGAAGATTTTCAGTCTGGCTTTAGAACACATCATAGCACAGAGACAGCTCTGGTTAAAGTCACAAATGACATTCTAATAGCCTCAGACAAGGGACTTGTCTCTATTCTTGTTTTGCTCGATCTCAGTGCTGCATTTGATACTATCGATCATGATATCTTATTGCAAAGACTAGAGCACTTAGTTGGCATACAGGGAACTGCTTTAGGCTGGTTTAGGTCCTATCTATCTGAACGCTCTCAGTTTGTACGTGTCAATGATGAATCTTCCACGCAAACCAAAGTTAGCCATGGAGTGCCACAGGGCTCAGTGCTCGGACCTATTTTGTTCACATTATATATGCTTCCGTTAGGCAATATTATAAGGAATCATTCTGTAAATTTTCATTGTTATGCAGATGATACTCAACTATATTTATCAATCAAGCCTGATGAAATTAATCATCTAAATAAAATTCAAGACTGCCTCAAGGACTTAAAAACGTGGATGACCTTAAACTTTTTGATGTTAAACACGACCAAAACTGAAGTTATTGTACTTGGCCCGAAGAATCTACGAAACAAATTATCTAAAGATATACTAACTATGGATGGCATTAATTTGGCCTCCAGTGAGACTGTAAGGAATCTTGGTGTTATATTTGATCAGGATTTATCCTTTAACGCCCACATAAAATCAATTTCAAGGACCGCCTACTTCCATCTACGTAACATTGCAAAAATCAGGCATATCTTGCCTCAAAACGATGCAGAGAAACTAGTCCATGCATTTGTTACTTCAAGGCTGGATTATTGTAACTCTTTATTATCAGGGTGTACCAAGAAGTCAGTCAAGTCGCTTCAGCTGATTCAAAATGCTGCAGCTCGTGTACTAACCAGAGTTAGGAAAAGGGACCACATTACTCCTGTTCTGGCTGCCTTACACTGGCTCCCTATAGAACACAGGATAGAATTTAAAATTCTTCTTCTCGCCTACAAAGCCCTTAATGGGCAGGCGCCATCTTACCTTAAAGAACTCATTATACCCTACTGTCCTACTAGGGCATTGCGTTCCAAGAATGCAGGGTTGTTGGTTGTTCCTAGAGTCTCTAAAAGTACAATGGGAGCCAGAGCCTTTTCTTATCAAGCTCCACATTTGTGGAATCAGCTTCCAGTTTGTGTTCGGGCGGCAGACACCCTATCCGTTTTTAAGAGTGCGCTTAAGACCTTCCTTTTTGATAAAGCTTATAGTTAGGGCTGATTAGATTCAGCCCCTAGTTTTGCTGATATAGGCTTAGTTTGTCGGGGGACATCTTACTTCTTCCTTCTCTCTGTCTATACCTGTGTACTCTCATGTTCCGATTAACCCAGCTTCCCCAAATCTCTTTCTTTTTGGATGTCTATATACGCCTGGGATCCATGAGTCATGGATGATCCTGCTGTCCTGTGTCCTGCATCGCGAAGCCCTGGATCTTGAGTCGTGGCTGTGGTCATGGATCATAGGTCCTGGATGGATATCCTCGTGGATTCATCTTCCTATTATACACACATGCATTTCCAAACATTTGGACTACCTATGTTGCAAATGTATTATCATTTCAATTTACACACGGCATCTATTGCACGTCTGTCCGTCCTGGGAGAGGGATCCCTCCTCTGTTGCTCTCCCTGAGGTTTCTCCCATTTTTCCCTTTAAAACTGTGGGTTTTCTTCGGAAGTTTTTCCTTGTACGATGTGAGGGTCTAAGGACAGAGGGTCTAAGGACAGAGGGTCTAAGGACAGAGGGTGTCGTATTGTCATACTGATATTTTGTACAAACTGTGAAGTCCACTGAGACAAATGTAACATTTGTGATATTGGGCTATATAAATAAACATTGATTGATCATTGATTGATACTGATATACACCTGAACATCAGCAGGAGAGGACTCTTTAAAGTAGAGACACTACATACTGATATACACCTGAACATCAGCAGGAGAGGACTCTTTAAAGTAGAGACACTACGTAGTGATATACACCTGAACATCAGCAGGAGAGGACTCTTTAAAGTAGAGACACTACATACTGATATACACCTGAACATCAGCAGGAGAGGACTCTTTAAAGTAGAGACACTACATACTGATATACACCTGAACATCAGCAGGAGAGGACTCTTTAAAGTAGAGACACTACATACTGATATACACCTGAACATCAGCAGGAGAGGACTCTTTAAAGTAGAGACACTACATACTGATATACACCTGAACATCAGCAGGAGAGGACTCTTTAAAGTAGAGACACTACATACTGATATACACCTGAACATCAGCAGGAGAGGACTCTTTAAAGTAGAGACACTACATACTGATATACACCTGAACATCAGCAGGAGAGGAACTCTTTAAAGTAGAGACACTACATACTGATATACACCTGAACATCAGCAGGAGAGGACTCTTTAAAGTAGAGACACTACATACTGATATACACCTGAACATCAGCAGGAGAGAACTCTTTAAAGTAGAGACTCTACATACTGATATACACCTGAACATCAGCAGGAGAGGACTCTTTAAAGTAGAGACACTACATACTGATATACACCTGAACATCAGCAGGAGAGAACTCTTTAAAGTAGAGACACTACATACTGATATACACCTGAACATCAGCAGGAGAGGACTCTTTAAAGTAGAGGCAGTACATACTGATATAAACCTGAACATCAGCAGGAGAGGACTCTTTAAAGTAGAGACACTACATACTGATATACACCTGAACATCAGCAGGAGAGGACTCTTTAAAGTAGAGACACTACATACTGATATACACCTGAACATCAGCAGGAGAGGACTCTTTAAAGTAGAGACACTACATACTGATATACACCTGAACATCAGCAGGAGAGGACTCTTTAAAGTAGAGACACTACATACTGATATACATCTGAACATCAGCAGGAGAGCACTCTTTAAAGTAGAGACACTACATACTGATATACACCTGAACATCAGCAGGAGAGGACTCTTTAAAGTAGAGACACTACATACTGATATACACCTGAACATCAGCAGGAGAGGACTCTTTAAAGTAGAGACACTACATACTGATATACACCTGAACATCAGCAGGAGAGGACTCTTTAAAGTAGAGACACTACATACTGATATACACCTGAACATCAGCAGGAGAGGACTCTTTAAAGTAGAGACACTACATACTGATATACACCTGAACATCAGCAGGAGAGGACTCTTTAAAGTAGAGACACTACGTAGTGATATACACCTGAACATCAGCAGGAGAGGACTCTTTAAAGTAGAGACACTACATACTGATATACACCTGAACATCAGCAGGAGAGGACTCTTTAAAGTAGAGACTCTACATACTGATATACACCTGAACATCAGCAGGAGAGGACTCTTTAAAGTAGAGACACTACATACTGATATACACCTGAACATCAGCAGGAGAGGACTCTTTAAAGTAGAGACAGCTACATACTGATATACACCTGAACATCAGCAGGAGAGGACTCTTTAAAGTAGAGACACTACATGCTGATATACACCTGAACATCAGCAGGAGAGGACTCTTTAAAGTAGAGACACTACATACTGATATACACCTGAACATCAGCAGGAGAGGACTCTTTAAAGTAGAGACACTACATACTGATATACACCTGAACATCAGCAGGAGAGGACTCTTTAAAGTGGAGACACTACGTAGTGATATACACCTGAACATCAGCAGGAGAGGACTCTTTAAAGTAGAGACACTACATACTGATATACACCTGAACATCAGCAGGAGAGGACTCTTTAAAGTAGAGACTCTACATACTGATATACACCTGAACATCAGCAGGAGAGGACTCTTTAAAGTAGAGACACTACATACTGATATACACCTGAACATCAGCAGGAGAGGACTCTTTAAAGTAGAGACTCTACATACTGATATACACCTGAACATCAGCAGGAGAGGACTCTTTAAAGTAGAGACACTACATACTGATATACACCTGAACATCAGCAGGAGAGGACTCTTTAAAGTAGAGACACTACATACTGATATACACTTGAACATCAACAGGAGAGGACTCTTTAAAGTAGAGACACTACATACTGATATACACCTGAATATCAGCAGGAGAGGACTCTTTAAAGTAGAGACACTACATGCTGATATACACCTGAACATCAGCAGGAGAGGACTCTTTAAAGTAGAGACACTACATACTGATATACACCTGAACATCAGCAGGAGAGGACTCTTTAAAGTAGAGACACTACATACTGATATACACCTGAACATCAGCAGGAGAGGACTCTTTAAAGTAGAGGCACTACATTCTGCTGAATAGTACATGTTGATTTCACAATGTAATAGCTGCAGAAAATCACACAATTGGCGTTTTGTTTAGTTCCCTATAAACTGTAGGTACTCTCTGCCAAAGGGAACTATCTCCAGGGAAATTAAGGCTCCATTTACTGGACCAAGCTGTGGACAAACGGTAAATTCCAGTGTGTCCTGAGCAGTGATGCAAATATTTTCCAAAAGAAGCAGCTAGCAATAACCAAATGTTCATTATAATGATTGTTTTGCTTTTCCCCTGAAATCTGAAGCTTGTAGTACGCTCCAAAGAAAACAATCAGAAAGTGATTTGTTTTTTTTTCCAACAATGACAACATTTGGAAATTCTTCAATTGAAAGTTTAATGTAATATAAGATTGGTAAGAAAAGTACTAAGTATATGGTTAAAAGAAGGTGTTGTTTTATAAGACTTGCCCTATATTTTACCCAAACAATGCTTTTATATGTTTCTATTGACTGCTTTGAATCCTTTCTTCAACTGTGTATGTATTTTCCCATCTCTAAAGCTGAAATGCATCAGTAAAACATTCATACTGGGCTCCCAGTGGTCACCGTTAGAAAGCCATGTTTCCTCCAGTATCTCCCTGCTGGACATATTAAACATACCCAGAAATATGACGCACAGTCAGCATTCCTTCACCCGATAAATGAATACTACACCTTCATGAGATGTGTGTTCCTCTGAGCCTCGGCACATCTTTCCAACAGGATAATAATGCTGAAAAGAGTGAGGCTAAATACAAATCAATGTGAACACGTGTGGTCTTGTAACCCTGGTCAACAAGACTTTACCTTTAGTCTGGGAACAAATGAAGAGGCGTACAAATATTAGCTGCAAATCTATAAGCAGGACTGTTTCAAGGAGTGTGAAAATGTCCCTTTTTAAATGCATTTTTTTATTTTGTTTCATTAATGTATTCCTCAGTGAAATCACATTATCACTTCCTGTCCCCTGGTCTGGAAGTCAATGGTTTCCTGAATATGTTTTTGGTTGTTAGCCTGAAATAAAGTCTGCGGTTAAAACAAGCTGAAAAGATTTTAATTCTACGACATAAACTAAGTCAGTAAATACCCCACTGGTGGATTTAAAAACGGAGGTTGCTAACAGGTGTCTAAATGAGACTAATAAACGTCATCACGCCGAACATTAGCCTCCTTTAGCTTAGCGGTGGTGACGTGAAGTCATGTGACCGTGCTGTAGTTCCTTTATCGCCCAAAATTAGCCACCTTTAGCTTAGCGGTGGTGACGTGAAGTCATGTGACCGTGCTGTAGTTCCTTTATAGATCAACATTAGCCACCTTTAGCTTAGCGGTGGTGACGTGAAGTCATGTGACCGTGCTGTAGTTCCTTTATATCCCAAAATTAGCCTCCTTTAGCTTAGCGGTGGTGACGTGAAGTCATGTGACCGTGCTGTAGTTCCTTTATAGCCCAACATTAGCCGCCTTTAGCTTAGCGGTGGTGACGTGAAGTCATGTGACCATGCTGTAGTTCCTTTATAGCCCAACATTAGCCACCTTTAGCTTAGCGGTGGTGACGTGAAGTCATGTGACCGTGCTGCAGTTCCTTTATAGCCCAACATTAGCCTCCTTTAGCTTAGCGGTGGTGACGTGAAGTCAAGTGACCGTGCTGTAGTTCCTTCAGAGCCCAACATTAGCCACCTTTAGCTTAGCGGTGGTGACGTGAAGTCATGTGACCGTGCTGTAGTTCCTTTATAGCCCAACATTAGCCACCTTTAGCTTAGCGGTGGTGACGTGAAGTCATGTGACCGTGCTTATAGCGGCCAAAATCATAAAAATATGTGCCGCTGAGGCACCCGTCAGCGAATCTTACGCATGGGTAAAAATCAAGGTCCGAGCAAAAGTCGTTTCAGTGCGATTTATTATAAACACATCAAGCATTTCTCTTCCTTCTTACCCGATGGTAAAAAACCATCAGCCTACCGGGTGCCCCGCTCACTACCACCTGTTTCCCATATTTATAATGAGCAGGTCTCCCCTCCCCCGGTGCCCAAAGGCTGCCTTTACAAAAACAGAGGCATAGTATTATACACTTATTTGATAAACTTAAGAATTAACAGGAAGATTTACTATAAACAAAAAAGAACAATAAAATAAATGGATAACTATTAAATAATATAAGCTCCTAGATATGGCTTCATCATACCGGCCCCTAATTGTGATGCAATAGCAAATCAATTACAACAAAACGTTCTATGGAGCCAGGTAACACCTTTAAATATTTTAAACTACGCAAAATATCTAATTACATTTTTGTTTATCATACAAAATCTACTAATATGCAGATATACATTCAACAAGTCATTTCAATTAGCCCCCACTTAGATCCCCCCCAAAGTTCATGCTGCATCAGTGTCTTTTGTGGTTTCACCACTCACTGTCCCTGAGGCAGGAGACAATAGTCAAAAGGGTATCAGTGTAGTTTGAAATAGAGGTTTGTGTATGGAAAGATGTAAGAAAGATAGTATGTGTGTGCAGGGGATAAGGGGTAGGGCATTGGCTAGCTCTTGGCTCAGTTGGCTTCCAGGAGTAGACAGAGCTTACTAATGGGCCTTTGCAGGATGTTAGTCTTGGTCTGAACTAACACACTTCTGACCAGACCTTTGGGTCCGGGCAGGGTTTTAACCACACGGCCGAGGGGCCATGAGTTCCTTGGTGCTGTTTCATCGACGATGACCACAATATCGTTGGGTTGAAGATTCCTTCTAGTGTTGACCCACTTTTGCCTTTGCTGCATGAGTGGCAGATATTCTTTAGCCCACCTCTGCCAGAAGAGGTCTGCAATGTATTGAACTGGTCTCCATCTCTTTCTGGTGTAGAGGTCATCTTTGCAGAAGAGTCCAGGTGGTAAGAGTGGTTTGGTTTTCAGCTGCAGCAGGTGGTTTGGCGTGAGGGGTTCTAAATCATTAGGATCAGCTGACACAGTTGTGATTGGTCTGTCATTGAGAATAGATTCAACTTCACAAAAGGCAGTTTGTAGCATTTCATCATCCATGACCTGATGTTGAAGAACTGAAAAGAGTACTTTTTTCACCAGCCTGATCAGTCTTTCCCACACTCCTCCGAAGTGTGCTCCTGATGGGGGATTGAACAGCCACCTGACTTGCTCAGAGAGCAGGGAATCCTGGATCCTTTTGTGATCAAGCTGGTTTAGAGCAGTCTCCAGTTCTTTCTGAGCGCCTACAAAGTTGGTCCCACGATCTGTTCTGATTGTTAGAATTGGTCCTCTTCGACATGAAAACCGCCTTATGGCGTTGATGCAGGAGTTAGTATCCAAGGTACTCGCCACCTCCACAAGGCAGGTAAATATTACCCCCCACCGCTTCACCTGGCCTCGACCTCTTTTAACCACGATGGGTCCGAAATAGTCAATTCCCACATGAGAGAAAGGTGGAAGGTCTGGAGCCACACGATCTTCAGGTAGGTCAGCCATTTTTTGTTCTCCAACTCTAGCTTGCATGCGTCTACAAAAAACACAAGCCTTTATTATTTTCCTTGTAGAAGAGTTGGCAGAGGGTAACCAGAATTTCTGGCCTAGTCTGGAGAGCATGTGGTTCCTCCCAGAGTGTCCGACCTGCTGATGAATATCGCGTAGAATCAGTTTGGATATGTGGGAGTTTTTTGGAAGGATTATCGGGTTTCTCAAATGTACTGGCATAGCAGATTTACTTATGCGTCCTCCAATCCGTAGGATACCTTCATCCAGAATAGGATCAACTTTGCGTAAGGGGCTGTCAGCTTTAACATCTTTTCCTTTCCTTAGCAGCATCAGCTCAGATTCAAAGTAGCACTCTTGTTCATAGTGAATGATGGATTTCTCTGCTTCCTCCAAATCCTCCACAGATAGTCCTTGTTGTCTTTCTGCAGTTTTGGAGCGGGTCACTGGTGCTTTAGCTCTTTTGGATTGAAGCAGTCTTTTGAGTTTCAACAACCAACCAACTGCTCTCTGTAGTTTTTTCCAAGAGGAGTAGTGTTCAATGAGGTCGGTGGTTGTTATTTATTTTCAAGCTGTTAACAGAGATGTCCTTTTTAATCTCTGGATCATTACGGAGGATGTGGCCAAGATCCTTTGGCACTTCGGGCCATTCACTTTCCTCCTTTGAAAGAAAGTCAGGGCCATTCAACCATCTTGTGGACTCCAAGAATGGTTCAATATTCAATCCACGTGATGCAAAGTCTGCTGGATTGTCCTTGGAACTTACATACCTCCATTGGCTTTCTTGGGACAAGTTGTGAATCACAGCTATCCTATTAGCAACGTAGGTATGGAATCTTTTTGTTTGGTTGTAGATATATTTTAGTACTGATGTACTATCTGTCCAGAAGGTTGATTTCTGTAGTTTCATGTTTAGTTCCTTCTGTAACATCCTGTCAACTTTTACAGCAAGTGTAGCAGCTGCGAGCTCCAGTCTGGGAATGGTGATTTGCTTCAGAGGATTGACTCTGGATTTCCCGAGAATGAATGACACATGAGTATCTCCTTTGTGATTCGTGAATCTAAGGTAGCTTGCAGTGCCATGCCCTGTTTCACTTGCGTCACAGAAGTGATGCAGCTCAGCAGTCCTTATGAGTCCAAAATGTTCAGGCTTCATGCACCTGTTCACTTCAAATCTGCCCAGCTGATCTAGTTCTGCAATCCATCTTTGCCATGACTTTGAAAGGTGTTCTGGGATAACTTCATCCCATCCCCACTTATCAATGCAGAGTCCTCTAAGGATTTGCTTGGCCTTGAGGATGAATGGTGAAAGGAAACCGAGGGGGTCGTAAATAGAACTGACAATAGAAAGAACTGTTCTTCTTGTAGGAACTCTGTGTTTGATGGCAGCAGTGAAGGTAAAAGTATCTCTCACGATATTCCACTGGATGCCTAGAACTCTTTCTAGAGGTGTTTTTTCTTTGTCCAGATCTAGTTGCTCAACTGGTTTAGCTCTGTGCACTTCAGGGATGGTTCTAAGCACGTCTTGGCTGTTACTCACCCATTTGGTAAGAGTAAATCCTCCTTCGGCACATGCCTTCATTAGATCCTTGGTAAGGTCGATAGCTTGAGTTGTAGAAGCCACAGATTTGAGACAATCATCCACATAAAAGCTGCGCTGAATGGTTTCCAGTACTTCCATGCTGTATTTACTGGCATTGTCTCTTGACACTTGTTGCAAGGCAAAGCTGGCTATGCTTGGGGATGATACTGCACCAAAGAGATGCACATTCATCCGATAGACCTCCAGTCGTTTGCTGATGTCTCCTTGAGGCCACCACAAAAACCTGAGATAGTCACGGTGGTCTTGCTGTACTTGTACTTGGTAGTACATTGCTTCAATGTCAGCCATTATTGCAATTTTCTCCTGACGGAAACGAAGCAAAACGCCTAGAAGTGGATTAGTCAAGTCCGGACCTTGGAGGAGTTCAGCATTAAGGGACTTTCCTTTAAATGAAGATGAACAGTCCTTCAGGTAGGTCAGCCATTATTACATATATATACTATATAGCGGCCAAAATCATAAAAATATAAGAAAGAAATATAACGCAAAGTGCCGCTGAGGCACCCGTCAGCGAATCTTACGCATGTGTAATCAAGGTCCGAGCAAAAGTCGTTTCAGTGCGATTTATTATAAACACATCAAGCATTTCTCTTCCTTCTTACCCGATGGTAAAAAACCATCAGCCTACCGGGTGCGCCGCTCACTACCACCTGTTTCCCATATTTATAATGAGCAGGTCTCCCCTCCCCCGGTGCCCAAAGGCTGCCTTTACAAAAACAGAGGCATAGTTCAACTTATTTGATAAACTTAAGAATTAACAGGAAGATTTACTATAAACAAAAAAGAACAATAAAATAAATGGATAACTATTAAATAATATAAGCTCCTAGATATGGCTTCATCAGTGCTGTAGTTCCTTTATAGCCCAACATTAGCCAGCTTTAGCTTAGCGGTGGTGACGTGAAGTCATGTGACCGTGCTGCAGTTCCTTTATAACCCAACATTAGCCTCCTTTAGCTTAGCGGTGGTGACGTGAAGTCATGTGACCGTGCTGTAGTTCCTTTATAGCCCAACATTAGCCAGCTTTAGCTTAGCGGTGGTGACGTGAAGTCATGTGACCGTGCTGTAGTTCCTTTATAGCCCAACATTAGCCAGCTTTAGCTTAGTGGTGGTGACGTGAAGTCATGTGACCGTGCTGCAGTTCCTTTATAACCCAACATTAGCCTCCTTTAGCTTAGCGGTGGTGACGTGAAGTCATGTGACCGTGCTGTAGTTCCTTTATAGCCCAACATTAGCCGCCTTTAGCTTAGCGGTGGTGAAGTCATGTGACCGTTCTGTAGTTCCTTTATAGCCCAACATTAGCCAGCTTTAGCTTAGCGGTGGTGACGTGAAGTCATGTGACCGTGCTGCAGTTCCTTTATAGCCTACCTTTTTACTTCAGAAATCACAAAGTGGTGTTAATATGTGGAGACTATCCTGCTAAACAATATCATAATGTGTGTTTGAGATTAAGTTCTGCATTAATCTAAAATCCAATGGAGGAATCCCATTGGCTTTTTGTGGAATTGGCCACATTTTAAAAATGGCTTTCTTCATTACTCACTGAGGGCGTAAAGGAGGTCTGCACAATTTAAAGCTAGGAATAAATGATTAATTGAAGCCATTTCTTTTTAAGATTTACAGTTTACACACTTTATTTGTGCTCTGTTGATCATTTATTTGTCCTACACTGGATTATATGTGTCATGTTTGCCCCATTAGTGACTGAGACACAAACACATGAGAAAACACCAACGTCACCCTTTAAGTGCCGTGCATGAATGTGAAGTGTGAATGTCCTGCTGCTGTAAACTGGTGTTGTTTTGTATCCCCACGCTCCCCAGAGAGGTCATTACAGAGTCAAACCCTTACCACCCCACACATCACTGAGAACCAGCAGAGAGACCACTGCCAGGGTAACGTTTACACTACAGAGAAACTTCAAAGAAAACCTCCACGATGTGTTTTTCCGCGTGTCTGCAGGTATTGTGTTAACATTTACCCCACAGTTTTAAATAAAGGCTAAAGCTGCATATGGATGGCAGATAGAAGGAAATATCTAATGATTTAACAAGATTCAAAGACTTTAGTGCTGAATAAAATGCTTAAATCCCAGGATTCTTCAGCAATGCACATAAACGAATATTGCAAGAAGAAACTGTGCAAGAATATATGAAGGAATAAGTCCTCTCCTGCTGATGTTCAGGTGTATATCAGTATGTAGTGTCTCTACTTTAAAGAGTCCTCTCCTGCTGATGTTCAGGTGTATATCAGTATGTATATCGTCTCTACTTTAAAGAGTCCTCTCCTGCTGATGTTCAGGTGTATATCAGTATGTAGTGTCTCTACTTTAAAGAGTCCTCTCCTGCTGATGTTCAGGTGTATATCAGTATGTAGTGTCTCTACTTTAAAGAGTCCTCTCCTGCTGATGTTCAGGTGTATATCAGTATGTATATCGTCTCTACTTTAAAGAGTCCTCTCCTGCTGATGTTCAGGTGTATATCAGTATGTAGTGTCTCTACTTTAAAGAGTCCTCTCCTGCTGATGTTCAGGTGTATATCAGTATGTAGTGTCTCTACTTTAAAGAGTCCTCTCCTGCTGATGGTCAGGTGTATATCAGTATGTAGTGTCTCTACTTTAAAGAGTCCTCTCCTGCTGATGTTCAGGTGTATATCAGTATGTAGTGTCTCTACTTTAAAGAGTCCTCTCCTGCTGATGTTCAGGTGTATATCAGTATGTAGTGTCTCTACTTTAAAGAGTCCTCTCCTGCTGATGTTCAGGTGTATATCAGTATGTAGTGTCTCTACTTTAAAGAGTCCTCTCCTGCTGATGTTCAGGTGTATATCAGTATGTAGTGTCTCTACTTTAAAGAGTCCTCTCCTGCTGATGTGCAGGTGTATATCAGTATGTAGTGTCTCTACTTTAAAGAGTCCTCTCCTGCTGATGTGCAGGTCCAAGTTAAATCATCTTGCCACAAGTCAACATGATTTAAATAAACTAAAGTAAAGCCAAGTTATAGTCATTATGTCACAAATACTGCATTTCTGCCTGAAACTCAATGTTATTTACTCTGTTCATTCCTACTCACCACGTCTAAGAAGGTGCTCTCCAGGGACCTGTATTCGGATGACGTCTTGTTGAAAAGGTCTATGGAGAAGTCCATGTTGGTGACGCGCAGACTGAAGAACACCACCAGCTCTCTTCCGTTACTCGCTGTGGTCATGGAGGGCGTGGTGAGATACTTCACAGGAGGCCGGGCCGTGGAGGGAGCGCTGGTTTGTTCCTCAACAACAGACAGGAAGCCACTCCCCTCTTCTGAAATCATTACATTAAAAGGTCACCTATTATGCAAAATCCTCTTCTTCATGTCTCTTCTACATCAACATGTGTCCCCTCTTCTTCATGTCTCTTCTACATCAACATGTGTCCCCTCTTCTCCATGTCTCTTCTCCATCAACATGTGTCCCCTCTTCTTCATGTCTCTCCTACATCAACATGTGTCCCCTCTTCTTCATGTCTCTTCTCCATCAACATGTGTCCCCTCTTCTTCATGTCTCTCCTACATCAACATGTGTCCCCTCTTCTTCATGTCTCTTCTCCATCAACATGTGTCCCCTCTTCTTCATGTCTCTCCTACATCAACATGTGTCCCCTCTTCTTCATGTCTCTTCTACATCAACATGTGTCCCCTCTTCTCCATGTCTCTTCTCCATCAACATGTGTCCCCTCTTCTTCATGTCTCTCCTACATCAACATGTGTCCCCTCTTTTTCATGTCTCTTCTACATCAACATGTGTCCCCTCTTCTTCATGTCTCTTCTACATCAACATGTGTCCCCTCTTCTTCATGTCTCTTCTACATCAACATGTGTCCCCTCTTCCTCATGTCTCTCTACAACAACATGTGTCCCCTCTTCTTCATGTCTCTTCTACATCAACATGTGTCCCCTCTTCTTCATGTCTCTTCTACATCAACATGTGTCCCCTCTTCTTCATGTCTCTTCTACATCAACATGTGTCCCCTCTTCTTCATGTCTCTTCTACATCAACATGTGTCCCCTCTTCTTCATGTCTCTTCTACATCAACATGTGTCCCCTCTTCTTCATGTCTCTTCTACATCAACATGTGTCCCCTCTTCTTCATGTCTCTTCTTCATCAACATGTGTCCCCTCTTCTTCATGTCTCTTCTACATCAACATGTGTCCCCTCTTCTTCATGTCTCTTCTACATCAACATGTGTCCCCTCTGTGGAAAGAGACTCTGAAAGCTTCAGGAACAAAGATTCTCTCTCTTTTTGATCCATTTCTATAAAAACCTGTCTGAAAATGAGCTGATCAGATTTTGGCCACTTGATGATGTCATAACGATGTGTTGGCTTGGGTAACCATTAGCCAATCAGCAACCAAGGTAACCCCCCCCCCCCCCCCTTTATCACCTGAATCTCCTCCTAGAGCACCATTGAGTTCTTTGTAACCAAATGTCTCTCAGAGGGGCGTGGGGAGGGGCTCCTTATTTTCATCTAAAGTAACAGACAGAGAATCAGCACTTTGGAAACAGGGCTGAAACAGAGGGGATTATGGGTAATGCTGCAATGATCCGTTTGGTGTTTCAGCCAATCAGAGACAGGCTCTGGATATATCTGAGACCTGTGATATGTTGATGAAGAGGAGGATGATGATAGGGGACCTTTAATGCACACAATATCTTTTTTTTTGAGGTGCCAATCTCACTGTGTATCAACACATAATGTATACTATGCATGAGATATATTACAAGCTTTCTCTAAATACTCTTTCCTTGAATAGTTCATTCTTTAATGTGTTGTCTGGGGATGCAAAATGGATGAAAGAGAAGGATGAAAGGAATATAAAAAGGTTAGAAAAGTGTCAAAATAACTATAATTTCACAGGAAGACTAGAGGTAGAGGGATGTGAGAATTTGGTTCGGGATATTTCCAAATATCTGGAACAAACTCCCAGAAACCTGCAGGTCGGCTGCAGCTCTGACTGTTAAACGCAGGCTGAACACTTTCCTTTTTGCCTCTGCTTTAAATTGAACTCTTTACATCTTAAACTGCACTGTAACTTTTATTCATGTTTTATTATCTTTGCTTTTGAATGTGTTTCCACTGCGATATTTCTTAATGTCTTTCTTTTTCTGTTTTATTACTGCACATATTTTATTCCATTCTATTTCGATGTAAATACTGCTATATTTGACTATATATTTTATAATTTTAATAATGTTATCATGTTATTATAGTACTTTCACGTCACTTGTAACGATCACTGTAAATATTGCATTATCTCACCTGACACTGAAATACACCTATCTCTGATCTGGTCATTTAAACTAACAATCTTTGTTTTCTATGTTCTGTTGCCTATTAGCGTTTTCTTTTTTAACAAATCGTACGGTGTCCTTGGGTGTCATGAAAGGCGCCTAAAATGTATTATTATTATTATGTGGAACAAATCTGCTCAAATCATCAGTGTTTTAGTCAGGATTTAAAATCAATTCCATCTGTTTTTAATTCTTCTTTGACTTTTATGTACGCACCACGACTCTAAGTCAAATTCCTCGTACGTGTCAACCTACCTGGTGAGAAACCTGTTTCTGATTCTTCTGATTCTGAAATCTCATTGGTTGATAGGTTCGATTGATCCAACTCAACTGCAAGATCCTGTACAGCCTCGTCGATTATGTCGTCCGTCGCCGGTGGGAGGGTTTGGATTTCGATTCCTTTCGGCACAGACGGGTTCAAGTTCTCATCGATAATGACGACCGCTGGCTCCGGGTCTGCTCCTTCAAAGAGTCCAGAGTCTGAAGTTGGGTTGGGTTCAGACACTTCGGTTGCCGGAGGTGAAGAGAAGGAGTCTGAAACCGGAGTTTCCGTTACACTGACGTCCATTTCTGGAGATATCGAGTCTTCTTCAGTTCCCTCTGATGTGTCGTTGTCTTGATCTGTCACCTCTTTGAAAAGTCAGGCAGAAAAATATCATTCATTAATGAGCGCTTACAAAGGGTTTTATACATGTTACTATGAATTAAACATGATACATTCAAACTGGTAAATGTGCAGTTTGAATCTACACTTTAAGAATAAATATCTTTATGTAGCACATAGAAAGGTTTTGGCGCTTGAAGCCAATGCAGTAACATTTTAAATTGTTTGAAAACGAAAGTACCTGCAGGACTCTGGCTGTCTTGAGTCTGTGTCTTCATTGTTGATTGGACTTATCGTATGTCAATGTGGATAACACAGCAGCTTAACGCAATGTAATGTCTGAAATCATCAAGAAATCAAACCCAAGTTGTTGCTAGAATGGCGTCAAAAAAAGAGCAGCTTACAAGCCGGAGATTCTGTAGAAATAATATCTGTAATCAGGAGTCACAATCAGGGGCTTTTGACTGCAGGGAAGAGAGCTCCGAGTTTTATTTATTTGACCTTTAGACAGCCGAAACAGTTAGCGAACGGCCAGTGTTAGCAACAGCAGTTCTGTCCATGTCTTTCTGGTACAACAACAGGACTTCTGATTGTCACCGCCCCAAAGTAAAGGGAAGCCCAATAGACTTCTGATTGGTTAAGCTGTGTAGTTCTTTTATTTTTTCCACACAGAACGTTTTTCTGTATTTGTTTCTGTAACCCATCTCATAGCGCTGTAGCAAATAGAGTTGTGATATGTTTCTGTTCTGGTAAAGTATATACCATAATATCTTTAGTACAGAACAAGTTTCGAATAAAAAAACGTATCAGCAGGAGCGCAGCCCCAAAAACAGAATATAAATATATATCAGGGTTTTTCATTATCTGCTCAAATGTCAGTGCATGACTCAATTGACACAATGCACACCCTTTAATAACATATTATTTATATGTCTCTCACCTGCAATATCAGACGTGTCAACATCCTCCTCGATGTAAGACTCATCGATGACGGGTTCATCTTCCTCTGAAGGCTGGATGTCTGCCGGTACGATGGGTAAGTTATCTTCCCCATGAGGAAGGTGTTGGTCCAGTCCGATTGGTAGAAGGAACTCGTTATCCTCAATGATCTCAACAGTATCCTCTCCCACGTTCAGATCTTCCACGCTGTCAAACGGCTGAAGGATTTTAATGGATTCTGCTGCCGGCTCAGTAACATCTTCCTCAGGTTCTGGTTCTAAAAGCTCAATCATCTCCTCCTCTGGATTTGGTTCTGGGACTGCCTCTTCTGATGCTTGCTCTGAAACTTCGGGTAACTCTTTTGCTGGCAGCACAACTACCTCTTCCTGTGGTTCTGGTCCAACTTCTGCTGGTTGTTCATCCTCAACTACCTCTTCTTGTGGTTCTGGTGCAACTTCTGCTGGTTGTTCATCCTCAACCACTTCCTCCTCTGGTTGTGTGACTTCTTCTGACTCTTTCCCTGTTTCTGGATCTTCCTCTACAACCTCAACCAGTTCTTCACTTGGTTCTGGTTCCTCTGATTCTGCTTCCTCAACTATGTTATCTTCAGGTTCATGCTCTGGTTCTGGTGCTGGTTCCAATACCTCAACCACAACTTCAGCAGGGGCTGTAGGTTCAACAACTTCTTCTTCTTCTACCTCTGAAATCTCCACCACTTCCTCCTCTGGTTCTGGAACCTCCGGGACTTCTTCTTCTTCTACAGGTTTCACAACATCAACTGCTTCCTCCTCAGCAACTTCTACTCCAGGTTCTGTTTCCTCTGTAACTTCAGGTTCTGTTTCCTCTGTAACTTCAGGTTCTGTTTCCTCTGTAACTTCGGGTGCTGTTTCTTCTGGAACTTCGGGTTCTGTTTCCTCTGGAACTTCAGGTTCTGTTTCCTCTGTAACTTTGGGTTCTGTTTCTTCTGGAACTTCGGGTTCTGTTTCTTCTGGAACTTCAGGTTCTGTTTCCTCTGTAACTTCAGGTTCTATTTCCTCTGTAATTCCAGGTTCTGTTTCCTCTGTAACTTCAGGTTCTGTTTCCTCTGTAACTTCATGTTCTGTTTCCTCTGTAATTTCAGGTTCTGTTTCCTCTGGAACTTCGGGTTCTGTTTCTTCTGGAAATTCGGGTTCTTTTTCTTCTGGAACTTCGGGTTCTGTTTCTTCTGGAACTTCGGGTTCTGTTTCTTCTGGAACTTCAGGTTCTGTTTCCTCTGGAACTTCAGGTTCTGTTTCCTCTGGAACTTCAGGTTCTGTTTCCTCTGATTCCACTGCATTTAAAACCTCAGATATACCTTCTTCTGGTTCCTCGTTACCCTCTCCTTCCATTTGAACTATTTCTTTTTCTGGCTGCAGAACTTCGACTTCTTCTTCGACATGTTCTTCATTCAAAATCTCAACAGCGCCATCGCTTGTTTCTGTTTCTGCTTCTCGTTCAGATTCTTCTGGCTCTGATCCTGCGACTTCCTCTTGATTTTCTACAGCTTCTTCTGGCTCTGAAACTTCAATTACTTCTTCTTCTGGCTCTGAAACTTCAATTACTTCTTCTTCTGGCTCTGAAACTTCAATTACTTCTTCTTCTGGCTCTGAAACTTCAATTACTTCTTCTTCTGGCTCTAGAATTTCAACCTCCAACTCTGAAACGTCCTCTGTTTCCGGGACACCCAATCCAGCCTCTTCCTCACCCGGCAAAGCGTTAGCGTCTTTGTTTTCTTCTACGTTCACCATTGCCTCAGTGGGCGGTTGGCCTGTGATTCCTGAAAGTGTTGTCACTTCCTCAGCAAAAGCAGCTGTAGTGAATAATACCTGTGAGGTGGGGGTGACAACATCCAAATCCTCCCCTTCTTCCTCAACAGGAGTCAGGTCTTCCTCTGATATCAGGTTAGGAGACAGATTGATATATGGAGCGTCCGTCTCCAGCTCCAGAATCACCGGAGAGGTCGGGATGTAGTCTCTCACGAGTTCACCAATCTCGTCGTGATGAATGGTTTCAATCTCATGTGTAATGATTGGCAATCCTTCATTTGATAGCTCTGGCTCACCCACATAAATTGCCTCTTCCTCCTCTGTAATATCCTGAGAGGCTGGAGAGTTATCGTTTCGCTCCGCCATCTCTCCAGTTACTGCCGTGGTCTCATCATCGGGGAGGGCGGTGGGATCCAGGAGGGTCACAAGAGCGTTTTCCTTCTCCATGGGGGTGAGAGGGACCGCCAGCCGGGGTTTATCCACCTCTGGCTCCACAGTGGAAACCTCAAACTCGTTGTGAGAATCCGGCTGGGTAAAAGACAGGATTCATACATTAAAAAAGGTTGGTATTAGTCAGTGATTTTGCAGGTTTTTGTACACAAGATTCAAGATACAAGGCTTTTATTGTCATGTGTTCAGAGCTACAGTGTAGATATGTCCATGAGAATCTGAGGTCCCAGGCTCCTCCAACAGCAACACAATAAAACAGACACAATAGTTCAAATAGTGCAAGGAGAGTCTAGACACAACGCAAAGTGTTTTTAATACAAAAGACTCAGGTTATTGAGGGTTTGGTATCAGTATTTTTTATTGAACGTGACCCTTTATTTTTCCTTATAATTCCTTCAGGAGCAAATCTTTTAGAGATTTCTGTCATTTTTCACAAATGATATTGAATAACGGAGAGAGTGTGTATCTTAATTAGTCTCAATTAATGACTAAAAAGTATATACCCTGAACAGGAACAGTCCCTAGCTAATTTAAAGCAACATTAGATATTATAATCTCCAATTCCCATACATTTAGGACCCCTTGTGCATTAAGGAGTCTTTACTAACTAATTAAGTCATCCTATGTGATGTGAAAAGGCAACTTTTAAAAGGTGTCAATTCCACAACATATAATGTTTACTATGCATGAGATATCACATGCTTTCTCCACATACTCTTTCCTTGACTAGTTAGACTAAAGAAAACTACTAGTATATTCAATATGATCCTTTCTGGAGTATATTTCCAGTAGCATGAATTAAACCTCTTACCTCATTCACCACTTCAATTGTAGAGGTTGCTGAGAGGGCTGGTAGGTGGATCACTTCTGTCCAAAAGAAAGGAGAACAATGCATTTTCATACATGAGGTGGTTGGGTTTCAGAGCATTTCCACTGCTGTTATTTCACATGCCGACACTAAGGACTACAATATAGGCAAGGCAAGGCAATTTGATTTATATAGCACTTTTCAGCACGTGGCGATTCAAAGTGCTTTACAGATTAAAAGCAGAAGACATTTAAGAACACGGCATCTATTGCACGTCTGTCCGTCCTGGGAGAGGGATCCCTCCTCTGTTGCTCTCCCTGAGGTTTCTCCCATGTTCCCTTTAAACTGTAGGTTTTCTCCGGAAGGTTTTCCTTGTACGATGTGAGGGTCTAAGGACAGAGGGTCTAAGGACAGAGGGTCTAAGGACAGAGGGTCTAAGGATAGAGGGTCTAAGGACAGAGGGTCTAAGGACAGAGGGTCTAAGGCAGGGGTCTCAAACTCAAGGCCCGGGGGCCAAATCCGGCCCGCGACTTCATTTTCTGTGGCCCCGCAAGAGCAAAGAATATAATACGTTTATTATACGGTTACATGCCACTTTACAGAAGCAGGTTGCCCATGAACTCCATGTCCCACAATGCATCTTGTTTTGTGACATGCGTACTAAAGAGACTTGCAATTATTTGCTTCTGCTTTCAGACTTAGTTAATTACTAAGTTATTATCCTATCCGATAATAATCCAATTCAGAGGCAATAATGTAATATAATACATTATTTTATATATTTATATTTATATAGTTACAACCGGCCCTTTGAGTGCAACCTTTATGTGAATGTGGCCCACGATGAAATTTAGTTTGACACCCCTGGTCTTAGGACAGAGGGTCTAAGGACAGAGGGTCTGAGGACAGAGGGTCTAAGGACAGAGGGTCTAAGGACAGAGGGTCTAAGGACAGAGGGTCTAAGGACAGAGGGTCTGAGGACAGAGGGTCTGAGGACAGAGGGTCTAAGGACAGAGGGTCTGAGGACAGAGGGTCTGAGGACAGAGGGTCTAAGGACAGAGGGTCTGAGGACAGAGGGTCTGAGGACAGAGGGTCTGAGGACAGAGGGTCTAAGGACAGAGGGTCTGAGGACAGAGGGTCTGAGGACAGAGGGTCTAAGGACAGAGGGTCTAAGGACAGAGGGTCTAAGAACAGAGGGTCTAAGGACAGAGGGTCTAAGGACAGAGGGTCTAAGGACAGAGGGTCTGAGGACAGAGGGTCTAAGGACAGAGGGTCTAAGGACAGAGGGTCTGAGGACAGAGGGTCTAAGGACAGAGGGTCTAAGGACAGAGGGTCTGAGGACAGAGGGTCTAAGGACAGAGGGTCTAAGGACAGAGGGTCTAAGAACAGAGGGTCTAAGGACAGAGGGTCTAAGGACAGAGGGTCTAAGGACAGAGGGTCTAAGGACAGAGGGTCTGAGGACAGAGGGTCTAAGGACAGAGGGTCTAAGGACAGAGGGGGTCATATTGTCATACTGATATTCTGTACAAACTGTGAAGTCCACTGAGACAAATGTAACATCTGTGATATTGAGCTATAAATAAACATTGATTGATGGATTTAAGAACAAATGCAGCATAAATACATTATTAAAAAGGCATTTAAAAACAGGCATAATAAGCAAAGGTAATGAAATAAATAAACACAGCAGGTACAGAATGACTGAAAGGCATACTGCAGTGTGAGTATGCAGCTGAATTAAAAGCAGCGGCAAATAGGTGCGTTTTTAGTCGGGATTTAAAAACAGGAAGTGTTTTGGCGGACGTGCGCGATTTAGGAATAATAACTAAAAGCTGCTTTTCCATGTTTAGTGGTTATTCTCGGAACAGAGAGCAGACCCGACCCAGAAGACCTGAGACTCCTGGATGCTTCCTAGTGATGGAGGAGGTCGTCTCTATACCTCGGTCCGAAGCCATTTAGAGATTTAAAAACTAGCAGCAGTTTTAAAATCATTTCTATATAAACCTCTGTTTGGAGATGTTAGCACTGCACCTGGTTCGAAGTTAAGAGAGTTTAGATCGATCGG
This sequence comes from Pogonophryne albipinna, assembly GCA_028583405.1. Classification (NCBI taxonomy): domain Eukaryota; kingdom Metazoa; phylum Chordata; class Actinopteri; order Perciformes; family Artedidraconidae; genus Pogonophryne; species Pogonophryne albipinna. Next base: position 622,618 of record CM053258.1, read on the forward strand.
CAGCGAGGCTTCTTCTCGTAAAGCCTTGGTCACCATTTCTCTAAGATCAGCGATGACTGAATCCCCCGGGCGTTCGGTCGTCACCTCTGCTTCCTCAGAGCTCATCTCAAAGATCAGAGAGTAGTGCACCGAGATTCCTCCGGGACTGAAACGAAGAAAACATCTCTGTGATTATCTCTTCACACTCAAATGTTTTAATCAACTTATCTACATGTTCAGACTGTTATGGTGATCTGTGTTAGTGCCACAAGGGATTTAAGGGATTCTGGTGATGATCTGCAGGAAATCAGAAGTCACGGTGGCATTCAAACCAAAACAATGAGCTAAAAGAAGCTAAAACTGGGACGAACTTGGATAATTTTCTGCAGGTTTGACCTACGAGCTTCATCCTTTCTGCACGACACGAGAGGAGTATATTTCCCTTAGGAAAGTCAGAGCTAAAAGATCACTTAAACAGGTTAATTCTGAGACTAACAATAAAACAAATGAGCTAAAAGAAGCTAAAACACTGAAGAAATGGGATCATTGTATGCAGAATTTCACTTCGAACGTCATCCTTTTTGCACTACACGTAATCAATTAATCAAAACCAAAACAATGAGCTAAAAGAAGATAACACTCTAAAGGAAACAATGCTCTCATAACTCTTTCTGTGCACTGCCTGCTCAGCAGATAACAGACTAGCTCGTGAACATAGTCTTAGTTAGTTTATTCATGTATTCATGTATTCAACAGGGACAGAGCACATTAATGAACACTTCTGTAAACGTGCCAGAGTTATTCAAGAGGCTGTTTTTCATCTGTAGTCCCTGGACAGATTTTAAAAGTCAACCTAAAACACATTTCATTTTAAACAAGTAAATACAATACATTTAAAACATGCAACACACATTACTGGGATATATTAAAATACAGAACATTCAAACAAAACAAAAGAGCATGTTAAAACCCAGGCAGTGGGTTGGAAGGAGCAGGAGATTGGGTCAGTGTTGGCAGAGCTGATTCCTCACTAACCATATTTTGAGTTTTGATTTAATTAAACTGAATATAGTCTGGTCTCTGATTGGAGGTGGGATTGAGTTCCATCGCTGAGCAGCTTTAACAGAACATGAAGACTGACTGAAAGAACTTTTTCTGAGTGGAATAATGGAATCTCCTCTCGCTGCACCTCTTGTTATCCTAGTTGTGCGTATGTTAATAAACTGTCTAAGAGGAGGGGAGGTAAGGCCGTTGACAGTTAAGCAGCTAAAAGATGGATTTAGTAATGGTTGATCCCAAAATCAGTGCTAAACGACTTTAACACTATTTCTGGTATTAAAAAACCAAAATAATCAGCTAAAAGAAGCTAAAAGAAGCTAAAAGAAGCTAAAAGTCTGAAGGAAACTGAGGAAATGGGATCATTTTATGTTGGTATTTTACTAAGAGCTTTATAATACACGGAGCATTGATTGACAATAATAAGTATAAGTGTTGTTTTTAAACATTTGTACACATTTATTCCCGTGATTAGATCAGGGCTGATACGACACTTGATGTTCTCGTATTAGACGAGAGCAGCATATTTCCCTCTGGAGTTGGTGGAGACAAAAATCAGAGCTAAAAGAGCTACAGTATATTTCTGACAGTAAAACAAAGAAAACGAAACTGAAGAAATGGGATCATTGTATGTTGGTATTTCAGTAAGAGCTTTATCCTTTTTACAATACACTGTTGTACACTTGTTTTCAACATGTGTACACATCCCTGTGATTAGATTAGGGCTGATATGAGACTTGATGTTCTAGAATAAAACGAGAGCAGTTTATTTCCCTTTGAGTTGGTAGAAGATAACTGTTTATTTCTGACAACACAAAACTGAGCTAAAAGAAGTTGAAGGGAACTGCAGGTTTTCCCTCTGATATTCATCCTTTTTGCACGGTTCATTTGATCGAAACTTTAAATAAGTGTTTTTTAACTCATGTACACGTTTAATCGTGAGGTTAAATGACGACGTGCAATGTATTGACCTTATATCCATAGAGACATTTCTCCAGGCATGAAAACAAGAAATCATCTCTTCAAACTAAAATGTGTTAATCAGCTAATCTATATGTGCAGGCCTAATGTTTATCTCAGAGGCACGCGTCCTGCAAATGTTAATTATAACGTTGTATTTAAGGGACTCTGGCTCCCAGCATGAGCTCCGGGGAGTTTATCTCGCAGCAGAAGTCATCAGAAGTCGTGAAAGAGTAAAAGAGAGAGGCACACTCAGAAGGCCAGGCAGCTAAAAGTGTGTGTGCATCAAAGCTATAGCTATTTATATTCTGCACGGCTATCATCATCAAGAGAGAATGAGCTGATTTGCTCAGACTCTGATTATACGAATTTCTATGCTTTTGTGAGAACGGCCAAACAAAAGCGCTTCTTCGTTAGATTGCAGTGGCGGCTGCTGGGCATCACTTTGTCCCAGACAGCTATTTGTCTGGTTTGGACCTGATTGAGTCCTGTATCTGTAAACACACACCTCGTGTCCTCTTTCACTGACTTTTGATGCATTTTAGGCCTTTTTTCTATTGTGTGTTCCCTGATGTTTTTGGTTGTTTGACAAAGTGTGCTGTGGCCTTTTGCAAGTCCGTTTAAACAGTAACAGGTATTATGCATTTAAAGCCAAAGAGATATGATGGGAATGGCTCTCACCATTTTTATAAATGCAACAGAAAAAAGGTTAACGATACCTAAAGCAAAAACAAATATGATTAAGGAAACAAAGAGCTATGGTCAGCTGAGAGAGGGGCAGGAATTATATTTTTCCTGTCCCTTGGTCTGGAGGCCAATGGTTTTGTAAATATATTTTTGGTTGCTAGCCTGAAATAAGGTCTGTGGTAAACACAAGCTGAAGAGATTTTAATTCTACGACATAAAATACATCAGTAAAGACCCCACTGTTGAATTTAAAAACTGAGGTTGCTCACAAGTGTCTAAATGAGATGACTAAACGTCATCACACCCAACATTAGCCACCTTTAGCTTAGCGGTGGTGACGTGAAGTCATGTGACCGTGCTGTAGTTCATTTATAGCTCAACATTAGCCTCCTTTAGCTTAGCGGTGGAGACGTGAAGTCATGTGACCGTGCTGTAGTTCCTTTATAGCCCAACATTAGCCACCTTTAGCTTAGCGGTGGTGACATGAAGTCATGTGAACGTGCTGTAGTTCATTTATAGCTCAACATTAGCCTCCTTTAGCTTAGTGGTGGAGACGTGAAGTCATGTGACCGTGCTGTAGTTCCTTTATAGCCCAACATTAGCCACCTTTAGAATAGCGGTGGTGACGTGAAGTCATGTGACCGTGCTGTAGTTCCTTTATAGCCCAACATTAGCCTCCTTTAGCTTAGCGGTGGTGACGTGAAGTCATGTGACCGTGCTGTAGTTCCTTTATAGCCCAACATTAGCCTCCTTTAGCTTAGCGGTGGTGACCTGAAGTCATGTGACCGTGCTGTAGTTACTTTATAGCCCAACATTAGCCTCCTTTAGCTTAGCGGTGGTGACGTGAAGTCATGTGACCGTGCTGTAGTTCCTTTATAGCCCAACATTAGCCACCTTTAGCTTAGCGGTGGTGACGTGAAGTCATGTGACCGTGCTGTAGTTCCTTTATAGCCCAACATTAGCCACATTTAGCTTAGCGGTGGTGACGTGGAGTCATGTGACCGTGCTGTAGTTCCTTTATAGCCCAGCATTAGCCTCCTTTAGCTTAGCGGTGGTGACCTGAAGTCATGTGACCGTGCTGTAGTTCCTTTATAGCCCAACATTAGCCTCCTTTAGCTTAGCGGTGGTGACCTGAAGTCATGTGACCGTGCTGTAGTTACTTTATAGCCCAACATTAGCCTCCTTTAGCTTAGCGGTGGTGACGTGAAGTCATGTGACCGTGCTGTAGTTCCTTTATAGCCCAACATTAGCCTCCTTTAACTTAGCGGTGGTGACGTGAAGTCATGTGACCGTGCTGTTGTTCCTTTATAGCCCAACATTAGCCACCTTTAGCTTAGCGGTGGTGACGTGAAGTCATGTGACCGTGCTGTAGTTCCTTTATAGCCCAACATTAGCCACCTTTAGCTTAGCGGTGGTGACGTGAAGTCATGTGACCGTGCTGTAGTTCCTTTATAGCCCAACATTAGCCACATTTAGCTTAGCGGTGGTGACGTGGAGTCATGTGACCGTGCTGTAGTTCCTTTATAGCCCAGCATTAGCCTCCTTTAGCTTAGCGGTGGTGACCTGAAGTCATGTGACCGTGCTGTAGTTCCTTTATAGCCCAACATTAGCCTCCTTTAGCTTAGCGGTGGTGACCTGAAGTCATGTGACCGTGCTGTAGTTACTTTATAGCCCAGCATTAGCCTCCTTTAGCTTAGCGGTGGTGACCTGAAGTCATGTGACCGTGCTGTTGTTCCTTTATAGCCCAACATTAGCCTCCTTTAGCTTAGCGGTGGTGACGTGAAGTCATGTGACCGTGCTGTTGTTCCTTTATAGCCCAACATTAGCCACCTTTAGCTTAGCGGTGGTGACGTGAAGTCATGTGACCGTGCTGTAGTTCCTTTATAGCCCAACATTAGCCACATTTAGCTTAGCGGTGGTGACGTGGAGTCATGTGACCGTGCTGTAGTTCCTTTATAGCCCAGCATTAGCCTCCTTTAGCTTAGCGGTGGTGACCTGAAGTCATGTGACCGTGCTGTAGTTCCTTTATAGCCCAACATTAGCCTCCTTTAGCTTAGCGGTGCTGACCTGAAGTCATGTGACCGTGCTGTAGTTACTTTATAGCCCAACATTAGCCTCCTTTAGCTTAGCGGTGGTGACGTGAAGTCATGTGACCGTGCTGTAGTTCCTTTATAGCCCAACATTAGCCACCTTTAGCTTAGCGGTGGTGACGTGAAGTCATGTGACCGTGCTGTAGTTCCTTTATAGCCCAACATTAGCCACATTTAGCTTAGCGGTGGTGACGTGGAGTCATGTGACCGTGCTGTAGTTCCTTTATAGCCCAACATTAGCCACCTTTAGCTTAGCAGTGGTGACGTGAAGTCATGTGACCGTGCTGTAGTTCCTTTATAGCTCAGCATTAGCCTCCTTTAGCTTAGCGGTGGTGACCTGAAGTCATGTGACCGTGCTGTAGTTCCTTTATAGCCCAACATTAGCCTCCTTTAGCTTAGCGGTGGTGACCTGAAGTCATGTGACCGTGCTGTAGTTACTTTATAGCCCAACATTAGCCTCCTTTAGCTTAGCGGTGGTGACGTGAAGTCATGTGACCGTGCTGTAGTTCCTTTATAGCCCAACATTAGCCACCTTTAGCTTAGCGGTGGTGACGTGAAGTCATGTGACCGTGCTGTAGTTCCTTTATAGCCCAACATTAGCCACATTTAGCTTAGCGGTGGTGACGTGGAGTCATGTGACCGTGCTGTAGTTCCTTTATAGCCCAACATTAGCCACCTTTAGCTTAGCAGTGGTGACGTGAAGTCATGTGACCGTGCTGTAGTTCCTTTATAGCCCAGCATTAGCCACATGCACGTGAAATAAAATGAGTTGTTTTGTTTGTTTATGTTCGTTATGTTTATGCTGCTATAGTGTGTAAATGTGTTTGAATCCTCTGACTGTGCCTCACGTGTTTCATCTACATGTCATCACCCTCATCTCCTCTAAGCTTGTCTTTGTTCTTCCCTCTGCAGCCCACACATTAGACTCTTTTAAATTTACAAGGCGAGAAATGAGCCTTGAACTTCTCTCCTTGGGAGCTCAGCCCTCCTGAATACGAGCCTCATGCTTTCCTCGTGTGCACAGCTCAGTTTCTCAGATCTGCTTTCATGGATCTGACGTGCAGGCGGCTTTGTTTCTTCTTCCTCTTTGTCTCTTTTTCAAAGCCTCACCCACTACCTACGATTCCCAGGTGACGACTTCAATAACTGGAGAAACTCTGCAGTTATGACAAGCTTTCTGACCTTTTTTAAGATAGTAGTTCCTTAGTTCTGATATGGACCTATACAAAACATCTCATCAATAATGCAAAAGTAAAAAAAAATTGACTAATTTCTACACACCTTAATTCCTGATTGGTTCTTAATCAAAACGTTGCAGAAAAACGAATTCATGCTTTTATAACCCTTCTATAAGGCTGTCCAACCGTTCCCATCAAAAAACTTGACGAGATTCTGCAGCCCGTCTACTAACAACAACAACAACAAAAACAAGGAAAAAGGACGACATCACTCAGCAGATTTACACTGGCTCCCAGTAAAGTATAGAATACTTCTTCTAACTACTTCTTCTTAATGTATAAATGACATCAAAAAGTGCATTTTGTATAATAGGAGACCTTTAAAAGGTGTGCTGTATTTTAGCCCTTCTGAGTCCTTGGTGAGATTAGAGGGCGCCGAGGGACATGAGTATACAATAGTGTCATCAGCATACATATGATAGGTAGAAAATTGCATCTGATTACAAATATTGTTTACATATAATAAAAAGAGCAAAGGCCCCAAAATAGAGCCCTGTGGAACTCCCTTCTCCAAGGTGACAGGGTCAGAGACAGTACTACCCAACCTGACGCATTGAGTACGGTCGGTTAGATAACTCTGAAACCAGCAAATGGCATTATGACCGAAACGAGACATCATCATAACATTAGACAGAATGTGGTGATCTACAGTCTCAAATGCTTTGGCAGGTCAATAAACAATGCAACACAAAAAGATTTTTTATCCAAAGCAGCCTTAATATCATCAAAGACTTTCAGACTGGCAGTCACAGTACTGTGCTTTGATCTGAATCCAGATTGCATAGGGTTAAGGGTGTTGTGTGAATTTAAAAAGAGCTTTAGCTGAGTAGAAACTAGGGACTCAAGAATCTTTGATAACACAGAAAGATTTGAGATCGGACGATAGTTATTCAACTCCGTGGGATCACCAGCTTTCAAGAGGGGCGGTACCAGAGCTTGCTTCCACACAGCTGGCAGTGTGTGAGTGGACAGGGAGAGGTTACAAATATCAGTTACTGGTTGTGCAATAATCTGAGCTGCAATCTTTAAAAAGAACGGGTTGAGGCCGTCAGGCCCGGCAGACCTTTTAGGATCAATTGAGTGCAAACCCTGTAAGACTTCAGAGACCGAGAAATAAGCTCAATCAGAAACAGGGGAGTTCATCTCTTGACTAGGGCTGTGAGTACGACCATGTAGAGAGTCATCCCTTTGCTCATCAAACATGTGACCAGCCTTTTTGAAGTGAGCATTGAAAGCATTAGACATACCATCTAATCAGCTTTAGCTTTTTTAATAAGGGCTGAACATTTATTTCTGAGGACACGAAAAAGAAGCCAGTCATCACTAGTGTTAGACTTTCTAGCTAAGGACCATTGCTTATTTCGATCATGAATTAGATCAGATAGTTCTCTAGTAAACCATGGAGTGTTCCTATTCTTAACTGCATTTTCTAAGGGCGGCATGACTATTAATAATCGATAAAAAGTGATCAATAAAAAATTGGACGGCAACATCGACAGATGGAATTAACGCTATGAAGTGCCATTTAACCGCCGCCAGATCGTGTAGGAAAGCCTGCTCAGAGAAGTGTTTGAAGCAGCGCCTGAGCACAATAAGGCCCTTGGCTTTGGGCAACTTAGTGCTCCTAACGCAAGCAATAGTGCAATGGTCACTGATATCATTAGGAAAAACACCAACAGACACGTACTTATGAGCTGCATTTGTTAGAATGACATCTATAAGGGTATCGTTATTGGGTTTGGCAGGGTTTATGCTAGTGGGACTATCAATAAGCTGAGTTAAGTTCAAAGAATCACAAACCTGCTTAAACTGTGAAGATTTATCACTCAACCAGTCCCAATTTAAATCACCCAATAATATGATTTCAGAAGAAACCGTAGACAACAATTCAGTAAGGCTAGTAGTTTCATCCATGATGGTCGATGGAGGCCTATAACAGCCAATAACAGTGAGAGGATCATTTGCTATAGTTAGTTGGACTGATAGCAACTCATATTGCCTTGGAATTGAAATTGAGTGAAGGACTGAGCACTGTAGTTTCTCAGCAGTGTTATTGCAACACCACCAGCTCTGCCCTTACGATCTGCTCTGAATACATTATATCCATCAATGTGAATAACAGTGTCAGTGACACACGGTTTTAACCAGGTTTCAGAAACTACAACAATATCAGGCTTAGCAACTAAAAACCAGGTCTTGAAAACATCTAATTTGGGCACTAGGCTTCTAGCACTAACATGCAGAAAACCCAATCCTTGCCTACAGCTAAACTCATTCGGAGTTGGCAAATGATTCAAGGACGCAGATATACACCTGAACATCAGCAGGAGAGGACTCTTTAAAGTAGAGACACTACATACTGATATACACCTGAACATCAGCAGGAGAGGACTCTTTAAAGTAGAGACACTACATACTGATATACACCTGAACATCAGCAGGAGAGGACTCTTTAAAGTAGAGACACTACATACTGATATACACCTGAACATCAGCAGGAGAGGACTCTTTAAAGTAGAGACACAACATACTGATATACACCTGAACATCAGCAGGAGAGGACTCTTTAAAGTAGAGACACTACATACTGATATACACCTGAACATCAGCAGGAGAGGACTCTTTAAAGTAGAGACACTACATACTGATGTACACCTGAACATCAGCAGGAGAGGACTCTTTAAAGTAGAGACACTACATACTGATATACACCTGAACATCAGCAGGAGAGGACTCTTTAAAGTAGAGACACTACATACTGATATACACCTGAACATCAGCAGGAGAGGACTCTTTAAAGTAGAGACACTACATACTGATATACACCTGAACATCAGCAGGAGAGGACTCTTTAAAGTAGAGACACTACATACTGATATACACCTGAATATCAGCAGGAGAGGACTCTTTAAAGTAGAGACACTACATACTGATATACACCTGAACATCAGCAGGAGAGGACTCTTTAAAGTAGAGACACTACATACTGATATACACCTGAACATCAGCAGGAGAGGACTCTTTAAAGTAGAGACACTACATACTGATGTACACCTGAACATCAGCAGGAGAGGACTCTTTAAAGTAGAGACACTACATACTGATATACACCTGAACATCAGCAGGAGAGGACTCTTTAAAGTAGAGACACTACATACTGATATACACCTGAACATCAGCAGGAGAGGACTCTTTAAAGTAGAGACACTACATACTGATATACACCTGAACATCAGCAGGAGAGGACTCTTTAAAGTAGAGACACTACATACTGATATACACCTGAATATCAGCAGGAGAGGACTCTTTAAAGTAGAGACACTACATACTGATATACACCTGAACATCAGCAGGAGAGGACTCTTTAAAGTAGAGACACTACATACTGATATACACCTGAACATCAGCAGGAGAGGACTCTTTAAAGTAGAGACACTACATACTGATGTACACCTGAACATCAGCAGGAGAGGACTCTTTAAAGTAGAGACACTACATACTGATATACACCTGAACATCAGCAGGAGAGGACTCTTTAAAGTAGAGACACTACATACTGATATACACCTGAACATCAGCAGGAGAGGACTCTTTAAAGTAGAGACACTACATACTGATATACACCTGAACATCAGCAGGAGAGGACTCTTTAAAGTAGAGACACTACATACTGATATACACCTGAATATCAGCAGGAGAGGACTCTTTAAAGTAGAGACACTACATACTGATATACACCTGAACATCAGCAGGAGAGGACTCTTTAAAGTAGAGACACTACATACTGATATACACCTGAACATCAGCAGGAGAGGACTCTTTAAAGTAGAGACACTACATACTGATATACACCTGAATATCAGCAGGAGAGGACTCTTTAAAGTAGAGACACTACATACTGATATACACCTGAACATCAGCAGGAGAGGACTCTTTAAAGTAGAGACACTACATACTGATATACACCTGAACATCAGCAGGAGAGGACTATTTAAAGTAGAGACACTACATACTGATATACACCTGAACATCAGCAGGAGAGGACTCTTTAAAGTAGAGACAATACATACTGATATACACCTGAACATCAGCAGGAGAGGACTCTTTAAAGTAGAGACACTACATACTGATATACACCTGAACATCAGCAGGAGAGGACTCTTTAAAGTAGAGACACTACATACTGATATACACCTGAACATCAGCAGGAGAGGACTCTTTAAAGTAGAGGCAATACATACTGATATACACCTGAACATCAGCAGGAGAGGACTCTTTAAAGTAGAGACACTACATACTGATATACACCTGAACATCAGCAGGAGAGGACTCTTTAAAGTAGAGACACTACATACTGATATACACCTGAACATCAGCAGGAGAGGACTCTTTAAAGTAGAGACACTACATACTGATATACACCTGAACATCAGCAGGAGAGGACTCTTTAAAGTAGAGACACTACATACTGATATACACCTGAACATCAGCAGGAGAGGACTCTTTAAAGTAGAGGTACTACATACTGATATACACCTGAACATCAGCAGGAGAGGACTCTTTAAAGTAGAGACACTACATACTGATATACACCTGAACATCAGCAGGAGAGGACTCTTTAAAGTAGAGGTACTACATACTGATATACACCTGAACATCAGCAGGAGAGGACTCTTTAAAGTAGAGGTACTACATACTGATATACACCTGAACATCAGCAGGAGAGGACTCTTTAAAGTAGAGACACTACATACTGATATACACCTGAACATCAGCAGGAGAGGACTCTTTAAAGTAGAGGTACTACATACTGATATACACCTGAACATCAGTGCGTTTTTCTCTCATTGCATCTTGTGGGGTTTTTCACTTTCACTATAAAATAAATGAACCCTCTTTTTCTGCATCAAATCAAAGCGTAGCTGCACAAACACACAGGAACAGGGAGAGTTTTTATATTACCCGTCAGAGTCTTGCATCTCGCTGGCATTGGGAAGAAGAAAAGAAAGTTAAAGATTGGGAAATAAATGAAGCTTTGACAGGAAGAAACAAAACGAGAGGGAGAGGAAGAGAATATACGAGCATTTTGTTCAGATTAAGTTCCAGGAAACCTTCAAATGTCACACAAGCAACTTCCTGTGTGATATTTAATTACATACTTTACTTCAGTACAATGTTGAGGCACTTGTACTTTACTTGTTTATATTTTATGCTACCTTGTACTTCTACTCCACTACATGTATTTAATCCCTTTAGTTACTTCACAGATGAATGATGTGAAATCTAATCAAGTGTTGAATCAGACTTTAGTTCCACCTGGAGTAAATCCACCAGCTACCCTGCAGTCTACAAAGCCATTCAAACTAGCTGCTCCTTCACCAGCTTTGAGAACACTTTCATGATCAATCATTATAAAACATATCATATATATTATTCTGAAATGGACCAATCTGCACAACGACTACTTTTACTGTCTTTCACTATATTTTGATGAGAATACTTTTCTACTTTCACTTGAGGAACATTTTGAATGCAGGACTTTTACTGTAACAGAGTATTCCTACACTCTGGTACTTCTACTTTTACTCAAGTACAAGATCAGAGTACTTCTACTTTTACTCAAGTACAAGATCTGAGTACTTCTACTTTTACTCAAGTACAAGATCTGAGTACTTCTACTTTTACTCAAGTACAATATCTGAGTACTTCTACTTTTACTCAAGAACAAGATCTGAGTACTTCTACTTTTACTCAAGTACAAGATCTGAGTACTTCTACTTTTACTCAAGTACAAGACCTGAGTACTTCTACTTTTACTCAAGTACAAGATCTGAGTACTTCTACGTTTACTCAAGCTCTGAGTACTTCTACTTTTACTCAAGAACAAGATCTGAGTACTTCTACTTTTACTCAAGTACAAGATCTGAATACTTCTACTTTTACTAAAGTACAAGATCTGAGTACTTCTACTTTTACTCAAGTACTAGATCTGAGTACTTCTACTTTTACTCAAGTACAAGATCTGAGTACTTCTACTTTTACTCAAGTACAAGATCTGAGTACTTCTACTTTTACTCAAGTACAAGATCTGAGTACTTCTACTTTTACTCAAGTACAAGATCTGAGTACTTCTACTTTTACTCAAGTACAAGATCTGAGTACTTCTACTTTAACTCAAGTACAAGACCTGAGTACTTCTACTTTTACTCAAGTACAAGATCTGAGTACTTCTACTTTTACTCAAGTACAAGATCTGAGTACTTCTACTTTTACTCAAGTACAAGATCTGAGTACTTCTACTTTTACTCAAGTACAATATCTGAGTACTTCTACTTTTACTCAAGAACAAGATCTGAGTACTTCTACTTTTACTCAAGTACAAGATCTGAGTACTTCTACTTTTACTCAAGTACAAGACCTGAGTACTTCTACTTTTACTCAAGTACAAGATCTGAGTACTTCTACGTTTACTCAAGCTCTGAGTACTTCTACTTTTACTCAAGAACAAGATCTGAGTACTTCTACTTTTACTCAAGTACAAGATCTGAATACTTCTACTTTTACTAAAGTACAAGATCTGAGTACTTCTACTTTTACTCAAGTACTAGATCTGAGTACTTCTACTTTTACTCAAGTACAAGATCTGAGTACTTCTACTTTTACTCAAGTACAAGATCTGAGTACTTCTACTTTTACTCAAGTACAAGATCTGAGTACTTCTACTTTTACTCAAGTACAAGATCTGAGTACTTCTACTTTTACTCAAGTACAAGATCTGAGTACTTCTACTTTAACTCAAGTACAAGACCTGAGTACTTCTACTTTTACTCAAGTACAAGATCTGAGTACTTCTATTTTTACTCAAGATCTGAGTACTTCTACTTTTACTCAAGAACAAGATCTGAGTACTTCTACTTCTACTCAAGTACAAGATCTGAGTACTTCTACTTTTACTCAAGTACACGATCTGAGTACTTCTACTTTTACTCAAGTACAAGATCTGAGTACTTCTACTTTTACTCAAGTACACGATCTGAATACTTCTACTTTTACTCAAGTACAAGATCTGAGTACTTCTACTTTTACTCAAGTACACGATCTGAATACTTCTACTTTTACTCAAGTACAAGATCTGAGTACTTCTACTTTTACTCAAGTACAAGATCTGAGTACTTCTACTTTTACTCAAGATCTGAGTACTTCTACTTTTACTCAAGATCTGAGTACTTCTATTTTTACTAAGTACACGATCTGAGTACTTCTACTTTTACTCAAGTACAAGATCTGAGTACTTCTACTTTTACTAACATTGCTGTATTCTGCAGTTTATACCAAATGGTTGAGATATTTGTGTGAGTATTTTTCTGAATGATTGCCCCCCGTCTCAGCGTTGAAATCCATCTCAATGAGGAGAATAATTGATATTTCTAGCTCAACAAAAGCTCATCAGATAAAAGGAATAATAGCCTCTGGATATATTCGATGATACACGAGAACACGAGCGAATCCACCAGCTGTTGTTATATTGAGATCATGTCTGATTGAAAAACTTGAAAATGCTCAACAGGGAAAAGTGAGATAAGAACGGACAAAAACAATGAAATGGAAATCTGTCATTTGGAGTAATCTGAAGGATTTGGTCTCTGCCAGACAATAGTGTGTCATACGAGTGATTAATAAATGATGTGTTCAACACTCAAGAGCTCTTTGAAATCAGGATGTATTCTTCCTATAAGCTTTAAACAATCAAATATCAAATATCTCAAGGACACTTGAATACAACCTTACCTTAAAGGTCCCTATTATTCCCTTCTCCAACAACATACTACAGGTCTCAGATGTATACCATAATCCCCTCTGTTTCAGCCCTGTTTCAAAAGTGCTGATTCTGTGTCTGTAGCTTTAAATGCTAATGAGCTGCTGCTGGCCACGCCCCTCTGAGAGATGATTGGTTAAAAAGAACACAATGGTGCTCTAGGAGGAGATCAGTCTAAAAGCTTCTTTATTTCTTATTCAGAAACTTTACTTTTAAGGAACATGTTTATCTAATTCACACTTTCTCCTTCGTCTCATGTTGTTTTCTTATCGGATTACAGACAGGAAATGCTCCCATAACACTTGAGTCTCTTGAAGAGTTCAACATATTGCATAGTTAATGTTTTTTATATTTGATTTTAATTTGCCACTTTCAATTATTGTGTTTATTCATGCGCCTCAAAAGTGACATTTATCATATTTTGTTTAGCATTCGTTTCATTGGTTACACTTTATTCTACACAATCTTTGTTTTTTTAATCTTTTATTTATTCTGTAATATGAGTCAAAGGTACTTTAGGAGTAAAAGTATAAAGTAGCATAAAAGTATGTCAAAAATAGTACTTAAGTACAGTACTTTAATAAATGTACTTGTTGCTTACATGAATGCTTATATTTCAACTATACCAGAATTTGTACAACTATTTATTTAATATTTTTAAACTGTTGGTTTTTTTCCTATCATGCTGACCCTGCTATGATATTTATAAAACATGCAGTTATATGTACATGAAGTACGATGCCTCTAAGATGTAATGGAGTAGATAATACAAATACTCAAATGAAGCAAAAGTATGTCAAAATAGTACATCCGTAAGGCCCATTCCCAAACCGCCCCCTACACCCTACCCCTACACCCTACCCCTACCCCTACCCCTACACCCTACCCCTACACCCTACCCCTACACCCTACCCCTACACCCTACCCCTACCCCTACCCCTACACCCTACCCCTACCCCTACCCCTACACCCTACCCCTACCCCTACCCCTACACCCTACCCCTACACCCTAACCCCTACACACTACCCCTACACCCTACCCCTACACCCTACCCCTACACCCTACCCCTACACCCTACCCCTCCGTTTGCACGTTCACGCGGAGGGTCCGCCATATTGAGGGCTGTTCCAAAGCAACGAGTGTGGAGGGGAGTGGAGGGGGGGGTGTGGGCTGTGGGCTATCAAGCCCTCAAACAGCGAGTCTGCAGCGGTGCTGACTGGAGACCGGTCTCTACCTGACCGGAGTCACGCTGTGTGTGTCCGTCTGGAAACAAGCTGTTTACAAGTAGTTCCAGCAAACATCCACTGATAAACTGCGATGTTAACAACCTCATGATGACCTCATGATGACCTCATGATGACCTCATGATGACCTCATATGTTTTTAACTTAGGATCAAACCTGTGTTTAGTCTAGAAAAAGGTAAATGTGTGCATTTTATTATAAAGTTGTGTTTATTTACAGACCGTTGCAAAAACTAAGAAGCTTCTAAACATCAGGTTTGAAACTAAAAGAGCTTTGAAACACAATGAAAGATGTTTGGAGTTTTATTTGAGTTATTCATTTAAACTTTTTGTCCAAGAGATGCTGATTTGAAACCGTTGTTACATACAGTTACGGCACTTCCTGTTTCTGCGGAGAGAGGGGAGAGAGGGGAGAGGGGAGAGAGAGGGGAGAGGGGAGAGAGAGGGGAGAGAGGAGAGAGAGGGGAGAGAGGGGAGAGAGGGGAGGCCGTCCCAAAGCTTGCTGCTGTGTTTACTCCCTCCATCTGACAGGAGGAGCCTCGTTGAGCTGCGAGTGTGGCTACAGACGGAGTTGTAGGGTGGAGGGAGTGGTTTGGGATTGGGCCTAAATGTACTTTGATTACACTAGATGAGTGAGGACTCGAGTGCCGATTTTCAGGACTCGTGAGTCGACTCAAACTCGACTCTGACTCAACTCTGACTCAACTCGGACACTCCTTGAGTGACTCGGACTCGACTCCAACTCTCCCTAGGTGACTCGGACTCGAAAAGTGGGGACTCGAGAGTGACTTGGACTCGAGAGTGACTTGGACTCGTGAATTGGTGACTTGACTACAACACTGGTGTGAGGACTTTCTCAAAAAGTTATTTTATTGTGAAAAGCATTTCATTTGGAGAGTTATTTTCCCTTTGTCATTTGTGTTTATGATGTTTTTGGTTGGATTAGTTTTAGTTTAGTTAGTCTAAAGTACCTTGAAAGGTGAAGTAAAAGTATATCAAAGTAGTACTTAAATACAGTACTTGAGTAAATGTACTTTGACTAAACTAGATGTATGAGGACTTCTATCTTATTCTGAAATGCATTTAGTTTGTAGAGTTATTTTCACTTTGTATTTGTGTTCATGATGTTTTTGGTTGGATTAGTTTTAGTTTAGTTAGTCTAAAGTACCTTGAAAAGTGAAGTAAAAGTATATCAAAGTAGTAATTATATACAGTACTTGAGTAAATGTACTCTCCACCACTGCTCACCTGATCCCCAGCACGTAGATGGCTTTAAATCCGGGCAGTTTGACGAACACATGCTGCATCTGTCGAGAGAAGAGACACTTTTTAACACCTCCCTTCCTCTAATTACCCCTGAGCTCGTTAATAAGCTGGCAGCAAGCCCATGTGTGGCTATAAAACAGCAGTGCATTATGGGAAACCTTCATCGATATCTATCTTTGGACACTCTTATGACATAATAGTCTTTGCGGGCCTCGTCAGGAAACGTCCTGCTGCGCCGCATCGCGTGCACAACTAAGGGATTCTTTATTGAGAGGCCTTCAATGACCAAATTACTCATAACGTTTCATCCCACAGGAAATAAGACTGATAACAACCTGAACTTTTGAAAGAGCATCAATAACATTCATCTGTTTGCAACTTACATATATCAATATTCCAATTACTTGTATATACACTATTCATTGTCAGAACTACACTAGCTCTGAACAGATGACAATAAAAGCCTTGAATCCTTGAACTCCAGAGGTCATTTTCTACACATGACTTATGAGTCATAAGAGTGAAACGCTGGCAGAAAGAGTGCATTGTGGGTAATCTTCTCCCTTTCTACGGCCCTGACCTCTTGGCCCTTTAAGCTTCTTTACTCCCAGATTTTTCTTTTACTATCAGAGAGAAGAAGAGACAAGTGGAGGATCTGATGGAACATTTTCATAGAGGAGAAGGAAGATATAATTGTTACGACCCTGTGTTGTGAAGAAAAATAACTACAGTTCGTAATATTATATTAACTCTGAGGGTATCAAATAAAAGAGTGTCTATGCACCCGGGTGAAAATAGAGTTGTTGACTATAGTCACCGGGAGTAAATAGAGTTGTTGACTATAGACACCGGGAGTAAATAGTGTTGTTGACTACAGTCACCCGGGTGTAAATAGTGTTGTTGACTACAGTCACCGGGAGTAAATAGAGTTGTTGACTATAGACACCGGGAGTAAATAGTGTTGTTGACTACAGTCACCCGGGTGTAAATAGTGTTGTTGACTACAGTCACCGGGAGTAAATAGAGTTGTTGACTATAGACACCGGGAGTAAATAGTGTTGTTGACTACAGTCACCCGGGTGTAAATAGTGTTGTTGACTACAGTCACCCGGAGTAAATAGAGTTGTTGACTATAGACACCGGGAGTAAATAGTGTTGTTGACTACAGTCACCCGGGTGTAAATAGTGTTGTTGACTACAGTCACCCGGAGTAAATAGAGTTGTTGACTATAGACACCGGGAGTAAATAGTGTTGTTGACTACAGTCACCCGGAGTAAATAGTGTTGTTGACTACAGTCACCCGGAGTAAATAGAGTTGTTGACTACAGTCACCCGGAGTAAATAGAGTTGTTGACTACAGTCACCGGGAGTAAATAGTGTTGTTGACTACAGTCACCCGGAGTAAATAGTGTTGTTGACTACAGTCACCCGGAGTAAATAGAGTTGTTGACTACAGTCACCCGGAGTAAATAGAGTTGTTGACTACAGTCACCCGGAGTAAATAGAGTTGTTGACTACAGTCACCGGGAGTAAATAGAGTTGTTGACTACAGTCACCCGGAGTAAATAGTGTTGTTGACTACAGTCACCCGGAGTAAATAGAGTTGTTGACTACAGTCACCCGGAGTAAATAGAGTTGTTGACTACAGTCACCGGGAGTAAATAGAGTTGTTGACTACAGTCACCCGGAGTAAATAGTGTTGTTGACTACAGTCACCGGGAGTAAATAGTGTTGTTGACTACAGTCACCCGGAGTAAATAGTGTTGTTGACTATAGACACCGGGAGTAAATAGAGTTGTTGACTACAGTCACCCGGAGTAAATAGTGTTGTTGACTACAGTCACCCGGAGTAAATAGTGTTGTTGACTATAGACACCGGGAGTAAATAGAGTTGTTGACTATAGACACCGGGAGTAAATAGAGTTGTTGACTACAGTCACCCGGAGTAAATAGAGTTGTTGACTACAGTCACCCGGAGTAAATAGAGTTGTTGACTACAGTCACCGGGAGTAAATAGAGTTGTTGACTACAGTCACCGGGAGTAAATAGTGTTGTTGACTACAGTCACCGGGAGTAAATAGTGTTGTTGACTACAGTCACCCGGAGTAAATAGTGTTGTTGACTATAGACACCGGGAGTAAATAGAGTTGTTGACTACAGTCACCCGGAGTAAATAGTGTTGTTGACTACAGTCACCCGGAGTAAATAGTGTTGTTGACTATAGACACCGGGAGTAAATAGAGTTGTTGACTATAGACACCGGGAGTAAATAGAGTTGTTGACTACAGTCACCCGGAGTAAATAGTGTTGTTGACTACAGTCACCCGGAGTAAATAGAGTTGTTGACTATAGTCACTGGGAGTAAATAGAGTTGTTGACTACAGTCACCCGGAGTAAATAGAGTTGTTGACTACAGTCACCCGGAGTAAATAGTGTTGTTGACTACAGTCACCGGGAGTAAATAGTGTTGTTAACTACAGTCACCCGGAGTAAATAGTGTTGTTGACTACAGTCACCCGGAGTAAATAGTGTTGTTGACTATAGACACCGGGAGTAAATAGAGTTGTTGACTATAGTCACCGGGAGTAAATAGAGTTGTTGACTACAGTCACCCGGAGTAAATAGTGTTGTTGACTACAGTCACCCGGAGTAAATAGTGTTGTTGACTACAGTCACCGGGAGTAAATAGTATTGTTGACTACAGTCACCCGGAGTAAATAGTGTTGTTGACTACAGTCACCCGGAGTAAATAGAGTTGTTGACTACAGTCACCGGGAGTAAATAGTGTTGTTGACTACAGTCACCCGGAGTAAATAGAGTTGTTGACTACAGTCACCCGGAGTAAATAGTGTTGTTGACTACAGTCACCCGGAGTAAATAGAGTTGTTGACTACAGTCACCGGGAGTAAATAGAGTTGTTGACTATAGACACCCGGGTGTAAATAGAGTTGTTGACTACAGTCACCCGGAGTAAATAGTGTTGTTGACTACAGTCACCCGGAGTAAATAGTGTTGTTGACTACAGTCACCCGGAGTAAATAGTGTTGTTGACTACAGTCACCCGGAGTAAATAGTGTTGTTGACTACAGTCACCCGGAGTAAATAGAGTTGTTGACTACAGTCACCCGGAGTAAATAGTGTTGTTGACTATAGTCACCCGGAGTAAATAGAGTTGTTGACTACAGTCACCCGGAGTAAATAGTGTTGTTGACTACAGTCACCCGGAGTAAATAGTGTTGTTGACTACAGTCACCCGGAGTAAATAGAGTTGTTGACTACAGTCACCCGGAGTAAATAGAGTTGTTGACTACAGTCACCCGGAGTAAATAGTGTTGTTGACTATAGTCACCCGGAGTAAATAGTGTTGTTGACTACAGTCACCCGGAGTAAATAGTGTTGTTGACTACAGTCACCCGGAGTAAATAGTGTTGTTGACTACAGTCACCCGGAGTAAATAGTGTTGTTGACTACAGTCACCCGGAGTAAATAGTGTTGTTGACTACAGTCACCCGGAGTAAATAGTGTTGTTGACTACAGTCACCCGGAGTAAATAGAGTTGTTGACTACAGTCACCCGGAGTAAATAGAGTTGTTGACTACAGTCACCCGGAGTAAATAGTGTTGTTGACTATAGTAACCCGGAGTAAATAGAGTTGTTGACTATAGACACCCGGGTGTAAATAGAGTTGTTGACTACAGTCACCCGGAGTAAATAGTGTTGTTGACTATAGTCACCCGGAGTAAATAGTGTTGTTGACTACAGTCACCCGGAGTAAATAGTGTTGTTGACTACAGTCACCCGGAGTAAATAGTGTTGTTGACTACAGTCACCCGGAGTAAATAGTGTTGTTGACTATAGTCACCCGGAGTAAATAGTGTTGTTGACTACAGTCACCCGGAGTAAATAGTGTTGTTGACTACAGTCACCCGGAGTAAATAGAGTTGTTGACTACAGTCACTCGGAGTAAATAGTGTTGTTGACTACAGTCACCCGGAGTAAATAGAGTTGTTGACTACAGTCACCGGGAGTAAATAGAGTTGTTGACTATAGACACCCGGGTGTAAATAGAGTTGTTGACTACAGTCACCGGGAGTAAATAGAGTTGTTGACTACAGTCACCCTGGTGTAAATAGAGTTGTTGACTACAGTCACCGGGAGTAAATAGTGTTGTTGACTACAGTCACCGGGAGTAAATAGAGTTGTTGACTATAGACACCCGGGTGTAAATAGAGTTGTTGACTACAGACACCGGGAGTAAATAGAGTTGTTGACTATAGACACCCGGGTGTAAATAGAGTTGTTGACTACAGTCACCGGGAGTAAATAGTGTTGTTGACTACAGTCACCGGGAGTAAATAGTGTTGTTGACTACAGTCACCGGGAGTAAATAGAGTTGTTGACTACAGTCACCGGGAGTAAATAGTGTTGTTGACTACAGTCACCGGGAGTAAATAATGTTGTTGACTACAGTCACCGGGAGTAAATAGAGTTGTTGACTACAGTCACCGGGTGTAAATAGAGTTGTTGACTACAGTCACCCGGGTGTAAATAGTGTTGTTGACTACAGTCACCCGGGTGTAAATAGAGTTGTTGACTACAGTCACCCGGGTGTAAATAGAGTTGTTGACTACAGTCACCGGGAGTAAATAGAGTTGTTGACTACAGTCACCGGGAGTAAATAGAGTTGTTGACTACAGTCACCCGGGTGTAAATAGTGTTGTTGACTACAGTCACCCGGGTGTAAATAGAGTTGTTGACTACAGTCACCGGGAGTAAATAGAGTTGTTGACTACAGTCACCCGGGTGTAAATAGAGTTGTTGACTACAGTCACCGGGAGTAAATAGAGTTGTTGACTACAGTCACCCGGGTGTAAATAGAGTTGTTGACTACAGTCACCGGGAGTAAATAGAGTTGTTGACTACAGTCACCGGGCGTAAATAGAGTTGTTGACTATAGACACCCGGGTGTAAATAGCATTGTTGACTACAGTCACCGGGTGTAAATAGAGTTGTTGACTACAGTCACCGGGAGTAAATAGAGTTGTTGACTACAGTCACCGGGAGTAAATAGAGTTGTTGACTACAGTCACCCGGGTATAAATAGTGTTGATGACTATAGACACCCGGGTGTAAATAGCATTGTTGACTACAGTCACCGGGTGTAAATAGAGTTGTTGACTACAGTCACCGGGTGTAAATAGAGTTGTTGACTACAGTCACCGGGAGTAAATAGAGTTGTTGACTACAGTCACCGGGAGTAAATAGAGTTGTTGACTACAGTCACCGGGTGTAAATAGAGTTGTTGACTACAGTCACCGGGTGTAAATAGCGTTGTTGACTACAGTCACCGGGTGTAAATAGCGTTGTTGACTACAGTCACCGGGTGTAAATAGAGTTGTTGACTACAGTCACCGGGTGTAAATAGAGTTGTTGACTACAGTCACCGGGAGTAAATAGAGTTGTTGACTACCGTCACCGGGAGTAAATAGAGTTGTTGACTCCAGTCACCGGGAGTAAATAGAGTTGTTGACTACAGTCACCGGGAGTAAATAGAGTTGTTGACTACAGTCACCGGGAGTAAATAGTGTTGTTGACTACAGTCACCGGGAGTAAATAGTGTTGTTGACTACAGTCACCGGGAGTAAATAGAGTTGTTGACTACAGTCACCGGGAGTAAATAGTGTTGTTGACTATAGACACCCGGGTGTAAATAGCATTGTTGACTACAGTCACCGGGTGTAAATAGCATTGTTGACTACAGTCACTGGGAGTAAATAGAGTTGTTGACTATAGTCACCGGGAGTAAATAGAGTTGTTGACTACAGTCACCGGGAGTAAATAGAGTTGTTGACTACAGTCACCGGGAGTAAATAGTGTTGTTGACTATAGACACCCGGGTGTAAATAGCATTGTTGACTACAGTCACCGGGAGTAAATAGAGTTGTTGACTACAGTCACCGGGAGTAAATAGAGTTGTTGACTACAGTCACCGGGAGTAAATAGAGTTGTTGACTACAGTCACCGGGAGTAAATAGTGTTGTTGACTATAGACACCCGGGTGTAAATAGTGTTGTTGACTATAGACACCCTGGTGTAAATAGTGTTGTTGACTACAGTCACCGGGAGTAAATAGAGTTGTTGACTACAGTCACCGGGAGTAAATAGAGTTGTTGACTACAGTCACCGGGAGTAAATAGTGTTGTTGACTATAGACACCCGGGTGTAAATAGCATTGTTGACTACAGTCACCGGGAGTAAATAGAGTTGTTGACTACAGTCACCGGGAGTAAATAGAGTTGTTGACTACAGTCACCGGGAGTAAATAGAGTTGTTGACTACAGTCACCGGGAGTAAATAGTGTTGTTGACTATAGACACCCGGGTGTAAATAGCATTGTTGACTACAGTCACCGGGAGTAAATAGAGTTGTTGACTACAGTCACCGGGAGTAAATAGAGTTGTTGACTACAGTCACCGGGAGTAAATAGAGTTGTTGACTACAGTCACCGGGAGTAAATAGTGTTGTTGACTATAGACACCCGGGTGTAAATAGTGTTGTTGACTATAGACACCCTGGTGTAAATAGTGTTGTTGACTATAGACACCCGGGTGTAAATAGAGTTGTTGACTATAGTCACCGGGAGTAAATAGTGTTGTTGACTACAGTCACCCGGGTGTAAATAGTGTTGTTGACTATATGGCGCATTTCCACTGCAGCGCGTAGCACGGTTTAAGCGTGCCGTGCCAAACCCGGCCCGTTTTTTGTTGCATTTCCACTAGAGGTAGTTCCAGCTAACAGGTACTGTTTCACAGTTTTCAGGCCCTCCAATATCCAGGTTCTTTCTGGGCCAACAACCGGGCTGAGTCGGGCTGAATATGCTAAACTAGAGAGAGAATCGCTGGCAAGGGGGCTACAACTACAACAAGATGAACATATTTGACCGTGATTTAATTGTAATACACGTTTCAGAATGATGCCGAAGTAACAACATACTGATACCGGTTAGTAAAAACCATGAATTAATGCTTTGACAATAGCGTTGTTGACTAAAGACACCCGGGTGCAAATAGCATTTTCTTAGAAAAGATTATATAATAACACGTAATATCGTTAACATTTGTCATAAAACCAGTGAAAAATGTAATTTAATCAAGTTCAGACCCCAGAATAACAGTAAAAGAATAAAGTCCCACCTGGTCCTGCAGGTGATGGGCCAGGTCGATGTACTGCGGAGAGTCGGGGTCGTCCAGCAGCTCTCGGTAACCCGGGTCCACGAGGTCGATGCTGAACTCCAACATCTGCTCCACCGGACCCTCAGGAACCAGGTTAGGGAGCTCCGACTCCTGAAGGAACAACACACTGTGTTTCGTTAGCTGGTATTTACAAAAAATCAGTTGAAGTTATCATCCAAAATCACATGGAGAAATCCAGAGGTGGGAAGTATTGGAGTACAAATATTTCGTTACTGTACTTAAGTACATTTTTCTCTTATCAGTACTTTACTCCACTACTTATTCTTCTGATGACTTTTTACTTTGACTTCTTACATGTTGAACACAAATACCTGTACTTTCTACTTCTTACATGTTGAACCCAAATACCTGTACTTTCTACTTCTTACATGTTGTACACAAATACCTGTACTTTCTACTTGTTACATGTTGAACACAAATACCTGTACTTTCTACTTCTTACATGTTGAACCCAAATACCTGTACTTTCTACTTCTTACATGTTGAACCCAAATACCTGTACTTTCTACTTCTTACATGTTGAACTCAAATACCTGTACTTTCTACTTCTTACATGTTGTACACAAATACCTGTACTTTCTACTTGTTACATGTTGAACACAAATACCTGTACTTTCTACTTCTTACATGTTGAACCCAAATACCTGTACTTTCTACTTCTTACATGTTGAACTCAAATACCTGTACTTTCTACTTCTTACATGTTGAACCCAAATACCTGTACTTTCTACTTCTTACATGTTGAACACAAATACCTGTACTTTCTACTTCTTACATGTTGAACTCAAATACCTGTACTTTCTACTTCTTACATGTTGAACACAAATACCTGTACTTTCTACTTCTTACATATTGAACTCAAATACCTGTACTTTCTACTTCTTACATGTTGAACTCAAATACCTGTACTTTCTACTTCTTATATGTTGAACTCAAATACCTGTACTTTCTACTTCTTACATGTTGAACCCAAATATCTGTACTTTCTACTTCTTACATGTTGAACCTCAAATACCTGTACTTTCTACTTCTTACATGTTGAACCCAAATACCTGTACTTTCTACTTCTTACATGTTGAACTCAAATACCTGTACTTTCTACTTCTTACATGTTGAACCCAAATACCTGTACTTTCTACTTCTTACATGTTGAACACAAATACCTGTACTTTCTACTTCTTACATGTTGAACTCAAATACCTGTACTTTCAACTTCTTACATGTTGAACACAAATACCTGTACTTTCTACTTCTTACATATTGAACTCAAATACCTGTACTTTCTACTTCTTACATGTTGAACTCAAATACCTGTACTTTCTACTTCTTATATGTTGAACTCAAATACCTGTACTTTCTACTTCTTACATGTTGAACCCAAATACCTGTACTTTCTACTTCTCACATGTTGAACCCAAATACCTGTACTTTCTACTTCTCACATGTTGAACACAAATACCTGTACTTTCTACTTCTTACATGTTGAACTCAAATACGTGTACTTTCTACTTCTTACATGTTGAACACAAATACCTGAACTTTCTACTTCTTACATGTTGAACACAAATACCTGTACTTTCTACTTCTCACATGTTGAACACAAATACCTGAACTTTCTACTTCTTACATGTTGAACACAAATACCTGTACTTTCTACTTCTCACATGTTGAACCCAAATACCTGTACTTTCTACTTCTCACATGTTGAACACAAATACCTGTACTTTCTACTTCTTACATGTTGAACTCAAATACGTGTACTTTCTACTTCTTACATGTTGAACCCAAATACCTGTACTTTCTACTTCTCACATGTTGAACACAAATACCTGTACTTTCTACTTCTTACATGTTGAACTCAAATACCTGTACTTTCTACTTCTCACATGTTGAACACAAATACCTGTACTTTCTACTTCTCACATGTTGAACACAAATACCTGTACTTTCTACTTCTCTCATGTTGAACTCAAATACCTGTACTTTCTACTTCTTACATGTTGAACTCAAATACCTGTACTTTCTACTTCTCACATGTTGAACACAAATACCTGTACTTTCTACTTCTTACATGTTGAACACAAATACCTGTACTTTCTACTTCTTACATGTTGAACACAAATACCTGTACTTTCTACTTCTTACATGTTGAACCCAAATACCTGTACTTTCTACTTCTTACATGTTGAACACAAATACCTGTACTTTCTACTTCTTACATGTTGAACTCAAATACGTGTACTTTCTACTTCTTACATGTTGAACCCAAATACCTGTACTTTCTACTTCTCACATGTTGAACACAAATACCTGTACTTTCTACTTCTCACATGTTGAACACAAATACCTGTACTTTCTACTTCTCACATGTTGAACACAAATACCTGTACTTTCTACTTCTCTCATGTTGAACACAAATACCTGTACTTTCTACTTCTCACATGTTGAACACAAATACCTGTACTTTCTACTTCTCACATGTTGAACACAAATACCTATACTTTCTACTTCTCACATGTTGAACACAAATACCTGTACTTTCTACTTCTTACATGTTGAACCCAAATACCTGTACTTTCTACTTCTTACATGTTGAACCCAAATACCTGTACTTTCTACTTCTCACATGTTGAACCCAAATACCTGTACTTTCTACTTCTTACATGTTGAACCCAAATACCTGTACTTTCTACTTCTTACATGTTGAACCCAAATACCTGTACTTTCTACTTCTCACATGTTGAACCCAAATACCTGTACTTTCTACTTCTCACATGTTGAACCCAAATACCTGTACTTTCTACTTCTTACATGTTGAACCCAAATACCTGTACTTTCTACTTCTCACATGTTGAACCCAAATACCTGTACTTTCTACTTCTTACATGTTGAACCCAAATACCTGAACTTTTTACTTCTTACATGTTGAACCCAAATACCTGTACTTTCTACTTCTTACATGTTGAACCCAAATACTTGTACTTTCTACTTCTCTCATTTTCCAAACAGCTGGTTCCTTTAGTCTGAATGTGTGTTTGGTGGCGTGATCATTATTCTTTAGAGTCATTGCGTGCCTATTGATTTGAACACGATCCGTGTATCCATCATTTCCTGCTCTTCTCTAAAGAAGAGGGACCAATGGAAACGTTGTCATGTTGCCGTTGTTCAGCATGGAAACATTCATTAGCTAACAATGACATTATTGTTCTATTAATATAAAGGGAGGTCAGGTACTCTTTAAAACAGCTGCTAGTTATGGGTACTTTTTACTGAAGTACATTTCAAAGTTCTTTACTTTCACTTGAGTAAAGAAGTTTAGTCAGTACCTCTACTTTCACCAGAGTATTTTTAAACACAGTATCTGAGGCCTGTACTACGAAGCAGGATTTTCGCTTAGCGGCTAACTTCAGGCAAAACTCTGGGTTTCCGGTCCTACGAAGCTGGTTCACTTTTTAGCGGGCTAGATAACTTATTCTGAACGGCTAGCCTGCGCCAGTGCAGCATAGGTTCCAGGATAAGAGATCAACTGTGCGGAGTTCTTCTTCTTCTTTGCTTTAATGGCGAATCGCTTCCACTTGGAGCATATCACCACTATACTGTTGATTTATTTAATGTATAAACTGCCCATATTGTTCATGTAGAACAGTGTTCATGTAAACCTGCACATTGATTTTATTTTTCATTGAATGTAATCGTTTCAATAAGGATACATCTATTACAGGTTGAGGTAGAAACCATGGTGGAACAGCTGATAACTACAGTGTGCAGAGTTTAAAGCGATCAAGTCATATTACAGGAGAAAGGAAATACAGAAAAGCTGCCGTTGCAGGAAAGACGGCCGGCAAAAATCACCGACTGTGTGAACGTGAACATGAATAGAATATCACCTCCATCTTCAGAGCAATCTGACTATTATAACATTAGCGTTAAGAAAGCTTACTGAAATATCTGCCACAACATCAGTAACCGGATCAGAGTAACTTTAAGTACAGTCCGCGGCATATCACTTCATAATGTATCATATATCTCCTGATCTGAGTCAGCTGAGCCGTATCTGGCCGTGCAACACTCACAGAGTCACAGACTGGATGCAGAAGGATTCTTTGAAGCAACACATTAAGTTGAGGAAACACTCGAGTCAAATGTAATGAAAGTCAGATCGTGTTTTAGACGGGGCAGTGATATCATAAACCTGTTAATGTACGCATTCAAACACTTGTTCTGTTACCAGCTGTATTCACCTTGCAGGTGCAGCTCTGTGGCTTTGATCCTGGATCAAGTGTTTAAGTCATGGATGTTTAAAGTTTAACTTCTTCATATGTCTAATATTATAGTTCACTTTTCATTCAGGAAGTATGACGCTGCGCTGTCAGTACGCTTCTCCATGTTTGTGATTGGTCGAATGCTCCAGATACCACCCCTCTCATGTGAACGCGCACCTAACTAGATAGGACACGGCTGGCTTGAGCGATCCACTTGATAACCCGCGTCGTAGGACCGTTTAGCGAGAGCGCGTATGTTTTGGATTAGGCCAACCGGCTAACTCAAACATATCCAGGTTAGGTTGAACCAGCTTCGTAGTACAGGCCTCTGTACTTCTGCTTGCGTAAAGGATGTGTGTACTTTTGCCATCTCTGGAGAAATCCCATTTAACCAGGGAGATGCTGCTCTTCAACACTACATTTGAAGTGTATTAAAAATAGTCTGAATAGATGAGTCAGCACCAGCTCCTCTCAAAAACAAGCCATTAATGTAAGGAAATCTATGTTACCAATAGTTTTTTCCTATTACATTTTTTGTGAGAACATCTGGGACTATTATGTTATGAACAAAACTTCAGGAATCAAATATTAAAGTATTACTTAAGACAAGGGTCCCCCCAAATGACTCCTGTTGGAAGTTGCGCAACAGCGGTAATTAAAGTTTAAAAGTCTCAAAATGCTACAACTACTGTCACAAACTGGATGAATGTGAAGTATGTTGTTAAAGGAGGATGAAAGCGTAATTAAGGAGCACTATTGGAGTGACTTTGATGGTTATTGGACTCAGGATTAATTCATTTGGATTCCCGCTGAATGAAGAAATTAAAGGACGGCGCAAGTGGAAACAATTCACAAAGGGATTAAACTGTTTAGAACACATGCTCAAAGTAAGCCGGATTTTGCCAATGTGTTTATGTCAACACAGTCTCACTCCCCAAGCGTCCAGGAGCGACGCTTAGTCAGGGTCCCGTGACGTCCAGTGACGCTCCAAGGCTCCTTCAGCTTCATAAAAGGACGCAAAGAGCTTTCAACTGATTGCAATGTATTCCCATCGGCGGCGGTATTGGACGCTCATGGAAGCACCGCACCCATTTATGTCTGCAGCTCTTAAAGGCAATGTGAGCGTCCATTCCCATTGGATAACGGAGAATTGCACACCCGGACGTAAGTATTCCCCTTACTGTCGATTGATTTGACAGTGATACCTCCACTGCTCATCGACTCAAAAACACCAGATTACCTTTGTTAATTATTCAATTCAATTCAATTCAAAACCTTTATTTATCCAGGTAAAATCCCATTGAGATCAATGATCTCTTTTTCAAGGGAGACCTGCAGCAGTAGGTTCCACAAGAAGACATCAAAACATAAACAACAGAACAACAAAAGGACATCATACAGCAAAATGTACAGGGATTACAATTTACATATCTAACCACATGTACAGGTACCAACAGCATCTGATTGGTTAGCATCCAACCGAGCTTTAAAAACATGTAGTGGTACTAGCTTGGTAATGTTCCATTCTTTTTGCAGACTGTTCCAAGTTAGTGGAGCTGCACATCTAAAAGCTTTCTTCCCTAAGACAGTCCTAGCACTTGGCACATTTAATAAAACCACAGCATGCGATCTCAGGCAATAAGTACTTTCAATTCGCAGAGAGATCAGGGAGCAGATATAAGATCGCAGTTTATCCAACATGGCTTTGTAAATGAAAAAGTACCAGTGACTGAGCCTCCGTACAGTTAGTGATGGCATAACCGCCTTGGTATACAGGGTACAGTGATGAGAAAAACTTCAAATCCTCATTGTTTCCACATTCTCAGGGCTGGCAGTAACATGGATACAGAGAGAGGTCAGTGAACACATCTCAGTCTGCTGCACACTTTGAACGCAGCACGCATTCAGCAGCATCAATGAGTCTTTGAACGCAGCACGCATTCAGCAGCATCAATGAGTCTTTGAACGCAGCACACATTCAGCAGCATCAATGAGTCTTTGAACGCAGCACACATTCAGCAGCATCAATGAGTCTTTGAACGCAGCACACATTCAGCAGCATCAATGAGTCTTTGAACGCAGGACACATTCAGCAGCATCAATGAGTCTTTGAACGCAGCACACATTCAGCAGCATCAATGAGTCTTTGAACGCAGCACACATACAGCAGCATCAATGAGTCTTTGAACGCAGCACGCATTCAGCAGCATCAATGAGTCTTTGAACGCAGCACACATTCAGCAGCATCAATGAGTCTTTGAACGCAGCACGCATTCAGCAGCATCAATGAGTCTTTGAACGCAGCACACATTCAGCAGCATCAATGAGTCTTTGAACGCAGCACACATTCAGCAGCATCAATGAGTCTTTGAACGCAGCACGTAATCCACTTAACTGCTCCTGCTGAGGTGCTCATGAATGGACAGCAGATTAGAGCCGCTGGGAAACGCTCAGCAGTCATGTGACGGACAGAAGACTTCTGGTTGGACGACTCAAATATCATTAAATTACCCCTGAAACCATGTTGGAGGGACTTTCTGTTTGTGCCAATGTTCTTATATTATTGGCACATAGTAGCAGCTTTTGTAGTCCATTGAAGATAAAGGACTACAATTCCCATCGTGACTATTAAGAGACGCAGATATCGGCAACTTGTGTGGAAGACGAGACTCTACCGTTTAACTCTTCAATGTTATCATCTAAGAATCAAAGATAATGGTTTCCTTTTCATTTGAATCGAACACAGCATAAACACCTAACATGTAAGTGTAATCGTTTTTCGTTACCTCCTCCTCTTCCTCCTCCTCCTCTTCCTCTGCTTGCTTCGTCTCCTCGGGGGCGGGAGAGGCACTGATGATGGGGGGGGGGATGGTGGTGATGGAGGACATGGAGACCGTCTGAACTTCTGCACCTGCAGCAATAACACCGTGCCTTTAATATCATAATCATCATACACCTGAACATCAGCAGGAGAGGACTCTTTAAAGTAGAGACACTACATACTGATATACACCTGAACATCAGCAGGAGAGGACTCTTTAAAGTAGAGACACTACATACTGATATACACCTGAACATCA